>LNAC01000016.1:5625348-5689277 GCA_002007465.1 Ailurus styani | reverse complement strand
GAACAGACATTTCTCCAAAGAAGACATCCAAATGGCCAACAGACACATGACAAAGTGCTCACCATCACTTGGCATCAGGGAAATATAAAACTACAGAGAGATACCACCTCACACCAGTCAGAATGGCTAAAATCAACAAGTCAGGAAATGACAGATGTTGGCGAGGTTGCGGAGAAAGGGGAACCCTCCTACACTGTTGGTGGGAATGCAAACTGGTGCAGCCACTCTGGAAAACAGTATGGAGATTCCTCAAAAAGTTGAAAATGGAGCTACCCTACGACCCAGCAATCGCACTACTGGGTATTTATCCTAAAGACACAAAGGTAGTGATCCTCAGGGGCACGTGCACCCGAATGTTTATAGCAGCAATGTCCACAATAGCCAAACTATGGAAAGAACCTAGATGTCCATCAACAGATGAATGGATAAAGAAGATGTGGTATATATATACAATGGAATACTATGCAGCTATCAAAAGAAAAGAAATCTTGCCATTTGCAACAATGTGGATGGAACTAGAGGGTATTACGCCAAGCGAAATAAGTCAATCAGAGAAAGACAATTATCATAGGATCTTTCTGATATGAGGAACTTGAGGGGCAGGGTGGGGGATCATAGGGCGTAGGGAGGGAAAAATAATGAAACAAGATGGGATCGGGAAGGAGACAAACCACAAGGGACTCTTAATCTCATGAAACAAACTGAGGGTTACTGGGGGGTGGGAGGGTAGGGATAGGGTGGATGGGTTATGGACATCAGGAAGGGTTTGTGCTTTGGTGAGTGCTGTGAAAGGTGTAAGCCTGATGATTTCACAGACCTGTACCCCTGGGGCAAATAATAATTAAAAAAAAAAAAAGAGTCCAGCTTGAACAGAAAGATCGCTTCCCTAGAGCGGGCCCATCGGATGGGGACAACTGTGGAGAAACCCCCGTCCTGTCCCCGTGCTTGATCTATGGTGTGTGTCTTTCCAGACACAGGGAGTCCCAGCCCCATGACGGAAGAAGGGGTGCTGTTCGCACCTGGGCTGGGAGGCAGAGCCTCTGGTGAACTTTGGCTTGATAGTTCAGTAAAGGACAGAGCGTCCCGGGATGGATTATAGAAGGAGCAGGGCAGGGGGGTGAGGGGGACAGAGGGGGAGTAGGAGGAGGGAGAGAGAAGGGGGGAAAGGTTATTTTGACAGCATGAGTTCTTCATTATCAGATCAAAAGACTGTGTGTGGAGTCATGTATTGAGCACCTACTGTATGCTGTCTACATACATGGGCCATTCCTTTTAATTTTTAAAAAATGTTTAAAGTTTTGGGGCACCTGGGTGGCTACATTGGTTAAGCGTCCGCCTTTGGCTCAGGTCATGATCCCAGGGTCCTGGGATCGAGCCCCATGTTCCTTCTCCCTCTGCCTACCGCTCCCCCTACTTGTACACACACACTCTCTCTTTGACAAATAAATAAAATCTAAAAAAAAAAAGTGTTTAAAATTTTTAAAGTTTTAGGGCGCCTGGGTGGCTCAGTGGGTTAAAGCCTCTGCTCTCGGCTCAGGTCATGATCTCAGGGTCCTGGGATCGAGGCCCGCATCAGGCTCCCTGCTCAGCGGGGAGCCTGCTTCCCCCTCTCTCTCTGCCTCCTTGTGATCTCTCTCCCTCTGTGAAATAAATAAATAAAAATCTTTAAAAAAATTTTTTTTAAAGTTTTCATTCCAGCCCAATGAACATATAGTGTTATATTAGTTTCAGGTGCACAATACAGCGATTCAGTAATTCTGTACGTTACTCACTCATCGTGGTAAGTGTCTTCTCAATTCCCATCCCCTATTTCCCCCATTTCCCCACCCACCTCCCTTCTGCTCACCATCAGTTTCTAGAGTTAAGAGCTGGGTTTCTTGGTTTGTCTCCCTCTCCTTTTTTTTTCCCCCTTCGCTCATCTGTTTCGTTTCTGAAAGTCCACATAGGAGTGAAATCATATGGTAGGCCTTTGACTGGCTCATTTTTCTTAGCATTATTATTATTTTTTTACAGACACACCCTCACACGCTTCTTATTAACCCATTTTACAGATGAGGAAGCTGATCCTCATGACAATTACACCCGCCTGCCTTAGAAGCAAGTCTGAGTTTTGGCAAACGGTGTATGTTCTGACCAGTCGCTGCTCATGTTACTTCTCCTTTTCCTCTTTTCTAAGTAGTATTAGAGGCTATGGCATCTGCCCCAAGTTCCTACACGCTGTAAGCATCTCGCTTTAAATTTAAGCCTGGGTCTGTCCTCCAACCGTTTTACTTGTGGGGAGGGTCTAATTCCTTTGGTCCAGGGTCGCTAAGAGCCACACTGAGACCCGATGGGGAGAAATGTGAATGCCCCCCGATCCGCTGGGCTTGAAGCGAAATGTGTTATGGCTTCGGGTGGTCTCACCGAAGGGTGAGGGTAGGGGCATCTGGCTCTTTGTGGGACAGAGGATCTGTGCTCGAGGCGATGTCAGTCATCAGAGTAACAACAGAGTAACAGGCCAATTATGCTGCCCCTCCCACCAGCCAGTGTCTGCTTGATTGCTCCAGGGAAGGGCACAGGGCCCACTCCTCGGATTTTTGCAGATCAAAGCTAGGAGAAAGACATCTGTTTCCCTTGGGTTAATGACACTGACAAATCTGTAAGCCCAGAGCGACCAAGAGCCCTGATCCCTGGGACCGAAGTCAGCCTGCTGGGGAGGACGAAGCCGACGGAGAGGCAAGCAGAGAGGAGAGCCACAGAGAGACAGAGGGCACAAATCGCTCCTTTGAAAACTCTGGTCCCTTCCACAGCTGGGTGACAAGACACAATGCACTTTCCTCTTTAGCTTAAGCTGGTTCGAGGTGGGGTTTTGTCCCTTGCCACCAGAGTGACACTGATTCACATGTTAATACTCAAGCCAAAGTGCCTGAATCCACCCAGCTCTGAGGGTCCAGACCAGATCCATGCCCAGGCCTGTCTGCTCCACGCCCCTTCCCCTGTTCCACGGCTTGGTCTCAGCTTGGGAGGAGGGCATCTCTGTCCCCGCCAGAGACACCGTCCAGGGGTCGCTGGGGGAGAACGGGTCCCTTGGAAGAGAGCTGGGATATGACCTAAGGTCCATCTGTCCCCAAACCTGGGCTTTTAAATGCAATGCTACCTCCCCTCCATCCCTCCCACCAGACATCAGGCTCCAAGGTCTCACACAACAGGTGCTCAAACATGGCAGTGGGTGGAGGAGACACACGGTCCCTCATGAGTGCCCTGGAGAAGCTGGGGTGTTACACACTCTGACGGGCTGAGCTCTGTGGGTCAGGAAACAAACTCTGGATCAGTTTCCTCGCCGTCCGGGCGGGTGCTGGCGCGTCCTCCCCCGCGGACCCCTCCGAGCCGGCTGCGCTCAGCACAACCGTCATCCCGCCCCCGGGGGGCTGCCCCCGGCTGCCCTCTGCCCTGGTCACCCTGGTTCCCCCACCGGCCCCCCTCAGCGGTGTCCCCAGCGCCCGGCCTTCAAGTCTTGCCGTGGTGGCACGATGTCTCCAAGACGAGGGAGACGCCAGGTATGTAAAACAGGGACGAAATCACCGGCCACTTGAGGGGGGATAAATGGCCGAGTTCACACCATCTCTCAGCTCGTCTCTGCAGCCACCGAATACTGCTGAAACGGCAGAGTCGCCCCGGCTGGACTATTTATCTCCGGCTCGGGAACCACGGAGCCCGGGAGAGTGCAGGCAGCCGGAACAGAGCCCTCTTGACTGGGGGGTTTTTTGCCCCCCTCTTCCTTTTTTCCTTTGGCTTCAATTAATCTTCCTTTTCAAAAATTTTGCTCTTCGATAAAGGTAATTTCTTAAACGGATAACTAAACCTGAACCGATCTGTATTCCTCTTTGCTGTGAGCAGGTTCACAAACAGGAGGCATTACAGAGCGTGGGAAGAAAACCAGCCCTGGGGTCAACCGGCTCTGGGTTCCAGTCCGAGTCCTGGAGGTAAAGTATCATTCCCCTGCCTGGAAAGCGGGATTAAAAAAGACAGGGGAGATGGGTTGAAATGTGTCCCCCCCCTCCCCCAAAGACAGGCTGAGGTCTATGCTCAGAACTTAAGGATGTGATCTTATTTGGAAACAGGGTCATTGCAGATGTGATTTGTTAAGGTATGAGCGCCTATTGAAGTGGGGGTTAGGGCAATCAATAGGACTGGTGTCCTAATAAAAAGATGGCCGTGTGAGGACACAGAGCCACAAGGCGAAGGCGTGTGAAAAGAGGCAGAGGCTGGAGTTTTGCAGACGCAAGCCCAGGACAGTCAACAGTTGCTGGTGATGCCAGAAGCCAGGAGAAAGGCATGGAACAGGTTCTCCCTTGGTGTCTTAAAGAGAGCACGCCCCTGCTGACAACTTGATTTTGAACTTCTGGCGCCCCGAGCTGCAAGAGAATACATTTCTGTTGCTTTAAGCCACCTAATTCCTGCTGGAATTCCTGTTATAGCAGCGCTGGAACAGGAATACAAGGGGTATTGTTAAAATAAGTAGGATTAACCTATACACTGAGGCTTGGCACAGAGCAGAGACTCAAGAGTTATTTTCTCTGCCATCCTGGATTCTCCGTCCTGCAAGATGACCACTCCAGTGCTGTCTGGGTTCCCTAGAGCAGAGAATGGAATTTTCTACTCATACCTGGACTTCCGTGGGGGTACAAGGGATGCATCTTCCACTTTGGTCAAAGCCTACAGATCCCACAGACTCAGCTCAACAATCTCTTCCTCCAGGAAGGCAGCCATGATACAGTTCGATGGCTCATCGGGATTCCCTCCCTTGGGATACCAGATCCCCTGGCCCCCACCCCTCCCTAACGCTGTTCTAAGTAATTGTCCAGACACCGTTCATTCCTTTTTCAAACTGGATATGATTTAGGCTCGCCGCAGAAGAATTCTGACCACAAGGAAAAGGTGCTAGCATGGGGGGAGGGAAGCAAGATACAATGCTGTCTAAATACATTATGTGCTTTGTCAATACACAGGAAGGAAAGAGACAGGAAGGCAAGACACCCAGGGTGGACTCTGGCTGCAGGTGGATGAGGCCTGGGCCATTTGTATTTTCTTCTCTCTTTCTACACATTTTAAAATTTCTACAATGAGCATGTGTGATTTTGATAATCAGAACCAAGCTATTTTTCGAACATATAAATTTATCATTTTACTTGTCTGTCTGCGCCCCCCTGCCACCCCCCCACCCCCCGCAGGGACTGTGACTGTTCCTCAGAGGGGAAGACTGTGCTTGAATCTTTCCTTCCACCAAATAGCACTGGGTAGGGTACATCGTAGGCATGTGATCACTATGGGCTGGCTGGATGGAGTGCGTTGGGATTGTACAGCTCAGTGGTTAAGAATAAGAGCTTCAGACTCAGACTCGGGATGGGAGTCTGCTTGCTCTGCCTCTTGACAGCTGTGTGACATTGAGTAAGTCACTCAACCTCTCTGAGCTTCTGTTTCTTGGTCTGTGAAAGGGGCTCCAGTTGCTGCCTGATGGGAAGCTGAGGGTAGGATACACAGTCCCTGCCACAGACTGGACCCTCGACAGCCTGCAAAGATTGTATCTTCAACTGGAGGAGATGGGGAATGGGTGCCCTGCTGCTCCTTCCAAAACTGCAGACCGATTCCTGTCCCTCCCCCATCCTTCCTCATGCCCAGGCTTCAAAATCAAATTGGATTTGGTTTCTGCATGGGCTCTGCCGGTGACTAGCTGTGTCACCACAGGCAATCCATCACCCCTACGCTTCTCTGTTTTCTTCTGCGGGATTACAATATTGATAATAATAGCTGGCATGCCGTAAGTGCTTACTGTGTGCCAGTCTCTGTGCTGAACACTTGCTGTATACCAAGAAGTGAGGGGCTATGATGGTCAAGGTTCAGGGCTAAGATTCCAACCAGCAGGGCTCACATCGCTAGTTTACTCCCTCCTCTAGCTGGACAACCTTGGGCAAGTGCCTTAACCTCTCTGTGCCTCCATTTCCTCCCTGTAAGAAGGAGTTAACAACAGTGTGCACCTCACTGGGTTGCTATGAAGATTATGGGATGGAATAGGTACAAAGTGCTTGGAAGAGCGCCTGGCACTGAGCCCACAATCAATTCGTCTTAGGTAATCAGCAGGACAGCCAGCCGCTGTTACATACTTCTTAGCCCCAAAAGGAAACAGAGGCTCAGAGACGTGAAGTGACCTGCCCAAAGCTGCACAGTCAGCAAGCTGCAGAACTGGCAGGTGGACCCTCATTTGGCTGCTCAGAGCACAGGATCTCCCAGGGCTGGGGGAGGTTAAAGGAGCCGGCAAGGTGCATGGCACGTCCAAGGTGCCAGCTCCATCCCGGAAGTGAGACTCCCCCCCAAGCCCCAGCCCAGCCCAGAGCTGCTCCTCCCTCCCCTCCCAGCCCAGGATGGGCTTGGAATCCTTTACAGCCCAAGTCTCGAATCACTGCATCAAGTAGAGCCCTTGCCAGCTTCAGAGAAAAGCCAAATGTGTTCCGCATCAGGTCAGAGAGGCGTCTTGTTTTTATTAGCGTTAATCTAATACGTTGTCTTTCCCCGCTGAACTCTGAATAAGTTAATCAAGGACAGGCTGGATTTGTGTTTTCTTAATAACGCCGCCTGATTCCGAAGGCTGCCTGCTGTGAGCTCTAGGCTCTGGGCTTCTTGCTCAGTTTCTCTTCTCTCTTTACATTTTATAAAATACCTACAATGTCCAGGGGCAGAGAGGTTACTGTGGTATAGGAAAAGGCTCACAAGCTTTGGAATGAAATGGATCTTGTTTCAAATCTCAGTTCCTCACCTCAACCCATGTGACCTGGGTTTCTGAGTTTTAAATTTTCCCATTTGTGAAACAGGATTAACAATGGTTTCCAACTTTCTGAGTTGTTGTGATAATTAAGTAAGGCAATGAAGCACTTACAACATGGTCTAGACCACAGTGATCACTCGAGAGGTGGTAGCTATTATTATTATTATAGACACTAACAACACCAATTAAGTGACTTATTATTATGAACCAGTAGGTATGATAACCATCTTCCATGTAACATTCCATTCAAATAATATGTGAAAAACAGGGCACCTGGGTGGCTCAGTTGGTTAAGTGCTTGCCTTTGGCTCGGGTTGTGATCTTGGGGTCCTGGGCTCAAGCCCCGTGTCGGGCTCCTTGCTCAGCAAGTGAGTCTGCTTCTCCCTCTCGCTCTGCTCCTCCCCCCGCTTGTGGGCTCTCTCTCTCACAAATAAATAAAAATTTTAAAAATCTTTAATATATGAAAAACAAACAGGACAGTGGCTGGCGTGATGTAGGTGTTCAAGAAACGATAGTAATTGCTAACAGTAGTGGCAGTGAGTTCATCCTCACAAGTGGGAAGTGTTGTGAGTGTTGTTTGTATCAACTGCACCACAAGGAATTCATATTCTATCTAGAACCTTGACAAGCACAGGCAATTATCAATTGCCTAAGGGACCCTGACAAGGACCAGGGAGGAAGGAGAAGCATTTGATCAAGCCTGGCGGGGGGTCAGGGACAATTTCCTGGAAGTGAGTGAAGATGAGAGCTGGAGGAAGAGTGGAGTTGACCCTCCGGGGCACTCCAGACAGGATGGTCATGCATTCATGGGTCCACCCCATCTTTCATTCATTCAACAAGTAGGTAGGAGCACCAAGGCTGCGCTGGGTGCTGTCCCAGGTGCTGAATGAACAGACCCGCCCACCCCGCGGTGGAGAGGAATGGTGGGAACAGGACTGGCAACATCTCTGCCCTCATGCAGCTTACAGTCTAGTAGGGGAGGCAGACTACAAACAAGGGAGCAAACACATCAAGAGGATGCTTTTGGATGATGGTACGTTGGTAAGTGCGGTCACAAAAATAACTGGGGAATACGGTCGTGACCAGGTACAAAGTGGGGCTATTTTACTTAGGAAGGCCTCTATGGGAAGGCGAGGTTTCACTGGGGACCCAAAGGAAGGAAGGAAGGGAGCAATGAAAAGATACAGAAGAGCATCCCACATAGAAGGAACTGGCCATGTAAATACCCTGCGTTAGGAATGGGCTTGGCGCATTGAGCGAAGGGGAAGAAGGACCGCAGGAAGGAGTGTGGTAGTGAGGGGGATGGAGGGAGTGCGGCGAGATGAGATTCGAGAGGTGGCCACAGTAGGAGACTCTAGAATTTATCCTAAGTGGAGTAGCAGTACAGCCTAAGGTGTGGGCTTGTGACAAACTTTGGGGCTTGCAAACTACCAGAAGGACTTGGGAGTGGCTGGGGAGAGATACAGCCAAGTGGGTGGGGAAGGAAAGAAAAGCCACTTCCTGATTTCTCCATCACTGAGCACTTCACATCTCTCCCCTGCCTACAAGATGGGGTCCCTTCCCCAGGTGGATCCACGAGTTTCCTGGTCACCTTGAAGAACCTACTATGTGCCAAGTGCTTTTGCAACCACTGTCTCAGGGAGCTTTCAGGAAAAGCCCAGGGGGGAGGGGTCCCTGTCCCTACTTTACAATCGGCAAAACTGAAGCATGAGAAGGTAAAGCCATGTGCCTAGCCATGTGGCTGGCTGGGACAAAAGTGGAATATGAATCCAAGTCCCCCAATCTGTTCTGCCACCTCCCACCTCCTTCACCTCCCTGTGAACGTGGTGTTCTTCAAGAGGCAGCTTCTAGGAAATCCCCCAGGGTGGGAAGGTGGGGTCCCCGGCTGGCTCCTGAGCCGGGTATGAGGTGGGACGGAAGCAGAGGAAGGTGTTTCCCTGGGCAAGGGGGTGGGGGAGGCCCTGCCACTCATCCCACTTTCCTCCATGGTGAGAGAAGGGGTTTTCTAGGCACTGGATCACAGCGGAAGTGTGACATGTGGCAGGAAACACAAAGGCTGGGGAGGTTTTCCTTCTGTCCTGATTGGTGGTGGATCTTCCCAAACCATCTGGTCCGGACTCCCAAAACGTGCGTTTGTGTTCATCTCCGGAGCGGCAGGGTTGCAGGCTCCTCCCCCACTGGCCAGGCAGACGCTGGGCAGACGCCGGCTGACTCCGGGAGATGGTCAGGGGACCAAGGATTCCGGCCAGTTGGGTTTGATTTAAACCCTACCACTCTACGGCCTTGGGCAAGGGTCCCCCTTCACCAAGCCTCAGTTTCCCGAAGTGTAACCTGGGTGTAGGATCATGCTCCTTGCCCAAGTCCATGGGGTGGAGTAGAAATCAGAAAAGGTACTGCACTCACAAAGAAGAGCCCTTTTTGACCGAAAGGCTAAGAAAAGGCAAAGATATATGCCGAGGGCAATGAAGCCCTCTGGGAGCCATCACCAAGAGATCCAGCAAGGCAGACTGACAGGCCACGGGGGAGAGCAGTTCTACCGCTTACTAGCTACGCAGCCCTTAATTCATGGTGCCTCGGTTTCCTCATCCCTAAAATGGGAATAACAGCACCATCCACATGGAATCTTAGTAACACTTCAATAAGCGTAGAGGGCTTAGAAAAGTACTGGGCACACAGTAAGTGCTCAATAGATGCTGCTTCAGTTTCATGTGTTAATTATTTAACAAGGTGGAGAAGGCTGTAAGGAAGGGTCAGGCTTTGAACTCTGACAGATGGAGGGTCCACATCCATGCTTGGCTGTTTACAAGCTGTGTGACCTTGGGCAAGTTACTTAGCTCTTTGAGCTTCCCCTTTCTCCTCTGAAATGGGGGTTACAGCAGTGTCCCTGGCGTGCCCATAGCAGTGACTGTATGGCAGGTGACTCCTGGTGGCTGTTACCATATTGTTCTCAGCCTCCCTTCTGCTTGGCCACCGGCCCTGTCTACCCCTCTTACCTCGCTCCTCCTCCTTCTCCCGGATGATCCTCCCCTTGAGGGCTCGGCTCCAGGCTCCACCGTAGTCACCCAGCTTGGCCCTCTCGCTCCCGTCCTTGCCCTTGAACCAGGGTCCGTACCGGCGGGCGATGCTTGAGGCCTCGCCCGCGTCCCGGAAGCCTCTGCCCAGGTCACCCAAGAAGGGCAGCTCGGCGCCCTCGGCCGGGACCCCTGCGGCGGGGCTGGCCTGGCTCTGGGAGACGGCGGGCTGGCCCACAAAGCCCGAGTGCAGGAAGACCAGGCTCCCGGCCGTCAGGTAGAGCACCAGGAAGGTAAAGAAACGCACGGGCTTCCTGCGGAAATACCGCTGGAATTTGAACCAGAGCTTGGCCATAGCAGGCTCATTCCGGACTGGCTCGCTGGGGCTCGGCTGGCGGGGCGGGGGTTCAGGAAGGGGAGGGAGGGGGCTGCGTTTCCCAAGCTTCCCTTAGGGATGGAACCCTTGGGGGTCTGCGGTCTTCTTCCCCCCGTGAAGGTGATGGCAGAAACCACAGAGCGGAAGGCCAAGTCTGGCACTTGGCTGAGGCCAAGAGAATGGGGTCCCCCTGAGGTCAAGGCAAGCTTCTTTGGGCCACAAAAGGGGCCCGACGCCCAGGAGTTGGTCCCATTTTCCTACATCTTGCTCTTTGCGTCAGAGAGTTCCCAAAGAACTCGGACCACAGCAATCGCAGGAGAAATCCGCCAGCTCACTTCTTGCCTCTTCTTGGCTCCTCAGGCCTGTCCGGGCTGGATGATTTCACTCAGGGTGGCTTTCTGGCCCCTTCCCCAGCTGGGGGCCAAGCTCAGGGTGTCCACCTCATGCAAACAGAACCCGGCGGGCTTCCACCGGCTCAAGCATTAAGGCTCGGGGCTGCGACCTGCAAAACAGCATGAACACAGATTTAAGAAGCCCCCTCACAGAAGCCAGAGCTCAAAGGGTCCCTGAACCTTCTCAAGGGGGATGCATTGGCCCAGAGAACTGAGGGAACCCCAGCAGTGCGGGGTCTTCTGGAATCCCTGCCTTTTTCTTTAAACCAAACTGGGAATCTGGGGGCTTGACTCCTCCAGGGCCCACGTTTTGGGATAAGCTTTATCTTAGACAAGCCCAAGTTCTTACATCCCCTGTTTCCTATATATTTGTCAAATATATATGGAATCATGAATTATTTTAAGTCTGAAAAGTACCTTCTAGGGTCCTTGCTGAACTGCTTGCTGGACCTGGCTGATTCTGAACCAGATCAAATTCATTTCCCGCCCCCTCCCCCAGCAAATACTTAGTGAGCACCTACTATAGGCAGGTGCTATGCTAAGTTCTGGAGATTAAGTCGTGAACCAGAGAGACCAAGTCCATTCCTTCACAGGGCTCACATTCTAGAGTGGGAGAGAGCAAAGTCCTAGCCTCTCTCCTCTAGCCAAGGGAGAAAAGGAAATCAGGATTATTTAGCAACAAAGTCATTCCCTCTGCATTTATTTAGCACCTACAGTATACCCAGAGTTTGTGCCAAACCCTCCACGTGTACACGTAGAGGTACTACTCATTCATTCTTCCCAGTGTTCCTATGGGAGGCAACAATTTCCCCACTTTACAGATTAGGAAACTGAGGCCACATAGCCAATGAGTGGTGGAGCTGGGATTTCAACCCAGGACAGTCCAAAGGCAAAACCACAGCTCGTAACCACTGCCTTTGTGACTCGGCTTTTGTCCCACCCGGACTGGATCTTAGCTGGTGATTCAGAGAGAGACCCTGAGGCAGTAGCCCAACTCCACTGCCCCCCGCAGCGACCAGTGGCTCACTCTTTGACAGGGGATCCTCTGTCAAAGGAGTGTGACCCAAGGAACCTCCGATTCATAATCACCTGAGAGCCAGGTCAAGTATGAAGATTGTAGACCTCTCCAACCAGAATTTCTGCTGGAAGGGGAAACCTACAGGTGCAACAAGGTGCCCTCAGGTAATGGCGATGGGCACAGAGGGCTGAGGGCACTGCTTTATGAGTAAACGTTAAGGATCATTAGCCAGGAGGAAAACAGAATGAAAATTAGGAAACAGAATATGCCTTTTGGCCCATGTGATTTCATATTATCACCAGCAGGGGGCCTCGTGACAATCTTGGCCCATGCCCAGGATTAACAGGCAGCCAGTGGAGGATCTGAAAGGTAACAGCACCCCCCTCCCCGCCCCCAATCCAGAGCAGCATGGGAGTTTAACTGCAGTTCAAGGTAGAGTTCCTCAGTCCTCCATATGCCATCCTATTCATTCCGGGACGAAGTTCTAAGCACCTACTGGGCACCAGTTATTGTTCTAGGCACTCGGAATAGATCAATAAATAGCCCCAAGTCCATGCTTTTGTGGAGTCAAACTACCTGTTCATCCATCGATCCATCTACCTGCCCATCATCCTTTAATTCACCCATCATTCCACCTACTCATCCATCAAGTCACAATCCATCCATTCATCCATCGTCCATTCCTTAGTCCATCCATCAATCCACCTACTTATCCATCCTTCACCCTTCGTCTCTCCGTCCATCTGAACTATAGCAGCCCATTCATCCACACAGCTCCCCCCACATCCAGCCATCTACCTGTGTTTCCATTCATCCAAAAATGTGTGTTGCTTGCCTACTGTGTATGTTTGGGAATAAATCATCCCGGGTCCCACTTTCAGAGAATTCAGAGGCTACTAAGGGGGGACAGCAGTTTAATCAAGCACCACACCAAATCATTATAGTAGGTAGTGATAAATCCTGTCAGGGATGTATCAGAAGATGTGGAACAGCAATTAATATTAATAGCTAATGTCTCCTGGACACCTGTCACGTGCCAGATGCTGCTCTGAACACGTATGGGGTCTGACTTAATCCCCACACCAGATCTAGAGCGGAGATCTGTAGCCGCTTTCCAGAGGAGAGAAATGAGGCTCAGAGAGATTAAGTAATCTGTCCAGGACCACACAGCTGTGGCGAGCCTTGAAGGCCAAGCTCAGGAGTCTGGATGGTTTCTACCCGCTTGCGTGGCGAACAAGTGAAGTTTCATGGTCACACCAACATTCTAGAAAGAGCGATTTCTTATGAGCCTGAAAGCCTCCAGGCAGTGGGTGGTGACCCATGCGTGGTGTTCCACGCAGATCACACACGTGCCAGATGTTTCTGCAGCTGGGATGAGAACAAGCCAGCAGCCATCACGGGGATGGGCAGGGGGGACACCAGCCCTTCCAGAAGCAGGCGAGAGCCTGAGCTCTGGAGGTGGACTGACCTGGGTTTGGAACCTGCCTCTTCCACCCGCCCGTGGCGTGGCTGGGTCAAGACACCTGTTCTCACTGGCTGAAGATCCTCGCGGGCGAAGTGGGCCTAAGAATCTTGACACCTCCCCAAAGATGCATGGCTAGGAGGACTGCATTTAAAGGGGCTGCCGGCACATAGTAGGTGCTCCAGGAAAGCACCCCCTGCCCCGCTCCTCTCCAGGGTGCGTGGGAGCCGCCTTCAAAGGCGTTCGCCTCGGCAGCACATTCGCTGCTGTGGAGACGACGGAGATTCTGGCTGTTGTGTTCCCTGTGGCTTTTTGTCTCTCTGAGGATATTTCTGGGTCTAGTCCTTTTTTGTTGCTCCCTTCTCGTTCTTTTCTATTTCAACAGATCTTTTCTCTAAGTGGGTGCCAAATGGGTTTTAAGAGGATAATGAGCTCATTAGAAGCTGGCAGGGAACAGAAAGAGACGGAGGCACTGGTGATGTGGGGAGTGAAGGGGGTGCACCCGGGGAAGGGACTGTGAGGAGGGGGGCTCCTCCAGGGCACTGGGGGGCGGGGCTGACTTGAGCCGCCCACGCACCCGCCAGGGATGGGAGGGAGCGCACCCGGAAGCTGGGCTCCCACAGAGGTGGGGGAATCCTGTCCTCGCTCCAAGTGAGCCCCAACATCTGGAGCACGGCGGTCCCCAAGGGGTACAGGACATGAGTGGAAAGAGTCAGGGGACTGAGCGCCCCTGGGGGCTTAAACCTCTGTCAGCAGAACACTGGGGACAGCCTCAGAGAACAATATTCAGGGCTCTGTGGAGACAGTATCTTCCATTTCTCAGTTCTGAGTGGTCTGGGGTTCAGGGGCCCCCACTGAGCCAGTCCCACCTCCCCAGGAGAACCCCGAAGACTTCTCAGCCTCTCGTGACCCTCTGTCACTCCCCCCACCCTCGGGTGGCTCTCTCTCTTTCCCTCGCTCTCTCTCTCCAGACAGAAATTCTAACCCCAAAGGGAATGGGGACACGAAGCAAATTGCCATCTGTTGAACATCGGCCACACGCCGGACACCACCTTCAAAGGCTTTGCAAACACATTCGCACAAACTCCTTCCTCCCAGTAACCCCGTAAGGCAGGCGACGGTCCTCCCCAGCCCATAGACGGCGCATCTACAACCCCAAGCAGGGGGCACGTGTGGCCCTTCCCCTCTCGGTCTTCACTGGCCGGTTACGTGTTGGAAACCGCAATCCCATCAGCCTTCTCTCCTGTCGCTTACCGGCGTGAGCCCCGGGCAGGTGCCCTCACCTCTGCGAGCTGTGGATCTCTCTCTGAGATGGGTCAACCACAGAGTCTTCTTCTTGGGGTCCCAGGAGGGCCCGATGGGACAGCCCTCCCAGGGCTGGGGCTGGTGCTCGCCATGAGCTCTCAGGCTCCATCTGTCTCCATTCTGCATGAGAACACTCTGAGCCTCAGTTTCCCCATCGACTGAATGTGGCGGATGACCCGATCCCTACCTGGCCTTCCCTCCCGGGGCCAGTGTGAGTTTCCATAGGGGGAGGGCAAGAGGCCCCCTTTGCAAGAATGGCAGCATTTGGTTACTGCAGCTCGTGTTTCCAGCTGGAGTCTCAGAGTGTCTAAACACAGCCTATTTTTAGCATCGAATGAACCTCTGGGGCCGAGCTGCCAAGAAAATGACTGGCGGGCCAGAGCTGCCCTGCGGGGAGGGAAAATGGGAGGTACAGCTGCCTGCGGCTCCCTCCTCTGGGGGGGGCAAGAGCTGCCCCTCCAAATTTGGGGAGCAGGCAGGTCTCGCTGGAAGCCCATGGTCCTAGGCAGGGGGCACTCTCTCTCTCCCTCTCTTTCTCTTTCTCTCCAGCCCCCTGAACTTGACTTGAGGGCACCTGCCCAGGGATCAGCTGACCCCTCAGTCCATCCGAGCTTGGGAGCCAAGAAAGAGCTCCCAGGAAACCAGGCTTGTGAAGTTGTGATTTCTTCACACTCTGGGTAGGAGACGCGGGGCGGCAGGGGGTCGGGGGTGGGGCTCTCCAAGAACCCGGGAGCCCAGACCATAGACGGAATTTTAGTCTTGGCCTAACAGTATCAGCCAGAAATCACCAATTATTTGCCGAGCATTCACTTTGTGTTGGGCGCTGTGCCAAGCATCTTATTCCCACTGGGCCATTTAATCCCATCAAGAACGCTTTGAGGTGGTTATTAACCTCTGTCCCTCAGTTTCTCCATCCCTAGAATGGGGGAAATCATAGTACTTTTCTCATAGGATTCATGAGAGGACCAAATGAGTTCACATATTCAAGTGTCACCTACGTGTTACCTCTCAATAATTTGTAGGTCACGCATGTGGTTTTGCCTGTCCAGCACATGTGTTGTTTTGTTTTTTTCTTTTTCTTTTCCCAGTAGAAGAACCCCACTTTCCCGCACAGAGCTTCTCTGTCATTAATTCTTAGCTCGTATGGCTGTAGTGGAATGAAACTCCCTCACCAGCTGCTGCAAACACTCGGACCTGTCGTCTCCGGATCCAGGTGCTCCAGGATGTAGGGTGTGCATAGAACCGGGAGTGGAACTCCTAGGGCCGACTGTGTGAGCATCCCAGGACAAGACGAAGAAATGCTGACTGGTTTTCCAAAAGGCTGTGCCGACAAGGAGCCTAGTTGGTGTACTGGCATTCCTGTTGCTCCAAATCGGCATCAACACTCAATGTTGTCAGCCTTTCGTGGTTTTGCCAATCTGATAGGTCTTTCACGGATTTTGTGTGTGCCCCACCTGGGGGGTTAACTCTCAAAAGCCATTTGGAAGCAATGGTGGGAGCTGGTGACTCAACACCCCCCCCCCCGGCTACCTCACCCCAGGAATGGGGTAACGGTCAGGTGGACAGTTTTTACAAGTTCCCTCACTCTCCCCAGAGGAAATCGCCAGTTTTCCTCCCTTATAAATACGTAATCCTATGATTAACCTCCTGGATGTAGATCTTTGTCCAGATTTCCTGGAAGGCAACATAGGACCTCTCAACAATGACAAGACATGGTTACGCTTATACCCATTTTATAGATGGGAAAAGCCAAGGCTCACAGAGATGAAGTGATTTGCCCAAGCACACAGCTTGCAAGACCCGGAGCATGAATCCAAGTGCACTGCTGTCTAAATCTCAACTTCGTGATGTACTGCCACCAGAACAGCCAGCGCCGCCTTACCCGCTCCGCCCTCAGCGGAATCCCAGCCTCAACAGAGAGATTCTTCCTGAGCTTGGAGACATGGAAAACCATCCCTCAAACACTTCTTCTCTAGGGAGTTTAATAAAAGAGTTCTTCTTTCTCGCCCTTCCTGCTCCCGGACCAGCCATTTAACAAATGAAAGAAGTCATGAAATAGCCCCCAAAATACCATTATAAATTATATGCCAGTCTTGTGGTTTTCACTCATGGTCTTTAGGAATCTAGAATTTTCTCTTTTTTAAAAAAGGTTTTATTTATTTATTAGAGAGTGAGGGAGAGAGCATGAGCAGAGGGAGGGACAGAGGGAGAGGGAGAAGCAGGCTCCCTACTGAGCAAGGAGGCCTATGCAGGATTCGATCCCAGGATCCTGGGATCATGACCCAAGCCGAAGGCAGACACTTAACCAACTGAGCCACCCAGGCATCCCAAGAATCTAGAATTTTCTTAACCCAAAGAACCCGGGGAAGAACTTTATACCCTAGGGTATATACCCTTTATACCCTACATGGTGTATGGTGTACCCCCCCACACTCTGGGTCATACCCTTCCCCTCATTGGTGTCCACCAAGCAACGATGCCACTGGGTCCACGATGGACCTGCGTGGTGGATCTCCCCAGTTTTTGGCTGCTCTGTGCAAAGGTACAATGGGAGCTTTAGTACATACAGACTTGCTTTGGGGACCTGAAAAGTGGGATTATGGTGTCTAAGGTTGTGCACATTTGTGTGTGTGCCCATAGGGGAAAACCTTGCTCCAGGCTCCTAAAGTTGTCCCGGAGCCCCCACACTTCCTTCCTTCCATTCCTAGGACGGGACTCACCCGCCACCACCCAGCATCCACAGCTCACCATCCGTGTCCATTATCATTCATCTTTCCCAAAACTCAGGAAAATAAATGAGAAGGCAAAGTGCCATTAGCTTAATGGCCTTTAACACCCAGCCATCTGCCATGATGTAATTAAATAAAAAAATCAAAAGGAGCATATGGTGCCCATTAAAAATAAATATTAAAATTTTGTTTCCCTGGGTAATGACTCCAGCGCCTCTTGCTCCACGGGCAAACTTTATGGCCTCCTTCACTTGTTGCAGAGAATCAGGCTGAACAGAGAATAGACTAGAAACCAGCAGGGGAGAACTGTGGAGAAGGGTCTGACAGAGAGGCAGCCATTTCTGGTTTAACACTGTGTCAGCCACATGGTGGCTGTGGCATCTTCAGCAAGTGGCCTGCCTCTCCGAGACTCAGTTTCCTCACCTGCAAGATGTGTCCAATCTACCTTGCCTCACGGTAAAGGTATGCGGGTACGGGCTAAAGTGTGTCAAAGACAGAGTATTGCAATAATTGCATGGACCCATGTTCATTGAGCACCTACTATGTGTCAGGCACTTTTAACCGCCCTAAAAGAAAGGTCCCATTGGTTAGTCCCATTTTACAGATGAGAAAACTGAGGTTTAGAGAGGTTATGACATCTGTGCAAGGTCACATGGCTAGAAAGTCATATAGCCTGCCTCCAGACCCTACGTTCCACCAAGACTGACACGATTTCTCAACAGTTGGTCATACTCTGCCCCAACTTTGGCCAACTCAACAAACCATCTCCCCACTTCTCCTGACCAATACCATTGGCCCAGACTTCATTTCAGAAAAGGATGAAGATTCAATGAGTTGTTCTGATGAGTCTTGACCACCCAAGGTAGCTGTGGAGGACCCATTGTGGGGGGTCGGTCTAGTGAGTGACCTCCAAGCCCCTGCTCACAGGGGCAGGCCCCAGTGGCCACGTCTGTACCACGTAACATGCCCACTGCCATTGCTGGTGACCACAGGTGGACTCGGATACAAAACCGGCCAACCAATCCTTGCCCCCTTCCCCCCCAGAATGTGGAGCTGGGATCTGAGACACGACACTCCCTGCTTGTTGCTTGGACGAGAAGCTGTCATCACATGGCCAAAGAAAGAGCTAAAGTTAGTCTGCAAAGAGTGGAAGAAGAAAACAGATGGAGTCAGAGGAGCCAAGAAAGCTTCGGGTTCCTGACTCATGGCGGGCCACGTGCCAGGCTGCCAGGCCCAGAGACAGCACTGAATGAGACGATGTGGGCATTTCTCTTACTATGGTGCTGGGTATACAGCAAGAACTCAATAAGAGTTCGCCGGGGGTAGGGTTCAAAGGGCAGCCATACAAAACTGAACATACTCTAACCCTGTGATCCACCACTCACGCTCCTTGGTATTCAGCCAAAGGAGTTGAGCACGGAGGCCCACACAAAAACCCGCACACGGAGGCTTACAGCAGCTTTATTCATAACTGGAATAATGTGGAGTCCACCGAGATGTCCTTCAGTAGGTGAGTGGATACATACAGTACATCCTGACAATGGAATATTCCTCGGTGCTAAGAAGAAATGAGCTCTCAAGCCATGAAAAGACATGGCGGAAGCTTCAGTGCATCTAAGTGAAAGAAACCAACCTGAAGAGGCCACGTTCCATATGATTCCAACCACAGGACGTTCTAGAAAAGGCAACACCAGAGAGAGAGTCAAAAGATCAGTGGTTGCCAAGGGTTGGGGGGATGGGGGAAGAATGGGGGGAACACAGAGGATTTGGGGGGCAGGGCACTTTTCTGCGTGATACCAAAGTAGCAGATACAGGTCATTACAGATTTGTCCAAATCCAGGGAATGTCCACCAACCACCGTGAGTGAGCCCGAACGTAAACTGTGGCCTCTGGGTGACAGTGATGAGTCAATTCAGATCCACCCACTGTAACAAACGTCCCACTCGGCTGTGGGACAGGGGAAGGGCGGGAGGCCTCCAGGCAATCTCTGTACCTTCTGCTCCATTTTGCGGTGAACCTAAAACTGCTTTTAAAAAAGTAAAAATCTGTTTAAAAGGGGGATGCCATCCCACACTTGAAAAGGCGGACCCACTGGAGTGGGTGTCCACAAGCCATTCAATCTCTGAGTTGAGGAAGGAACGGGGGTACAGGAAGGGATGGAGTGGGGGAGGGGTGAAGAGGGGAAGGGGCAGCTCCCCTCGTCCAAGGGTTTGATGGAAGGGGCCCAAGGTGCCGCTCGCCCAATGCCCTGGCCTTGCCTGTCACACAGGCAGCTGGCAGCCTTTCTCGGAGCCCAGATCACTTTCCTCCCCAAGAGGGACGGCTAAAGAAAGGCCCTAAATTCCTATCATTAAGCCATCTGGAGTCATCCCTTCCTCCAGGAGCTGCTCTGTCGTAGGTCAATTAGTGCACATTTGCATAGAGTTCCTTAATAGGCTGCTAATTGTCTGGGGGAGATAATGGATGGCTCCGGTGGTTCTGGGCAGAATGTTTACCCGCAGGGGCAGACCTACAGGGGGTATTGGAGACCAGGGAGGAAGGCAGGAAGGGAGGGGAGAGAAGGGGAGGGGCGGAGAAGGCAGGGCAAGGAACAGAGCAAACGGTTACTGCTTGACACGTAACGGCGAAGTGTTATCTTATGAACCTTTTGCTTCAGGTGTGTGTGTGTGTGCGTGCGCGTGCGCGTGCGTGCATGTGCGCGCACTGGATCCTAACTGTAAAGTGTCTTTCTCGCTGTAGGTCCGTTAAAACTACGTGAAAGCCCTAGTGATGGAGAAGAACTGGGAGAGACCCTCTGGGTAGCGTGCTTGCAGAAGGACCCACGGAGAATCGGGCGGCGTTGCAGCGGAGAGCTGATCAATGAGAAAGGGGGCGACCATGGCAAGATCTGGGGCAAGGCTGTCACAGGCAGAGGGGACACAGTGCAGAGTGGGAGGTGGGAAGGAGCCAGCGCATGCCAGAAGCGGGTGGGCAGGGTCCGATCGGGGGGGGGGACAGGGGCAGGGGTGGGCCGTGGACCCCAGCGTGCAGGGGCCTGTGAGAACTGTGGCGTGAACCACACCTGCCCCCATAGTGAACAGCGAGGAGGTGGCGGAGGGCGCCTCGGAGGGCCCCCGACCCTGTCCCAGTGGACTGGGCCCACGACTCTGCGACTCTGGGGCGGGGCCGGAGCGGAGAAATGTTTGCTGGGTGGCAGAGCGGGGAACTGGCCGAGCGATCAGCGGTGCCTGGGGAGTCTCTTTCTAGGTGGGGCTCAGGGGAAAATTCCGGCCGCAAGGGCAGGCTCGGGGTCGGACCTGCCCATGTGGGATGCCAAGCGCCTGGATGAAGTGAGAACATTCGTCACCATCAGGGGGTGGCCAACTGTGACCTCGGGCCAAACTGGCTCTTGGCCTGTTTTTGTCAGCCCTGGAGCTAAGAATGGCTTTTATATTTTTAAAGGGTTACGAAGAAGGAGGAGGATATAGCAGCAGCTGACCCCATGTGACCCCCCCGAAGCCTAAAATATTTACCATCGGGCCCTTTCTTGGCCACGGAGGCTGACGGTGGAGATTTAACAGGTTAGAAAGGCATAGGGCCTTCGGACCCCAGAGCTCAAAGACCACCCCTCACCCCCGTCCCCTGCGCCCCGGTGTCTCGGCAAGTCCCTCAGAGTAGGTGGCAAAGGGCTGGAAGGAAGTCTGGAAATCCTTGGCCTCGAAAAACAGTCTCCTTTTACAGAACGGGAAACTGAGGCCCAGACACGCTCAGAGGAAAGAACCCTGATCCACGTGCAATGCCTCCCATGGACCTGAACCCAAGTAAGGGTTCAGTAAGTTTTGGCTATCTCCATCATTATTACTACTGTTTTAATGCCACCATAGAATCGTAGTCAAAGGGTCCTTAGAAGTCAGAGCAAGTCTGGGAGTTTGCAGATGAGGGACGCGAGGCTCAGAGAAGTTCAAGGGTTGCCCAGGGTCACGCAGCGAGGCCAGGGAGCGCCAGTTCCCAGACCAAGGCTGCGGCCCTATAACTTTCTTCCCTGTGCTCGTGCCTTTCTCCCTGCCGCCCCACCCCGCCCCCCTGACTCCACCACGAGTCCATGGACACTTGCTGGCTCCCGGCTGGCCGAGGCAGACTGCACTCCAATTCAGGACCAGCCACAGCTCCTGTGAGCAGCCCCTCCCAGGAGAGGATTTCTCCAGGGGTTTCCCCGGCAAGAAGCCCCACTCCCACCCCCCCAAGCCCCAGCCCCGTCTTTCTGCTGCAGCTAATACATATATGTGTGCCTGTGTCCGTGTAGGTGTGTGTGTCTGTGTGTCTCTGTAGGTACATGTAGTTTTGTACGTCTGTATCTATGTATCGGTAGGCATGTAGGTCTGTGTAGGTGTGTGTCTGTCTGTTGGGGAAAAGGGGTCTCTGAGCCTCCAGCGCAGCTGCTCACATTCAAGCTCTCTGCTCCCCACGCACCGGCCCCCAGTCCTAGAGCAGAACTAAGAGGCGGGCTCCCAGCCCATCGGAGCTGGAGGGAGGACCCTTCACAATCCCCAGGCTACTTTCCTCACTGACCCAAAGGGGAAGGTGGAGTCAGCCAGTGACTCTACCCAGACCCAGGCTTCCTGGACCCCAGCCGAAAGCCTGAGGTCCTCCCTGGGGGAAAAGGACAATGCATAAACTATTTATTGCGCACCTACTATGTGCCGGACCCTTCCATTTACACCGTGTCACTGCTTCTCCCCAGTGACTCTGTTCAGCAGGTTGACTTTATTCTCACTTTACAGCTGAGCCTATCGGGGTGGGGGAGGCCAGTCACCTGGGCAGAAGGCCGAGCTGGTGAGCAGAGCAGAGCAAGAACTGACCCCGGGCCTGTCCGACTCCAGAATCTTAATCACAACGACCCCATGACCTTGTCTCTGGCTGCAGCACCAACCTCCGGCCTCTGTGACCTCTGAGTGGTAAGTGCGCCAATCCCGAAGCCTCCAGGCCCAGAAGGCCTTTCTCCAGAAAGTGTGCTCAGCCAGCTGGTGCCCATCTGAAGTCCTTCAGCTGGGAGTGAGGGAAAGCAGCCCCTTCCAGAAGGCGCAGGGGTCTGGGGACTTCAGTGTGGCCTTTAGTGGCCCAGAGAGACCTGCCGGCATCCCACAGAGGGCTGTGCCCTCCCACGAGGGTAACCACTGCAGGAAATGGACAAGACCTCAGCCCCTGGTTCGCCATCCGGACGCCCTTGGGACGAGACGCACGTGTGTGAGAACACGGACACCCCCGTGCCGGTCCCCCTCCCTCACAACACACGCACATACGCACCCGCCCGTTTCTCCATCCCCGCTCACGGCAGGAAGCCTTCAACCCGACTCCCAGATGACAGACAGCAGAGCCTGGGGGACGCCCAGACAGGGTTAGGGCTGCACCTAAACCAAAGCTTCTCGCTGGGACCAAATGTGGGTTCATATCCCCTGGGCTCGCCAAGAGAACAGAGAGGTGGACCAGAGCACCCCCCCCCGGGCCCCTCTGACTCCAGATGTACGGAGTGAAATCTCTGTTTCGAGAGTTCAGTTCTAAGATGTTCGCCCACTGCTCTGTCTTCAGAGCGAGAACAAGCTTCCACGCCAGGATCCCGGACACCTAGCATTCTGTGCTGGGATACCGGGGTCCGTTTCAATGTTGGCGGGGCCTGAGATTCTGAAATGCTGTTCTGAGCCACTAAGATCCCATCTCCTCCTGTGTCAAGGTTGAAATTATCCCCGGGTGACAGCCATGCCTCACTGCCTTCCAGTGACCAGGATGAAAGATGAGAGCATGAATTATATATTTCCAGGCATCTCTAAATTGCTCAGCAATTATGGAACACCAAAGGTCAGCTGCCTGGAGCAAGACTGTCCCCTTTGGCAGAGAAAAACAGCTGGATGGAAACTCACCAATGTACATAAAGACATTACCTCTCGCAGGGTAGGTGTAGGAGTGATTTTTTTTTTTTTTTTTTTTTTTTTTTTTTTTTTTTGCCTACTGGCTGTGGTTCAAAGAAAGAGATGGAGAGTGCATGAATTTTGAGGTCAATGAGACTTGAGTTGGGATCTTGGCTTCATCACCAGCACGGAGAAGGTGAGGAAGCCACTTGTCTCCCCAAGCGGCAGGCTCCTCATCCATAAAATGGGATGAGAATGGTGATCCCACTGCATGGGTTGTTTTAAAGAGTTTGCTCAAGGGGCGCCTGGCTGGTTCTGCTGGTCAAGCATCCAACTTTTTGATCTCAGCTCAGGTCTTGGTCTCAGGGTTGTGAGTTCAGGCCCTGTGTTGGGTCCCATGCTGGGTGTGGAGTCTTACTTTAAAAAAAAGGGGGGGTTTCCAGTAATGCACCTAAAATGCTTTTTAGCAAGGGCCAGGCACACTGCTGGGTATCAACACAATCACCACTATTGTTAACTTCATATTTGAGTCCACGCAGGTTGCCGAGGCTTGGCGGAGAGTATGGGGTTTCTGGAATGTACGAGCATCACTGAAACCCTACTTCAGCTGTCTCTTCCTAACTCAAGACCTCGGCAGGGCACGGCCCCTCTCGGAGGCTCCGTTTTCCCAACTTGTAGAATGGGCACGCACTGGCCGCGTCTTGAGGTCCTCCGCGGGCGCCTGGCCCCAGCAGCTGCGATGATCATCCTAGCTAGTGAATACACTAATACGTTGTATTAGCTTCCGGTGAACGATAAGGTGACTCAGCACTTTGATGTGTCACCCAGCGCTCATCACGACAAGTGCTCTCCTACATGCCCATCTCCCCTTACAACCCTCTGCTGTCAGAGGGCTGGGGCGGGCCTGGGGCTGAAGTCAGAACCGGGGGTGCACCTGCTCCGTCAACTCATTCGTGATTCTTCTTTTTTTTTTTTTCATTCGTGCTTCTTCTTAAAGAGAGACCTCCCCAGTCTCCACATTAATAGGCTGTTGCTGGCATGATGTCTTTAAATTTAGACAAACAGCCCCCACACAAACACGCATCCACCCACGCACCCCCAGGAATAAATCTTCCCCCGGGGAGGAGGGAGGGAGGTCTGTCTCCTTACATCCTAGGGGGGAGAAGGAAGCAGGGGAGCTCCTCTCCTCCCTGCCCAGAGCACCAGCCAGCAAGTCAGAGCACTCAGATGCTCAGCCCCCCCGGGGTGAGGTCCGCGGGTTCGAATCCGGGCGCCCGAGGACAGATGGGGTGTCCTGGGTGAAATCTGCAGCCTGTCTGAGCTGGGGTTTCTGCACCTGTAAATGAAGTGGTCACAGGGCCCTCTCCCTGGGCATGCTCCCCGTGTGGTCCCGGGGAACCCTGCCCTTGGTTTGTGGCACTGCAGCCACCACCTTGAAATTCTTGACAGTTACTGAACAGGGAAGCATCTGTCTTTTGCAGGAGTCCCTGCAAATGACGTAGCTGGTCCTGGGCATCTGTGAAGGTGGAAGGCGGCCCAGGACTGGAGCCCCGAGCCCCGTGCAAGCACCAGCTGAGGATTCAGATTCAAGTCTCGTCTTTCACTCTCCCTTCCTCCTCCTCCCCAACTTTTCAAGCTTCTTCTATGCGTATGTGTTCCAAGGCAACTGGACTGTCCTCTGGGTACCTTCGGTTTCTCCTTTGGAAAACACGAAGACTACCTAAAATGTCTTCTGGCTCCTACGTACTCGCCCCCTCTCATTCAAACTACGATTCACTCATTCACTGATTCAACACTGAGCGCCAGCCACCTGCCAAGCCAAGGTTTGCTCCCCAGGCCTCCTGACACAGACCAGGGGATCTGGAGGAACTTCACAAATGCATCACCTCTGGGGACAATTTCTCCTTCCTCACCTGGAGAGACCTCTGCTCTGAGCCACAGGAGCCCAATACTCTCCCCCAAACCTCCACCATCTGGGGTGTGCAACATGTTTTCATTTCTTTACTCAGCAAGCATTTATTGTGTACCTGTTGTATGCCAGGTTTTGTGGCGATCTCCTCCCGCCTCCCCCAAGAAGATGGGGCCTCTGCCATCAAAGAGGATGACCTGATTTTTTTAGCTTTTAAAATCTTGGGATCTGGGGTAGGGGTAGGGGTGAAATAGGTAATGGGGATTAAAGAGAACATTTATCATGGGGAGCACAGAGTAATGTATAGAATTATCGAATCACTGTATTGTATACCTCAAACTAATACTGTATATTTACTGGAATTAAAATTTTTAAAAATAAAATAAAATCGGGCGCCTGGGTGGCTCAGTGGGTTAAAGCCTCTGCTTTCGGCTCAGGTCATGATCTCAGCGTCCTGGGATCGAGGCCCGCATCGGGCTCTCTGCTCGGCAGGGAGCCTGCTTCCTCCTCTCTCCTCTCTCTCTGCCTGTCTCTCTGCCTACTTGTGATCTCTCTCTCTGTGTCAAATAAAAAAAAAATCTTTATAAAAAAAATAAAAAAAATAAATAAAATAAAAAAATAAAATAAAATAAAATAAAATCTTGGGGTCTCTGTTGGTTTTAAGCACTAACAATGACACTTCGTTAGCTTCCAGACCTTGCAATGCATAATTTCAAATGCTCATAATTCTGTAAGGTGGATACTGTTCTCTCCATTGTACAGATGAGAAACTGAGGCTTGGGTAGGTCGAGGGACTCACTCAAGGTCAGTCAGCTCACAAGAGGCAGAGCTGGGATTTCAGCCCAGGGCTCTGTGGCTCCAAACGGCTTTTGGTGACACCACTGCCTCTTGGATAGAAGTCTATCTTCCCCTAAAGGGAACATGTGCTCCTCGGGGCTGGGGACCCTGCCTCAGAGTCTTCTCATTTCCATGGCTGACATGTAGCTTGGGACGTGGAACTTTCTAGCAAGTCCTGATTCAGAGTCTGGAGCACACCATTTCTGAAGGAATCCCAAATACAGATGCCAGCCCCATCAGCCAAAGATTTTCTGTGCTACTCAAATGGTGATTTGGTTACTGAAGTGTCTGGAATCAGAGAAGAGGAAGCCATTGAAGTCCAGAGAGCCACAAACTGTAAGCTGCCTGGGGCTGAAGCTTTAGGTACCATCTGGGATCAGACTTGGCCTTTTGATCTGATTCAGTTAGGCAACTTTGTGCTTCAATGTGATCCTCAGGGTACAAAGCTGGGGTTCTCAAACTGGAGTGAGAATAGGAGTAACCTCTGGAGGGTACTGGGCCCTGCCCCCAGACTTCCTGATTCAGCAGGTCTGGGGCACAGAGCCTGACAATGTGCATCTCTTTTAAGATTTTATTTTTACTATTTATTTGAGAGAGCAAGAGCAAGTGGGGGGAGGGAGAGGGACAAGCAGACTCTGCACTGAGTGCAGAGCCTGATGCAGGGATTCGATCCCAGGACCCTGAGATCATGACCTGAGCCAATATCAAGAGTCAGACGTTCAACCGACTGAGGCACCCAGGCGCCCCGACAATGTACATTTTTGACAAGCTGCCAGGGAGGTGGCGGCAACTGCTGGTCCAGGGACCAGACCTTAAAAACTTCCTGTCTTGGGCGCCTGGGTGGCTCAGTGGGTTAAAGCCTCTGCTTTCAGCTCAGGTCATGATCTCAGGGTCCTGGGATCGAGGCCCGCATCGGGCTCCCTGCTCAGCGGGGAGCCTGCTTCCCCCTCTCTCTCTCTGCCTGCCTCTCTGCCTCTTTGTGATCTCTCTCCCTCTGTGAAATAAATAAATAAAATCTTAAAAAAAAAAAAACTTCCTGTCTAGGTAATTCATAATTACAAGAGGCTGGGACAAATCAGGATTTGATCCTCTGGCAAGGGGCCCAGCCTCAGGGGACCAGCAGACCTTGATTCACATCCCAGCCCCTCCACGGGGACCCAGAGACACGGGGCCCATCGAGGAGCTGTACTGAGCCTGTTTCTTCACGTTTGAGTGGACAGGAACTCCCTCAGAGGTTGCCGTGAGGAATACAGGAGTGACATTTGTAACAGTCCTCCGAGAGCGCTTTCTATGCACTGTGATGGGCTGAACTGTGTCCACCCCAACCCCCAACCAAATTCAGATGTTCAAGTCCTAACCCCCACACCTCAGAATGTGACCTTATTTGCAGACAGGGTCTTTACAAAGGCAACCAAGCTAAAATGAGGTCATGATGGGGCGCCTGGGTGGCTCGGTGTTTAAGTGTGTGCCTTCGCCTCGGGTCATGATCCCTGGGTCCTGGGATCGAGCCCCGCATCGGGCTCCTTGCTTAGCGGGAAGCCTGTTTCTCCCTCTCCCACTCCCCTCTGCTTGTGTTCCCTCTTTCACTGTCTTTCTCTGTCAAATAAATAAAATCTTAAAAAAAAATAAAATGAGGTCATGAGGGTGGGCCCCGATCTAGGCTGACCCATGTTCCCATAAGAAGACACTGGACACAGGTGCAGAAGAGAAGGATACCTCCGCAGAAGGAGGCTTTGCAGGAGCCAAGGAGACAGGCCTGGGACAGAACCTTCCCCCACCACCGGCCCTCGCAGGGAACCAACCCCCCTGACACCTTGATTTTGGACTTCCAGCCTCCAGAACTGTGAGACGATACAGTTCTGTCATTTGAGCCCCTGGGGCACCTCGGACTTTTTCTTATTATTGCCCTGTTGAATTTTTTCTAACAAGAGAGCCTGCATACAGTTTGGTAAAAACCACACATCTTAAGTGCACAGGAGTCCTATGGAGTCCTATGTTACACACGTGTCCACATTCATGTGACCCCACTCAGATCAAGACCTAGAACGTTCCCCACCCCCCATAGAGGACCCTTCACGCCCCCTGTCCAGCAGCCATCACCTGGTCCGTCACCATACATCAGTTTGGCATGTTCTTGAGCCTCGTGAAGGGCTGAACAACATGGAACAGAGGAAGCCCGCCCTTCACGTTTAAACCCATTTGACCGTCATAAAAATCCCCCCCTCCCTGAAAAAGGTACTATGACGGGGTCCATGGTACCGATGAGGACTCAGGGGCCCAGAGAGGTCCTGTAACTTGCCCGAGATCACACAGTTAGGATGTAGGCAGCAGAGCCAGGGTGGGAAACTGAGGAGTCTGGCTCACTCCCTGTACTTATTACTTCTATAACACAGGGTGAGTGCCCAGTAAATACAGCCACAGTGACTTCTACCACGCCAGGAACACTGCATTATATAATATACATTCACACACACACACTATGTAGCATAGCTAATGGTAAATATTAGCATTGTCCCCTTTTACGGAGGGAAAACTGAGGCTCAGAGCAGCCGAGAACGCACCAAGGTCACGGGGCTCGTGAGCGGCACAGCGGGGATGCAGTATGCCTGTCTGCGAACTTCATGCTCTTGACCACTGACGTCACCGGCCCCCGGCCAGCTTCCTCCCCTAAGGGCAGCACCGGGACCAGAGAACCCAACAAACTGCACTTCCATTAAAACCACGAGATACCACAGCACGTCCCCTAGAAGGGCTCCAACGTGTGACCCAACAAGCTGACTGCCAGAGAGGATACAGAGCGACCAGAACGCTCCTGTGGGCACGGGGCAGTGCAAAAGGGGAAACGGGCCCTTGGGCAGGCAGTCTGATGGTTTCTTATAAGATTAAATGTCCACGAAGCATACGATCCAGCAACCCCACACCCGGGAACTGACCCAAGAGAAAGGAGAACCCGTGCTCACACCGAAATCTGTATGCAAACGTTGATAGCAGCTTCATTGTCATTGCCAAAAATAACCACCACCCAGATGTCCTTCAAGGGTGAGGGGACACCCTCTGAGGCATTTATACAAACGGCCAGTAGTATCTGGCCATTAAAAGGGATCAAGTCCTGACACACACAATGGCACTGATGAATCTCAAGACATTGCGCCGGGTGGAAGACGACAGATTCAAAAGGCTGTGTGATTCCATTTATAGGACATTCTAGGAAAAGCCAAAGGCAAAGAGATTGGTCGTTGCCAGGGGCTCGGATTCGGGGGGGGGGCGGAGCTGGAGCGACTACAAAGGAACGCAGAGGAATTTGGAGGGTGACGAGCTCCTGTCCATCTTCAGTCTGGAGGGGGTTACGTGGCTGAACACATTTGTTAAAACTTGCAGAACTGTAAGCTACCATGGGCGAATTTTACTGTAGGTAAATTACACTCCAAAAACTGTGCTTTTTTTTCCTGCTCTGCTGGCTGAGCTCCGGAGGAAGGAAGGGAGGCTTCCAAGAGAATCAACACCTGCTCTCTTCTCATCCCGGGGCCCCTGGGATGCTCACCTGGCGGGAAGGGAGGGCTCAGCAGGGGCAGGGACAGCTCCCGTGAGCACCTGGGAGCCCACGTGACCCGCCTCATCGCGGGCTCTGCTACCAGCCATAGGGTACACCCTTCGCAGGCAGCCGCCACCCCCTGCTGTGTTTACATAAAAACACATTTGCCCAGGGTTTTGTTTTCACATTTGCCTTCGCAGCCTGGATTCTATTAACCGTGGGGAGGCCTGATGATCTGGCTGCAGGCAGCTGATGGGAGAGGGCACAGGCTGAAGGCAGGTGGCTCAGGCTCGAGCTCCTCCCAGTCCCACGGAGCCCTGGGGTCTCTGTGCAAAGGTGACACACCAGCATCTCCCAACCTTGGCATCTGGGGGCTGGATGATCCGTTGTTGGGGGGAGGGGACCGTCCTAGGCATGGCAGGATGTTTCTAAGCATCCCGGCTTCTGCCAGCAGCGCCCCTCCGCTAGTCGTGACGATCAGAAAGGTCTCTAGACTTTGCCAATGTCTCCCGATGGGGCAAAACTGCCCCCCAGTTAAGAATCACCAGTGTACACACAAAGATTCATACACACCAGCTCAGCCTGGCATCCCCTCCACCTTCCACCCCTGACTCCTTCCACAGTGCCTGACACGTACGTGTTTTAGAGGCTCGAAGCCATTTGTGGGATGGGCTACCCAGGGCAGAAGTGACACCCACGGTCACGAGCTGCCTTGGTTTGGAGGACACGGTCCAGGCCACGTGCGCCTCTGCACCCCGTACCAGGCGGTTCCTACATCACCGCACGCGGCCCCGGGACAGAGGTTCATGACTGTCCCCATTTGACAGGTCAGGAAACCGAGGCAAGGGTGAGGAACCTGAGGCACTTGGCTGGCGGGTGGTAGAGCTGGAGCCGAAGCCTAGAACCGTCTGCCACCAGCGCCCGATCTCTTCATCATCTAACTCCACTTACGGCAACTGCAGCCTTAAATATTTTTTAAGGACAAGATGGGGAATAAATAGTGACAAAGATTCTCTGCTTAGCGACGCTCTACTCAGCCTTCCCCGAACTTGTCTTCAAGTAGGCGTCTCTGCATTGTCCAATTTTAGCAGGAATCCTGTCAAGTCAGCTTAGCAGTTTCCCCGTCCTCCGCAGCTGATCACCTTCAACACCCCCTCGGGCTCCTCATCTCCCACCCCAACCCCTCCCCCGCCCAGGTAACATCTGATCACCTGGCCCGCCTGCAGCACTGTTGGGTCGGTTTCCCAATCTTCCACCCACTGACCGCCCCCCACCCTGGTTTTGCCTCAAAGTTCCCATTTGTCCGTGCGGGACTCAGAGTGGAGCTGGTTCCATCCATGCATCTCTTTTCCCCATATTGCCACAGTCGTGAACCAAATCTGCTTTTATCCCTTCAACGACCACCCAGCTCCAGGGAGGGAAGGTGGTCAGAAGGCAGAGGTCCTCCCAAGATGACTGCGGTCAGGAAGTGTGGACGTTGGTGGAAGACAGACCTGCAACCAAACTCCACCGGGCCACCTATCAGTTCTGTGAACTTGGGCCAGGGACTGAACCTTGACTTTGTCATCTGTAAAATGGGGACAATGACAATAATATGGCCCGGGATTTCCGTAATGGTTAAGTGAGATAATGCTGGAAAGGGCTTTCCTAGAGCCTGGAAAATAGCCTGGGCACCATAAATACTGGTTGGATGGATGTGCAAATAGGCTTAGAGGAGAATGGCCCTGGCTCAGGTGGAAACCAGAGGGAGAAGGGAGTTTATTCCATCAACAGTCAGGGCATGAGTGTTCAAATATCAGACAGTCCCCATCTCTCTCTCTCTCTCTCTCTCTTTCTCTCTCTCTCTCTCTCTCTCTCTCTCTCTCACACACACACACACACACACACACACACACACACACACACACACACAGTGAGCCAGAGGCCAGCTACTCCTCGATGGCCTCCTGCCCATTTGATTGGACCACATGGAGGTCTGCTGTGCGTGCTGACCAAGGACAGGCTGACGGGCTGGGTAAGAGGCCCACCCTGGCCCCTCTGCCTAGGCCTCAGGAGCCTGCTGACCCCTTGGAGACGGCAGAGCCTAATTCAGCATCCTCTGACCCCCTCTACACAGACCCGCCAAACCCTGGAGAATCTGACCCAGCCTCGGCTGCCACCGCTCTCCTGGGAACCCCCGAGAGGCACCGCTGTCCCTCCCAGGCCTGACCACAGGCCAGGACAAAGGCGGGGATGGGGGGAGTTTGGGGTGGGGACTCCCGGCCATCAGTCATGGAAGGTTCCGCTTCTCCTCGTTAATTCAAGAGCATCCACAGCTCCTGCTGAGCCACTGAAGAGCTCTCTGGAACCTCTTTTCAACTGAAAACAGTAATTTGCAAGAGCTCACAATGCAAGCAGCAGACGGGATGCAGAGTTGAGCGCAGCCGGCCTTTCTCACAGCCCGGGCTCTGTGGAGCCTCTCGGAGGCGGGGCAGCTGCCACAGGCCTGTGGGAGGGGACGGGGACAAGGACAGGAGGGGAGCACCACACGTCCACAGCTCCCGGGGACAAGCTGGGACGTTCACCGCCACAGGCAGCAAGGCTGTCAGGGCCGGAAAATTCACTTCCTAGGGCTGCCGTAACAGATGACCACACCACGGGGCTTGGGACAACAGAAGATCATCCTCTTCCAGATTCTGAGGCCGGAAGGCCAAAACCCAGGTGTCGGCAGGGCTGCTTCCTTCTAGAGGTTCTGAGGGAACACCTGTTCCGTGCCTGCCTCCTAACTTCGGCTGGCTTCTGGCAATCGCTGGCGTTCGTTGGCTTGTAGATGTGTCAACCCAACTCTGTTTCCATCTCCACGTGTGTCCTCTCTGGGCGTCTGTCTCTGTTTTCTCTTCTTAGAAGAACACCAGTCACGGGGTTGGGGCCCTGCTAGGACTTCATCTTAACTCCTTCTACCTAGTTCCATCTAAAGTCCAATGCTGAGGTTCCTGATGGGCATGAATGTTGAGGGGACACTATTCAATCCAGTCTACACTGTGCTACACTTCGGCTACTTGCTGCTGTGTGGCGGAAGACAAGTGACTTAACCTCTCTGATTCTGTGTCCTCATCTTTAAATAGAATAATTTTAAGACCGTTGTGATGGCTAGACCATGACGTACTATAGCAAGGAATCACAAGCAAAGACTCTGGAGCTGGATGACCTGCCACCTACTTGCTGTGTGACCTTGGACAGGTTGCCTAACCTCTCTGGTCATTTGCTCACCTGTCTGTAAAATAAGGAGGTTAAAAGAGATCATGGTCCTCCTCCCCCTCCCATAGTCCTAAGTTCTTAAAGATCCCTAAAGGTACCACAGAGGTCGATGGGACCTCTTAGGATTTCCAAAACCCTAGAAATTACACATTAACCATTAACAATGGTACGACTCCATGTTTGGGGGCTGGAATTGGATTGACTTAGTACTATACTCCATCCTTTTTCAAGACAGGCAGAATTCCTCATCAAGAAGTATCAGTGCAGGGGTGCCTGGGTGGCACAGTGGGTCAAGCATCTGACCCTCGGTCTCGCTACAGGTTGTGATCTCAGGGTCATGAGATCAAGCCCCGTATCGGTCTCCACACTCGGCGCGAAGTCTGCTGGCAGCTGTCTGCCCTTCTCCCTCTGCCCCTCTCCCTACTCTCCCTTTCTAGAATAAATAAACAAATCCTTAAAAAAAATGATCAGTGTCTCTGGTAAGTTTTTTTTTTTTTAATATAGTGAAAAAAGTTCTTACTTAAAATCATGCAGTTCATTTAAGAAACAAAAATCATTCTGGTCACAGAGGGACAAATAATAAGAGCATCCTCAGGGCGGGAGAGGTCTGGGCTCCATGGGGTCAGCCCAGGAACATCCTCAGGGCGGGAGAGGTCTGGGCTCCATGGGGTCAGCCCAGACCAGCCCAGAATAAACGACAACAGCTATGAAATGCTCACCTGATGCCAGACGCTATTGTCACTACCGTCCACCTTGTCTCTCATTTACCCCCAAGATAACCCTATGAGGTACGTATTTTTCTTCTCTTTATTTTACGGTCGAAGGAACCAAGGCCCAGAGAGGGGCAGTGAGTTGCCCAAGATCACACAGCTGGTTAGGAGCTAGGCTGAGATCTGAATTCAGGTCTGAAACTCTCTTAAGCAAGCTGTTCAACTGTGAAACTATTACATCTCAGCTAACTGGTAAAGCTCAAGAGCAGAGAATTACAACGTCAGCCGTGTGCATAACCAAAACTGCTCACACAGCCACATTCAAAAGGAAAAACAGGAGAAATCAGCTTTAATCAGGTACTGTAACGGAGCCCCCCAATCCAGAACATTGTCAATCCGGCACGAGATAAATACAAACATTATTATAAACAACGTATTTTATATTCTTTTCTTCACAAGAAGACCCCCAGACCTGGTATGTGTCTTACAACCTACAGCACAGCTCGGATCAGACCAGCCCCCTCTCGATGGCCCGGCGCCCCACAGAAGCTGGTGTAGCCCAGCAGATCCAGAGATCCGTCTGTGGATTTGCAGAGCTGGGAAAAATATCTAGATGCAGCCGACTCCAAATCAGGAGGCCTCCCAGGGCTTCCTTAGGTGGGAGGCGAGGGAAGTGGCAAACTGTGTCCCTGGCAGCCAGACCATCCAGGTACCGGGGACTCCTGCCATGTGTCCCAGAGCTCCAGCCGCCCCCGCCTTACCCAGTCCAACCCTGCGGGCAGCCCCGGGCCGCTCGGCTGAGGGCCTGCCAGGGGCTGACTCAGCTCAGCATGCTCGGGGCCCCATCTGGGCTCATGTGAACCCAGCCCGGGGCCTCCCGTGGATCCAAAGGACGACTGCAGGGACGACTGAAACCACTTCTGCAGGCCAACAGGACCAGCTGCCCACACCCGGCTCAGCCCCTCCTGCATGGGAGAGTGGGCCTGCTCTGTAAGACGGGGGTCATCATGATACCCCCTCCTTCACAGGGGTGACAGGAGGGCCCCACGAGGAACTCTCGGAATCACCGTTTTTTAAAGATTTTGCTTATTTATTTGAAGAAAGAGAGTGCACAAGCAGGGGGAGCAGGAGACGGAGAAGGAGAAGCAGGCTCCCCACCCAGCAGGGAGCCCCACACGGGGCTCGATCACAGGACCCTGGGATCCTGCCCTGAGCTGAAGGCAGATAGTTAACCGAATGAGCCACCCAGGCGCCCCAAGAATTGCCTTTATCTGGGGGCACCCGGGTGGGTCAGTCGGTTAAGCATGGGGCTCTTGATTTCAGCTCAGGTCATGATCTCAGGGTCATGGGATCGAGCCCAGCATCAGGCTCCATGTTCAGTGGGGAATCTGCTTGAGATTTTTTCTCTCTCCTCCTCCTCTGCCCCTCCCCCATTCGAGCTCTCTGTCAAATAAATAAATCTTAAAAAAAAAAAGAATACACCTTTATCTCGAACACTTATGTCAAACACTGAGTGTGTTCCAGAGATGTGCCATATTATCGATAGGGGAAGCCGAGGTTCTGAGAGATGCAATCACTTGCACAGCATCACACAGCTAGCGCATGGTGGATCCAATGACAACAAATCCTTGCCCACAGAGTGGCTGCTAGGATAAAATCAATTATTACATTAAATGAAAGCACTTTGAAGGGTTCCGGGCACGTAGTGGGCTCAGTGGGTGTTTGCTCTGTCATCACCACCATTGTCATTGATGCCACATCACCATTTATATCATTGTCACCATCACTGTTGTCATTGTCACTGTCAACATTGTCATCATCAGTCACCATCATTGTCATGGTCATCACCATCAGTCATTGTCACTGTCGACATCGTCATCATCAGTCACCATCATCACCATTGTCATCATCACCATCATCACTGTCACCATCATCACCATCATCATTGTCATCACCATCATGTCATCATCACCATCATCATTGTCATCATCATTGTCATCACCATCATCCAACATCACCATCATTGTCATCATCACCATCATCATCACTGTCACCATCACCATCATCATCACTGTCACCATCACCGCTGATATTATTACTGTCATCCTCATCCTCTGTCTCCCCACATGTGTTGTGAGCACAAAGAAGTGCTGGGCATAGAGGGACAGGGCACAACTTGAGTAAGCCTCTTAACCTAAGTAATAAATAGACTTAAACCCCATCAATAACAAGGCTCAGCTCAAAAATCAAGGTAAGTCTGAAAGCTGATTCTTATTTGGGACAGACAGACAGACACACACATCCCTTTACACGCCGGACACGGTCTCTGGCCAAAGAGCACTGCCAGCACACAGCTTTGGGCATGCCTGGGGGAGGGGGCGGTGGTGCAGAGAGAAAGCTAAGTCAGCCGCCCCAGGGCCTGTGCAGTTTACTTCTTCCTTCCCAGCACAAGAAGGTTCAAGAAGCACAGCCCCCATCTTTGGTTTCTTGGCCACTCACAGGGGAAGCTGCCAAGGGAAATAATCTCCCTCAGGTCTTTAATGGTCTGTTCAACAGAGGGGTCTTGTTCAGGGCATTCTATTTATTTATTGTCAGCTCTGCTGCCAGCTCAGTTTATCCAGGGTCACCGCAGGTCAGGCTCTGGGCAGAACCAAAGACGCCCTCTCCAGCTGACTTTCCCCAGCCTCTCGGCGACTCCTTCATTCCTCCACCCCTGAGCCCGCAACATTTACCAGCCGGTGTCCTACCCCCACAACACGCTGCTCTTCCTACTGACTCTTTCAAGTCAGTGACACCCTGATGAGCACGGATTTAGGTCCAGATGTTTAGGGGCCTTCCTGAAAGTCGAGGCTCTGGGTGGACGGGGCCCTGCAAGAGCAGAGACTGGAATTTAAGAAAAGGCAAACAATTTTAGTACCACTCAAGTTGCTATGTGGAAGCCTCCCACTCCCAGTTTACACTGGCCTTTCAAGCTTGACATTTCTGGTGAGACCTGTGGACAAACCCAACTGCACGATTTTGGGCTCTCCGCCAAGTTAGGGGAATTCCCTAGAACATCGGACCTGGGACATTTATGCCACAAGTTTTATTAAGCATGTACTATACACCAGAAGGGATTCTAGGTAATGAGGTAGAGGAGAGAATGATAGAAAGGTCCAGTTTCATGTATCTCACATGATAGGAGACTAGATGCCTGATATCATTAGCTTGATAGTCCCCCTGGAGGTCAAAATCATTTTTTATTATTTTTTAAAGATTTTATTTATTTGAGAGAGAGAGAGAGAGCCTGAGCAGAGGGAGGGGCAAAGAGACAGGGAGCATGTCAAGCAGACTCCTTGCTGAGCCGGGAGCCTGGCATGGGGCTTGGTACCACGACCCTGAGATCAGGACCTGAACTGAAACCAAGAGTCAGACAGTTAACCAGCTGAGTCACCCAGGCACCCCAAAATCATTACTATCTTAAACTAGCATTTACGGAGCCCAGCTTCTATGTTAAATGCTTAAATTACACAAGGTCATTACTGCAACAACCCCATGAGATGAGCACCACTCACATTATCCCCCCTTTGACAGATGAGAAAACTGAGGCACAGTGAGGTTGACAGACTTACCCCACCTCAGTCATTGAGAAATTGGGACAAATGGAACTTGTACCTGGAAGCCTAAGACTCTACAAGCACACGGAGGGGCATCCAACCCAGTCCTGGGGTGAGAAATCTGGCAGTGACCCGAGATGTGTGGGGGTGCCTAGTGAAGGAGCTGAGCACAGAAGGAAAGGACAGTTGGAGGAGATGGGGAGATGCTGGCCCAGGGAGGGCAAGGCACTCACCTGAGGGCCTGTGTCAAAAGTGGCAGAGCCTGATCAGGCCCCAAGACGTGTGCCTCCAGTGCCATGTTTTTGCTCCCTTTTTATACCCTTGACCTCATGAGCCCCGCTCTCTAACCAGCTAAGTTAAACCGGGGCTCAGCAAGGGCCCAAAATAGCTACTGCTTCCAGGCAAAATTAGTGCGGAGTCAATCTTGCCCCATTCATCACTCCGATTCCAACCTTGTTATTTCCAGGCCACACAGCACTGGGAACAAGGAAAGAGAGAGACACACAGAGATGCTCCTTCCCCTGTTTCACTGCTAGGTCTCTACTGGAAAATCTGTCATTTCTTCGTCTCAGAAAGGTGTCAAACATCGGCTGATTGCAACCCCAGCGTCCTTTTCCACCCCACACTCTCTTCCTCCAGCATCAATTCCCTACAGAATCTGCATGTCCTCCAACTAGTGTGGTTTGAGTAAGGTGAACTCTAGATTCAGCTCCAAAGATGGGCCCTGACTGGCTGAAGCCAAGCACCATAGCCCGTCTTCCTCTCTCTTCCCTGGCTGGTTCAGAAACAGGCAGGTCATCTAATTAGAACCAACAAGACTGGCTGGCAGAAGTCCTGGTTCCAAATGGATTAGAGCATCTAAGAGAAGTGATCTTGGATTCCTGGGGACATCTTGCTACTACTGGAGTGCCAACGATGAGGGAAATGTAGAGATGCAGAGAAGCCAAGATCTGATGGTCTCCGTTTGGGCCTGGATTGAGCCACACCTGAAGCATGAAAGATACTTGTGCATTTTGGTGTCTATGAGCCAAATAAATTACTCTCTTAGGAACTCTGTATGAGTTGTGTTTTTTCCACTTTCTACATAAAAAAGCCTTACCTGAGTCAGAACTGTCGCAGAATTCCCACCCAGGTTTGTGAAAATCTGTGGTCTAGGCTGTGGGAAGCAGAAATCAAGGACAGAATTACAATTGAGAGGGAGGAGCTTCCTGACACAAAGATTTGGGATGAGCAGGAGTCTAAGAGGCAGAACAGGCTCTGCAGAGAATCTAAATGCTACCATGGCTTCCTCAAGAAAGAATAATTATTGTAGCAGTTTTTTCTCATAAATATCTGACTGTTGTATTTTGTGCCTTATCTAATCCGGTCATTCTTATCTCTGGATGAGGTAAGTTATAGAAGAGCAAACTGAGACCCAGGGAGAAGTGGCATACCCAAGGCACAGAGTGAGTAGACAGTGGAACTGGACTTGGAACCCAGATGGGTCTGACAGGGACAACCCCTCCCCACATCACAACCTCCTTGAAAGCATGGGGAGATCCTGTTTACCCTCCAAGGGATGGGATTTAATGTCTGTGCCTGTGAACAAATGACAAAGTGTGAATTTCACCGGGGCCATATTCTCCACTTAACCTTGGCAGGATCCCAAGGGCCATAAACACTCCCCGGAACAGTATGAAGCAAATAGATGACTTTGCTGAGGAGCAAGGGCCCTAACAGAATTGCAATGCACGAACATCCTGGGTGTTCATTCCCGCTGCAAGCCACAAGACTCATGAGCTGTCCCCATCATGATACTGCCAAGATCAGGATCATTCCATGGGAACCCCCAGGCCGCCCGAGCAGGGGCCATGTTGATCCTGTTGTACAAACGAGGAATTTGAGTCACGGATTCAAATTACAGAGTTGGTGCAGGGTTCAAATACAGACAACTTTGCAGGACTCCGGGGTTTCCCCCGGTGTGGACCCAGCCTTGGTGTGAGAGAAGTTTCCAGCATTAAGTAACATCCGATCACAAAGTTATTCCTTTTTAGTTTTCTTTCAATGTGCCTGATTACATAAAAAACAAATGGTGCTAACAATTCTTTAATACCTCGCCTCCCTGATGTTCGCCAATCCCCATGAAGACAGAAAGGAGTGAGCCTCAGGGGTGTGGCCCCAGGCTGGTGACAGTACCTGGCTAGAATTGATCAACTTTGTTTTGCATTTATAGCGTGTACAGTGATTAACCCCTACTTAGGGGAAGTCCTATTGATTTCATATTTGCAGGTAAGTTAACTCCTTCAATAAGTAGATTTCAGTTTTAAAAAAAAAGGAAGTCAATTCAAAGAGAAGCATGCAAACGTGGCAAAAATCTCAAAGATGGTGTGCTGGTAAGTTTGGGAGAAATCACTACACACTCAGCTGAACCCAACCTTCCACCTTACCAACTCACCACATGGGGTGCAAAGCCCCAACTGACAGAGAGAGAGGCCCCGCCCCTTCCTCTCCACCCTAAGCCTAAACCCCCCCACCAGGTCAGATCACACTCTCCTGGGCCAGGAGGGGAGGGACTCCTGCACCTTTTTGTCTCATAATCCCGGTTACCAGAGCAGCACAGAGAAAGAGATGGATCTTCTGGAAAGAGAGCTGAGGTGGGTGGAGAAGGCGCTCCTCAGGTTCACTCCAGGCCAGAGAACCAGGGCAGCTACTGAAGCAAACCATCCACCTGTCCTCTGATCCCAGAGCGCCACTCCCAGGCATAAACCTGAGAAAGGAGTGCTTGTACCTACCGCAAGACTTGTACAAGAACATTCCTAGCAGCTCTGTTCATTATGGCCCTAAGCTGGAAAAACACCCCACACGTCCTTCAGCAGGAAAGTGGATGAACTTGAACTGCTGATACATGTAACAACGTGGGTAAATCTCAGACATGACGTGGAGCTAAGGAAGTGTGCACAAGAGAAAAGACACCACGGGATGCTATTTATATGAAGTTCAAGGACAGGAAAACTAATCTTAGGGGACAGAAATCAAAGAGGCAGTTTACCCCTGAGGGGTATCAATTAGGAAGTAACTTTCTGGGTGGTGAGAATGTTCTATATCTTGATTTGGCGATAGTGACATGGGTCTCTACACTTATGACACGTACTGACATTTTAGTTTATTGCATATAGGTCGTACCTCCATAAAAAGTTCAATGCCCCTCCCCCGAATATTAGGGGTTAAATAACACTATAAGAGAATGACAGACTTAGATCACAATGGCAGTGACAACCACTCCCTCACTGGGCCCCGAGGGGCTGGGAGAAAACTGTAACCCCACTGGGATGTCCCACAGGCCAGCACTAAGGTCATCATGTATCATTCATTCATTCATTCATTCAATCCTGCTGGGAAGCCATGCCTACATTCACGAGCTCTCAAGACATGCTTTATGCTCTTAGTAAGTACCTTTTATTTTTCTTCTCTATGCTTCATGAATTCAGTTCCTAGGGCTGCAGTAACAAAACACAGAAGCTTAAAATGACACAAATTTACTCTGTTAGTGTTCTAGAGGTCAGAAGTCTTTTAAAAAAGCAAGGTGTCCACGGGGCTGGCTTCTCTGGAGACCTTGGCAGAGACTTTACTTCCTTGCCTGCTGAGCTTCCAGGGGGCTGCCGGCATTCCTTGGCTCGTGGTCCCTTCCTGCCATCTGTCAGACCTCTTGCAACAGTCATTGCATCTTCCCCCATGTCCAGTAGCATATTCATGTGTTCAAGGGATTAGAACATAGACATCATTGAAGGGGGAGCCTTATTCAGCAGACCTCACTTAGAACAGCAGACTTTTTTTTTAAAGATTTTGTTTGTTTATTTGACAAAGAGATAGAGAGAGCACAAGTAGGCAGAGCAGCAGGCAGAGGGAGAGGGAGAAGCAGGCTCTCTGCTCAGCAGGGAGCCCAATGTGGGACTCGATCCCAGGACCCTGTGATCATGACCTGAGCCGAAGGCAGATGCTTAACAGACTGAGCCCCCCAGGCACCCCCAGCAAAGACTTTTGAAGAGCACAGATTTTGGAATCAGGTCAGACCCCTGTGGATTCAGATGCCCGTCCTACCACTTATTAGCTTCTCATCCTTGGGGGCATCACTCAGTCTCTTGCAAAGGCATTTCCTGCCTATACAATGGGGCATCCCCACACTTCCTTTGGGTTACTGGGAGGACAGGTGATGAGTGAGGCAGCTGGTGTGGAGTCTGGCTCACTGGAAACGCTTGGTAAGGAGCCTGCGCTTATTCAGTGATAGTCAATGAATGAATGATTTTTTTATCCTCGATGCTCGCCACGGTTAGTGTGGTCACCATCTGTCACCATACAACGGTATTATAGTATCACTGACTGCATTCCCTGTGCTGGAACTCTTCGTCTCTGCGACTGACTGACTTTCTAATTCAAGTTTGTCTCCTTTAATTCCCTTTACCTAGTTCACTCATTCCCTCCCCCCCACCTCCCCTCCGGAACCAGTTTGTTCTCTGTGTTTATGAGTCGGTCTGGTTTTTTTTGTTTTGTTTTTTAAATTCCACATGGAAGTGAAATCATATGGCATTTGCCTCTCTCTGACTGATTTCCTTAGCCTAATAGCCTCCAGGTCCATCTGTGTTGTTGCAAATGGCAAGATTTCATTCTTTTTTTGATGGCTGAGTAATACTCCTGTGTGTGTGTGAGTGTGTGTGTGTGTGAGAGAGAGAGAATGTTTGTGTGTGTGACATCTTCTTTATCCATTTATCTACCAATAGACACTTAAGTTGCTTCCATATCATGGTTACATTAAATATGCTACAGTAAATATAGGGGTGCGTATGTCTTTTCAAATTAATGGGCGGGGGCTTTGTTTTCTTTGGGTGAATACCCAGTAGTGGAATTACTGGATCATAGGTATCTCCAGCTCTAGTTTATTATTTTTTTAAAGCTTTTATTTATTTATTTATTTGACAGAGAGAGAGCATAAGGAGGCGGAGCAGCAGAGAGAGGGAGAAGCAGGCTCCCCGCAGAGCAGGGAGCCCAAGGTGGAGCTCGATCCCAGGACACCAGGAGCATGAGCTGAGCCGAAGGCAGATGCTTAACTGACTGAGCCACCCAGGTGCTCCAGCTCTAGTTTTTTTAAGGAACCTCCATACTGTTCTCCACAGTGACTGCACCACTTTACATTCCCACCAAGCCTGCACAAGGGGTGCATGGTTTTCTCTACATCCTCACCGACACTTGTTATGTCTTGTTTTCCTGATACAAGCCATTCTGACTGGTGTAGGGTGATCTCATTTTGGTTTTGATTTGCATTTCCCCGATGATGAGTGACACTGAGCATCTTTTCCTGTGTCTGTTGGCTGCCTGGATGTCTTCTTTGGAAGAATATCTATTCAATTCCTCTGCCCATTTTTAAATCAGATTATTTGGGGGTTTTTTGGGGTTGGGTTGTATACATTCTTTATATATCTTGGATATTAACCCCTTGTTAGATAGGTCATTTGCAAATATATTCTCCCATTCAGTAGGTTGCCTTCTTGTTTTGATGGTTTTGCTATGCAATGAATGAATGATATTGATTTAAAATAAAAAGCCATCTACTAAGTTCTGGGTACTTTTCTACCCAGTCTGTCTGACTCTAGAATTCTTCAGAAATGCTCCTGATGTCCGCAGGTCTGGGCAGAGCTTATCGGGAGATGGAGAAGGAGAAGGAAAGAAATGGCCCCAGCCTGTCCGGAAAATAGATGGAATGTGTTCTTCTGAATGCTGGGGGCAGGATCTGAGCCAAATCCCTCCCCTAGCAGGGAGTACACATCTTCGCCTTTCTGGTGGCTGCCTATTGTTTATCAGGTGGAATTTCCTTGGGACTTTGGGGAAAGCAGATGCCGAGAAGCAGAACAAAATAGCTTTATTTTCCTTTCCCCCAAAAGCAGAACTTGGTTGATACACGTGCAGGGCACGTTCATAAAGCTGGAATGAGAAAGCCTTGTGGGCCCTGGGGACCAAGGATGTCACTCTTATCTGTGTGTGAAGTGGGTTAGAGGGGTTGAAATCCGCCCCCCGCCCCCGCCAAGTCCCTTTGCAAGGTGCATGCATTCGATTATTCCATATGTGGATCTGAAGAGGGATCCGGGACTCCCCCCCCCACACCCCCCCCACCACCTTATCTCCCCTAGTGAACATGGGGAGGGGCAGAGGCTGCAAGGGAGACACTGGATAAGCCCAAAGGAGGAAATGACAAGAACGGGGCCAATCCCATCTTCGTGCCTGAACACCCCCTTTCTCTTCTGCCCTCACTGGAGCTCCATGGCCAAGGGCCTTAGCATGGATAGTCTGTGTTTGACCCCATGTCTCCCACTTGGCCTCAGTGTGACTTTGGGCAGCTAACTTCTTCTCTCTGGGAGTCTCAGTGTCCTCATCTGTCAAATGGGGAGAGCAGCAATGAAAAGGGTCACTGGGAAAATCTGGGAGGAGGGGGCACAGGGAAGCTGGAGTGAGCTCCGCACACAAGAAGTCCCATTATTCTAATCACATAGAGCATCCACTTTACAAATTAGGGCACCGAGAGGCCCAGAGAGGGAAAGTGACTTACCTAAGTCACACAGCCTCACTTGGAAGGGGCTGTCTGCTAGCTCTGACCAGCTCTTGACTTACTGTGAGGAATTGCATGGCGGAACATACTAGTAATAGTAGTAACGACAAACACCACGCAGTGGGCTCTCACGCTGCGCGGGGCTCTGTGCTGAGCCCCTGGATTCGTTTGCTAGGGTTGCTGACAAAGTACGACAGGCTGGGTGGCTTCCACAGCATGGATTTATTAAGGTCGGTGCCAGTTCCTTCTACGGCTGTGAGGGGAAAATTGTTCCCACACCTCTCGCCTGGCTTCTAGGGGGTTACTGGCAATAGTTCGTGTTCCCGGGAGTGTAGAAGCACCACCCCGATCTCTGTCTTCACAGTCACATGGCGTTCTGCCTGGCCGTGTGTCCGTGTCCAAATTTCCTCTTTTTATATGGATACCACTGCTGTTGGATCAGGACCTACCCTACTCCAGGATGACCTCATCCTAACTGAATGAATTATGTCCACAATGACCCCATTTCCAAATAAAGTCACGTTCTGAGGTACTGGGGGGTTAGGATTTCAATCTACGAATTCTAGGGGGTCGCAACACAATTCAACCTGTCCTGGCCCCTAAATGCACTATGACATTTTCCTACAACAGCTCCTACAACAGGCAGAGTGGAAGTAATATTTCCACGTTACAGATGGGGAAACGGGAAGCTCAGAGAGGTCGTGGGACAAAGCTGAGGATGGCACAGTGCGTCAGGGGGCAGCGCTGGGATCTGAATCCCGGTGTCCACCTCCCACATTGGTGTGATCGCTTTATCCCTCGATTTCCGTGAAATCTGGGTTTATCACGTGGCACAGTATATGTGGTATAGCACAGAATAGATAATACGGTATCGTATAGACACTGTACTGGATGGCATTGTATGGAGAGTTTACCGTAAATATTGTAGTACAGGTAGTATAGAATGTACAAGTAGCATAGTTCAGGCAGTATAGCATGGAGAGGGTATGGTAGAGATAGTATGTATACAGGATGGATAGTAGAGCATAATACAGATAATACGGTATATAGCATAACACTATGGTACAGATGGATTTAGTACATACATTAATAGAAACAGTTCAGTCTAGTGCAGCGTAACACAGATAGGATAGTACAGGTAGTCTAATGCAGTAGAGAACATACGGGACAGGACACATAGAATAGAGCCGAGTACAGTTTAGCACAAACTGCACAGCACAGTAGAGAGAGGACAGCACAGGCTAGATAATCTGGTAAAGTGAGACTTCTGTCCTGCCCATCAGACCCCCATCATATCTCCAGCACAACCAGGAAAGGATTTGAAGCAAGCTGCGTGCGTAGACACCAGACCTCTGGCTCTGAAGGGAGTCCTTCCCACAGCCCTCGCTCCCCTGCCCGTGCTCCCAGCCATCCTCCTGCTGATCCCACAGCGGTTCATCTTCCCTTTGGGTCTTGAACACAGCCGAACACTCAGCAGCCTCCGAAGCCCCAGCAACCCCCACGCCTGGTCCAGCCTGCTGCTGGGACGAGGAGGCTGTGCTGGGACAAGGAGGCTGTGCTGGGACGAGGAGGCTGTCCCGAGCCGCGGCTCCCACGCTGCCACGCCCGTGTCAAATATCCCCATGAAGGCCCCCAGCAGAGCCCCAGCCAACCAAACGCCCTGTGTCTCGGTGCAAGGGGAAACCTCAGGAGTCCCCGCAGGCGGAAATCCCCCCAACGCTATCGTATTCTTGGACAACCTCCGTTGGAAAACAGTCTGAAAAAAATAAATGATGGCAAGGACGCTCCTCCCACACCCACATTGCCTGGCGAGAGATGCTTCAGTGGCCGCCAGGGCCTCTCTGGGGCAGGGAGACTGGATTCCTTCCTCGGCCGAACCGACTCTCAGTCCAAGTGGAATAATAAGAATCCCTTACGATCAGGCAGTTCCGAGCAATTCAAGCAGGGCTTTGACCATGATGAGCTCATTTATTGCGCAAGACGGTCATTCATCATGTAGGGAGACTTTGCTGAGCAACCCCTCGGTGCCAGGCCCTGTGTGCTGAATGCTGAGGCATGGACAAGCGAGACAGAGACCCTGCTCCAGGGGAACTCGTGATGGGGTGGCCGAGGCAACTGTAACATTCTGGGACCCCAGCAAAGACACTCTTCTCTCTGTACCTTGGTTCTCTCATCTGTAAAATGGGCACAGAATCAGATACACAGAAAACACGGTCTGTGTGTTGGCTATTACTCTCATCGGGGCTGTGATGGGGAAACAGAGAGGGCTAAGGAGGGCTGCCTGGACAATGAGGTGTCAAGAGTGACACCTGAGGAGGCCACGTTGTATTAAGACCAAGAAAGCAAGTGGAGGGAACGGTAAGGGCAAACATTCAGAGGCTGCAGGGTTCCATCAGCTTCAGGGACAGAAAGGAGGCTAGGATGGCTGGTGAGTTTCTGTTTATCCTGGGGGCAGCAGGGAGCCCTTGATTCATCGGATCTGTGATTCAGGAGGAACTCTGGCTGCAGTGTGGAGAATGTTCCAGGAATCCAGGCAAGAGACAGAGGTGGCCCGGATCAGGGTAGCTGGAGGTGAGGATAAAGGTACAGAGAAGGTCACTGATGAGACGCTGGTTTCCCAAGGCCTGGGACAGGGTCTAACTTGTTCACCATTTTGGTCCCTGGAGCCAAGGACAGCGACTGGCACATAGTAGGTGCTCAGTAAATACTTGTGGATTGAATAAATATGGAAGATGAGGGAGAGAGAGGACTTGAGTAGGGTGACCGGGGCAGGAGCAGAACGTCGGTGCCATGGGGAAGGAAGCAGGGCTGGGACAGGAGACAGAGGAGCCCCTGAGATATGACAACCCCCACTGACAACCCCGTGAGACATTACTGCCACCTTCTCTTTTTCCTTCCAGAGATGGATATGGGGACTCAGAGAGACAAAGCAACTTGCCTAAGATCACACAGCACAAAGGGGGCAGATACTGGACTCCAAATCAAGTGCTCTTTTGACCACTCCTCGAGCTGTCCTGGAGGCTCTGAGCATAAGGACCACAGAGGGCCTTGCTGGGGGGGGGGGGAGAAGGGCGCACGCTCCCATCACGCCAGCTCGAGTTTCGCTGCTTAGAGATGCAGGGTCTTCTCCCACGTAAAACCCTGCGATCAAGTTAAAGGGCTGGCTTCATTTCCGGCCGCGTCTCAGCGATGCTCTGGCCTCGTGTCTCCCCAAGTCCCCCCGTGCACCTGCCACCTCCACTCCACCACCCACCGCTCCAGGGGCAATTTAATCTCTGGGTGTCCAGTTGCCCAACACACGCCAGGAAGGAGGCTAGTAGGGTGAATTGCAGCATTAGCATAAATAATTGACCCAGCACAGCGGAAGCCACCGAAGGACACTGTGCGTAGCCCGATGCTGGGGTCCACAGCCTCAGATGACAAATACTTCCAGGTTGTACGGAGAACACAGGGGGGGAAATTTTCTGCCGAGTGGAGGGTATTGGCTGACTTTGTCCCAGCTTCACACGGCCCCGCAGCTGGGTGTTTGCACGGCTTCAGATGAGCCTCCCACAGGTTACAAGATAATTTCCAGGGGAATAAGTTTGTGTTGGATTTCCCTATGTTCTTCTCCTCCCCATCTCAAGCAAATGTCCAGGCTGTTGTGAGACCTGGCCTTGGGGATGTTTTTGCAGGGCAAGAAACAGAGGCAGCCATCAGATTGGAGGCTGTTCTGATCTTCGTAGGAGGCCAGAGCAGGGTGGCAGACCCAGTGCCTCTATAGGAGCCAACAAAGGGAGAGGGCGCCACCCACACGATGACACGGCGGAAAGTGTGGGAGGGCTCGCTGCCCTCGGAAAGACCGGCAACTTGGACTCCAGCCGGAAGTTACCAGGGACATCCCAATTCTTCACGAGATAGTGGACATCTGGGTTTTTACATAAAATAGTCGACTTTTTTTTTCATCTTGGAAGCTAAACTGATTAATTTAAACCACACAGAAAAGGCCAAACTATGGAGACGAGTAAGAAGATCCGTGGTTTCTAGGGCTTAGGGTGAGGGAGGGAACACAGGATTTTTAGGGCATGAAGCTATTCTGTATGAGACGGTCATGGTGGATACAAGTCATTACACACATGTCAAAACCCCAAGATGTACAACAGAGAGTGAACTCTAACTTAGGGAATAATAATGTATCAGTATTGGCTCATCAGCTATAACGAATAAGCACACTAATATAAGACATTTATCATAGCGGAAGCCCAGGATAGAGGTGCGGGAGGAACAGGGCTCAAAGGGTATATGGGAACTCTGTACTTCCTGGTCAATTTTTCTATAAGCTTACGAATGCCCACTCCCACATAAAGTCTATTAATGAAGCAAATAAGCAAACAAACTCAGCAAGCAAAAGTGAAACACTGATGGTTGTGGGAGGGGGCCGGGGGGAGGGTCTCATTCATTCTTAACAACTGTCCATCTGCAAAGTCTCGGCGGTACTCGAGGAAAGTGGGAAGACCCCCGATGCCAGAAATAGCAATCTGGGCACAGGTTCCCCTCCCACACACACACCCCTCCAGGGTTGGCCTAGAATTGGTAGAGTTTCCAGACTTGGAGAAAACATGGAGGATGAGTGCATGAGTTGATGGTGGCAGGTGGATGGGCTAAGTTCCTGGAGGTATCTATCCATCCCCGGTGAAGGAGCCCCAGCAATGATGAAAATTCAGTTTCTTCGACAGAAGCTGGCGAGGATGCGGAGAAAGGGGAACCCTCCTACACTGTTGGTGGGAATGCAAGCTGGAGCAGCCACTCTGGAAAACAGTATGGAGGTTCCTCAAAAAGTTGAAAATAGAGCTACCCTACGACCCAGCAATCGCACTACTGGGTATTTACTCTAAAGATACAAAAGTAGTGATCCTCAGGGGCACATGCACCCGAATGTTTATNACAAAGGTAGTGATCCTCAGGGGCACATGCACCCGAATGTTTATAGCAGCAATGTCCACAATAGCCAAACTATGGAAAGAACCTAGATGTCCATCAACAGATGAATGGATAAAGAAGATGTGGTATATATATACAATGGAGTACTATGCAGCCATCAAAAGAACGAAATCTTGCCGTTTGCAAAGATCATGGATGGAACTGGAGGGTATTATGCTGAGCGAAATAAGTCAATCAGAGAAAGACAATTATCATATGATCTCTCTGATACGAGGAACTTGAGGGACAGGGTGGGGGGTCGTGGGGGGTAGGGAGGAAAAAATAATGAAACAAGATGGAATTGGGAAGGAGACAAACCATAAGAGACTCTTAATCTCATGAAACAAACTGAGGGTTACCGGGGGGTGGGAGGGTAGGGATAGGGTGGATGGGTTATGGACATTGGGGAGGGTTTGTGCTATGGTGAATGCTGTGAAGGGTGTAAGCCTGATGAGTCACAGACCTGTACCCCTGGGGCAAATAATAAAAAAAAACCTGTAATTAAAAAAGAAAAAGAAAAAGAAAGTTCAGTTTCTTGCAAGCCGCGAGAGACTCCACGTCTAATTTGAAATCTCCTGCAGAGATTTGAGAAAGTTGGTATTTCTGGTAAACCTGAATTTGTTGGCTTAAATAGATTCCTTGACACCCACCACCCACACCTGTCCACCTGCACCAAACGCAGCACTCTGTCCAACCAGATTCTTAAATGTGCTGGTTCCTGAAATATACAGACAGGACTGGATTTCAAGCCATTCTTAGAAAGGCACTGCTCAAATCCAACCAAAATTCCTCCACAGATCCCTCTGCTACTGGGTCCAGCTTGCAGGGAAAGTGATAAGTTAGCCTGTTGTTGAAAGACCAAGTGACAGGGGCACCTGGGTGGCTCAGTGGGTTAAAGCCTCTGCCTTCGGCTCAGGTCATGATCTCAGGGTCCTGGGATCGAGCCCCACATCAGGCTCCCTGCTTGGCGGAGAGCCTGCTTCTCCCTCTCCCTCTGCCTGCCACTCTGCCTACTTGTGATCTCTCTCTCTCTCTCTGTCAAATAAATAAATAAATAATCTCTAAAAAAAAAAAAAGAAGAAGACAGACAGACAGACCAAGTGACTGATAGAAGAAAAGGCATGCTAGTCCCAAGAGGTCAGCACTTACTGAAAAGCCCTCCGTGGGACCGGAAGCCCCTAGAACACTCCGTGGTGAGCATATGGGTTCTGTGAATCAGACAGACCTGGGTTCAAATCCCAGAGCCACCACTTCGGCGCTACCTACTGTGTGCCAGCCGCTTCATCAGCACTGTTTGAAACACCTCCCACAGCTACTAGTGGTTGGGTTTACTAGGTGCTGAGCTAGTCCAAAGGGGCAACATGGAAGTGACCCATATGCCTAGAGGAGGCAACAGTTCAGGGACACCAAGTGGCTGTTCTGAGGTCACCTGGTCGTATGCAGCAGAGCAAGGTGTGTACCCAGCTCCCCCTCCTCCTCCTCCTCTTTGTGACACACCAAATCTACTGCCTTCATTTGCTCCCCATCTCCAATCTATTCGTGCAACATAGCGCCAATTAACAACGATATTTTTTGTCCACGTGGGGCTTTTCGTTTCGGCAGGCACTGAAGCAGCATGTTAAATACCGTTTCAGAAGGTTGCATCCGAACACTCTTTGCATGGCAACAGGAAGCTGTTGGTGCAGAATGGGGGGGGGGAGGGAGTCCACGCACATTTCGGAGACCCCGACGCGCCTCCTCATATATGGGGTCTCTACAGAAGTTCCCCCCATGCCTCTGTGGGGCCTGGGAGAGGCGTGGGTTCTCATCGGATCATCTACATCTTCCCCAGACAACGTGGGTGGCAAGAGTAATAATAGCAGTTTCGGTTGTGATTTCTAGAGCACTAACTATGTGCCAGGTGCTTGGGCTGGACGCTCTGCGTAGATGATCTCACGTAACTCTCAGCACACACTTATGGACCCGCTTCTGTGAGCACTCCCACGGTATTCAGGACACCGAGGCTCCGATGAAGTAACTTGCCTAAGGTCACACAGATCCTCAGGGGTGGCTCTGGGATTCGAACCCAGGTCTGTCTGATTCATGGAGTCTATAAGCTCACCACTGAGTTTTCTGGGGGCTTCCGGCTGACCCCTTGGGACAGTCATGGCCTTTCTTCGGTCAGTCAGTTGGTCTTTCAACAACTGGAAAATGTACCGAGTGCTTATTCCAGGTCTGGTGTGATGGCCACAAGGCTGAATAAAGCTCAGTGTCCCCACTAAGCACCCTGATGGGCGTGTGCATATGGTGTGAGGGGGGGCCCAGGAAGAACAGGTCATGCTGGTCCTGGGGTGGGGAGTGGACCCCTACGGTGCCTCCAATAGTACCCCACACACTAGCCGTCCGTGTCAAGGCAGGTCTGCCCCACACTCCAGCCTCTCGTCACTAAGGCACCAAGGGGTGAACAGCTGAAGTTTTGCGTGTCTGAGCTTGAGAGAACCTGAGGAATGGTCCCCATCACCCGGATGGGGAAACTGAGACCCGCCCCCCCCAGAATGGAATGAGACTTGCCCAACATTACAGAGCAGACCCAGGACCCACTCCCCACTCTGAGTTCTTTCCACAACGTCTCTGTGAGGGTTAATTTTATGTGTCAGCTTGATCGAGCCATAGGGCACCCAGACATTTGGTCGAATGTTCCCCGGGGGGTGTCTGTGGGGACGTTTCTGGGTGAGATCAACACTTGAATTGGTAGACGGAGGAAGCAAATCGCCCTCCCCAGTGTGGGCGGGCCTCCGCCCATCCTTTGGAGGCATCAGTAGAACAAAAAGTTGAAGTAACGGCGCATTCACTCTGCCCCGTGTCCTCCTGCCTCCAGACTTGGACTCAGACCAGAACCTACCCTGTGGGCTCTCCTGGGTCTCCACCTTCCCGACTGCAAACCAGGGGACTTCTCGGCTTCCGTAACTGTGTGAGCCAATTTCCTACAATAAATCTCTGTCTCTCTCTCGTGTCTCTGGCTCTCACACACACACACGCACACACGCACACACACACACACATTCTGTTTCTCGAAGAACCCTGACTAGTATAATCACGGTGCAGCCAGCAGGCTGGGACTCAGTATATTTGCCATTCCGGCAACACATTCGCTTTTTTTTTTTTTTAACACATTTGCTTTTGAGATGGCTGCCCAGAGCTCCCCACTGTGCGGTGCACACACACCCAGAGCATTCCACGGGGCCCTTTTTGGTGGTTCACATACCAGCTTTCCTTAAAATGTCAATAGTTATATAATTGTTTTAATGGGAATAGTTAGGAAAATTAGAAGGGAACGTGAAACCTTGCCTTTACATGTATCGTCACTTAGGATGACACAGAGTAAAAAAGCGAGTTGATGTAAGTTCCATTTAAAGATAAATACGTAGCTCTGGGAAAATTCCGGAGGGCAGATCAAGCAGTACTGGAGTTTGAGAACATCGTTAGTCCAAAAAAGAGACATGAACAGAGGGTATTTGGGATTTCCGGGAATGGCAGTGCGAATATATTTTCCCTCTGAGAAGATTCTAGAAGCTTTTAGTGGTGGCCCCCAAAGATGTCCTAATCCCCAGTGACTCTGTCACCTCACATGCTAAAGGGATGCTGCAAATGGACTAAATTAAGGGCCTTGAGGTCAAGGAGGTTATCCTAGATCATTCAGTGAGCACGATGTCATCATAAAGATCCTTAGAGGGGACGCCTGGGTGGCTCAGTAGGTTAAGCATCTGCCTTCAGCTCAGGTCATGATCCCGGGGTTCTGGGATTGAGCCCCGCATTGGGCTCCCTGATCAGCCGGGAGTCTGCTTCTCCCTCTTCCTGTCACCTGCCCCCCCTTGTGCACACTCTCTCTCAAATAAATAAAGTCTTTAAAAATAAATACATAAAGATCCTTAGAAGAGGACAGCATGAAAGTCAGAGCCCGAGAAGCAGATTTGACAACAGAAGCAGAGACCAGGGTGGCATGATCGATTCCTGGCTTTCAAGATAGAAGCGGATCATGAACTAAGGAATGTGGGCAGCTTCTAGAAGCTGGAAGAGGGGAGGAAATGACCTCCCCCTAGAGCCTCCCAAAGGAACCTGCCCCGCCAGCACCTTGATTTGAACCCAGTGAGACCCATTTCGGCCTTCTGACCTTCAGAACTCTAAGAGAATGAATGTGTGTTGTTCTAAGCCATGGAGCTGGGGGTAATTTGTTACAGTCACAATAGGAAATGAACACGCCTTCCAACAGCCGGGGGCCCTCCACTCTCCCTTGCTGTGCATCTGCCTTCCCTCCTTCGATAACGATGAGAATGTCTTCGACCTCTGCGTGTCGAGCATCGCACTTCACCTAGACCAGGGAAAGCCTTCCAGAACTGAGGCTGCCAGTAACATCACCGGTCTTGCCCCTTCTCCGCCGGGATCTCTGCCTGGGGAGTGAGCGGTCTGCATGGACCACATCAACAGGCTCTCCGGTTCTCTGGCTTCCCCTTGAATATGAGCAGTAGGAGAGCAGGAAGTGAGATGGTGGGCCGCAAATGATCAGGGCACTCCTTCCCCCAGCAGCTCTCGCTCTCTGTGGGGCCACCAGGGCTGGCTGAGCCCCTCGACTGAAGACTCCAGCTCCCGTAGGCGGTCCTTTCTACACGGCTGCTTCCTGCCACTGCCCAGAGCTAGCGCTGGGAACAGCTCCCCCTGTTATGAACTCTGGGGTGCTGCCCCATCCCTTGTGATTTCCCCACATCCCAGCACTAAACTCTCATCCGCTGCCCAACGTGAGTGACTGATCACTTCCTGCCAGGCTCCCGACTGATACCCCAGACAATGCAAACAGGACACAAATTGAGTCTGTGACTTGTCCAAGCTCCAGAACCAGGCAGGGGGAGAGCCAGCATCGGAGCCTGCATCTGTCCAAAACCTTTGGCCAGAGTTTGCGAGGGTGGCCCACAAGCTGTCTACAGCCAGCCAGGGGACAAACTGTACTTACCTATTTTTTTATTTGAGTTCATTACCAGCGGTTGGAGCTTTTTTTTTTAAGCTTTTTTATTTATTCATTTGAGACAGAGAGAGAGCACAAGCAGGGGGACAGGCAGAGGGAGAAGCAGACTCCCCGCTGAGCAGGGAGCCCAATGTGGGGCTCAATCCCAGGACCCTGAGATCATGACCTGAGCCCAGGACAAATGCTCAACCAACTGAGCCACCCAGGCGCCCCGATCTCACCACTTGAATACAAACCCAGGGCTCTTGCTTGTCTTAAAACAGAAAACGAGCTGCTGAGGGCTTTTATGTGTGAATGGTTTAACCCTCCCAAGTGCCGGCGCTAACCCATAGTTCCACATGGGGAAACTGAGGCACAGGATCAAATTCCTTGTCTAAGGTTACCTAGCCAGCAAGTGGAAGAGCTGGCATCTGAACCTAGCTCACCAATCGGCCGTGCTAAACGGAGCCATCGGATGTGGCTTGGGCTCCCCACCGTGCCAGGTCTGCGACAAACCGGCCTTCACCTCCCCTGCCTGGCCTCCGAGGGCATTAGAGTTTGCAACCCCTTCCTGGGCTCTCCATTGTCTCCAGGGGAAGAAAACCCAAGCCCTCCCCTCAGGTTCCTGGGATGGACCTGGCTCCTTCCTAGAGTCATCATTATCCCAGAGCTGGCTTGGCCACTGAGCGGCAGAACTCATCCCGAATGCAGCTCACCCAGGAAACTGGGCTCACGGCGAGACCACAGGGCCCTGGTGCCGCCCACTCCGTCTTCCTCCGGCCACATCACGGACTTCTGATTGCGGCCAGTGCCGGGCTGGAGCCGGGGGAATGTGCTTCCCAGCCCCGTGCCCAGGAACACAGAGCCCTGTTCTCCTGGGCCCATGCTGCCCGCTCGGGCTGGACCCTTGCCTCGGCTCGTCTGAATGGGGCCTCTGACTCGGTCCTTCCCTGGGCGCCGTGCCCTATCAGCCCACCAGTGGGGAACACAAGCCACGCAGAGGCGCTTCCTAAAAAATCTCTGCAATCTGACCTGGCAGGGCCTCGCTCTCCCAGCGCATGGCCTTGGGAATGGCCAGTTGTGCTGGCTTCTGTTTCTTCTCTTTCGCCTCCGCTCTATTCCTCCGGTTTCTGCCTCTGAGAGTCCCAGGAGAGGTGGGTCTGGCTAAATGTCCTCATCGTGAGGGGAAACCGAAGCCCCCAGACGCCTTGAGGTGGGTCCAAGGAGGGCAGCGCTGCCCGCGAACAGGATCGATGGCCCTCTTATCAGGGGGCGGCCCTCCCAGTCTGGCCCCCATGTGCAGGGGGAGCGTGGGGACGGGGAGAAGGCAACCACCAGAAAGAGCTGGTCGGACTTCAGGGGAGGCCAACGAAATTTCTAGAAAATTAGAGTAGTGTTATCTGGCGGAAGAGAGCAAGTTAATTGGCCATGAGTCTATGGTGTAGGTTTTCATCTGCCACACTCCCAGAGATCAGAGAGGGAACGGAATGAGTCCCAGGGAGCACCTCGGTGGAGTCCCCAGGGCGCGTGGGGTCGCTCGGTACTTATGGGGTGCCCTTGGGTGCAAGGCATTCTGGGAGGTGCCTGGGATTTTTTTCGGTAATTACAACACGGTATGTAAACATATCTGCTCTTCCCGATGATTTCAGGAATCACTATTTCTTTCCTCTTTATTGTAAGATGACAGTATATTATACATAACATACAAAGTATCTGTTAACATGGTGTTTTTGTTGTAAGACTTCTAGTCAACGGGGGTGCCTGGGGGGCTCAATCAATTGAACATCCAACTCTCGATTTTGGCTCAGGTCATGACCTTGGGGTCAAGGGATGGGGCCCCGTATCCGGTTCCGTGCTCATTGCGGAGTCTGCTTGTCCCTCTCCCTCTGCTCCTCCCCCCACACCCTCTAAAATAAATAAATTTTTTAAAAATCTTAAAAAAAAAGACTGCCAGTCAACTGTAGCTCTTGGTGGTTACATTTAGGGGAGGGTCACGTTATTCACAGATTTTCAGCGGCAAGGGGCGCAGCACCCATAACCTCAGAATTGTTCAAGGTCAACTTTTTTTTTTTAAGATTTTATTTATTTGAGAGAGAGACACACGGCAAGAGAGGGAACACAAGCAGGGGGAGTGGGAGAGAGAGAAGCAGGCTTCCTGCCAAGCAGAGAGCCCGATGCAGGCTTGATCGCAGGACCCTGGGATCATGACCTGAGCTGAAGGCAGAGGCTTAAGGACAGAGCCACCCAGGCGCCCCATGTGGGGCAGGAGCAAGGTCAACTGCTTTAACACCACTGAACTGTATACTTAAAAATGGCCGACGTTATGTGTGTACAGCTGACACTTGAACTCAGGTCAAAGGAGGGTTTGAAAGGCGGTGACAGAGGGCCACACCGCAAACTTCCGGCTACGCTGGGAGGCTGGTTCACGGCTCCAACAAAGGGGCTTTTCTTTCAGAGCTCAGGGAGGTCCGCCCAGAGTACGTGCCTGGCCTGGCCACACTCGGCCGCAGTCACCACCCACGTAAAATGCTGAGGACAGTGCCTGGCACACAGTAGGTGACCAATAAATACTTGTTCACAGACTTTCCACAGAAGGAGTGAACAGCCTAACAGGGAGGCTACATAACGGAAACACTGGCTGGCTGGGGATATACAAAGAGATACGTAAACACCCTTTGGCTTCCAGAGGGCACCCATCTCTCAGGAAGTCTGGGTCTCAGCTTCCCCATCTGTAAAATGGGCTATGTACACGGCTTGGGGGCCTGCTGGCTGAAGTTCAGGCAACGCTGGTGCCTGTTACAAGCTTCCACTCTAAGCCCCCTGGGAAACCTTCCAAAGTGATGGAGGGAGGAGGAGATAAAAATGTAGGGGAATTTAACAAAACAAAACAAAACAAAAAACCCTGCAAAGCCATTGCTACGATCCACTTCCATCCCAGTATTGAATTAAGCTAACATTGGGTCCTACTGTCTTTGGCTAGAAAGAAATAAAAGATTCTCTATTTGCCCAGAGGTTTGCGGACTTGACCTCGCCTGCAGGTCTGCTGTAACCGCCCAGCCCCATTTGGCCCAGTCCCCGCCCCTGCCACTGGGCTAGGCTTGAGATCAAGATTAATGAGCGGGTGATTTCTTGTGACTGAGGGTCTTGTGAATTTTACAGGGTCTCTGTGGCCTTGATAATTAATGTGTCGGTGGGAGCCCTTTGATCATCTGTTCTCAGCAGACAAAAGGCAAAGGAAAGACCCTTTGGGGTGATGCCATTATCTGGGTGGGGGGGTGCATTGGGGTCGTGCCTCCTTGTCTCCCACTTAGAAGTCAGCCTCAGACTCCGGAGTCAGATGGGCCCCCTCCACCCTGGCTGTGTGACTCTGGGCAATTCACTCCACCTCTCTGATCCTCAGAGCCCCCATTGGTAAAAACAGGATGAGGTCGTCTTTAACAAGGTGATCCAGCCATGGCACAGCAGCCGGCCCCTTAGCAAATGCTCCACAATGGCAGTTGTTCTATGAGGGTATGGGATGCTTGAAAAAACTCAGTTTGGTTTCTAAAGACTCAGGTTCTAGCTCGGATCCATCACCCATTACCGTGAGATTTTTACACCCATCGCTTAACCTTTCTGACCCTCCTCTGTCATAGGATGAAAGGAGTACGAGCCCTGGAGAGGATTATGAAGAGGACCCGGATTTTCACTGTAACAAATACAATGGCAGCTCTATTTATTGATCAAGGCAACTACTCCACTATTTCCACTCAGGCCAGCATCTCCCACTCATTCATTCTTCCAGCCCTTCCAGTTCAGGGAGCCCCACTGGGAGCCAGGCTTGCATTCCAGGCACTGGGGAGACAGGAGTGAAGGACCCCAATGCAGAACTAACATTGCAGTGCCACGATCCTCCACTGGGGGCGACCTGCCCCCTTCCCCTCCTGGGGACATCAGTTTACATCTGCAGATGTGCCTTCGACTAACTGCACCTGGGAGGGGAGCGCCTGTGTCCATCAACATAAGGGATAGCTCCCTTCCACCAGGAATTATCCAGTCCAAAATGCCAACAGCCTCGAGGTTGAGAAACACTGTTCTTGGTGGGGAAGCAGCACAGAGTAAAGAAAATAGCTAAGTCGACCACATGGTAGATTGGAAGTTGGGAAGGGCTATGGAGACAAAGCTGAGCTGGGCCAGGGATACCAGCATGGGGATGGAAGAGGTGAGAAGAGGCTAAATTTACTGATGATCCTTTGCTGGGCAGGAGAGGAAGCAAGGAGTCAGAGATGAGGCTTTGAGCCTGAGCATCTGGAAGGATTAATAAGCAGACCTACCCAGTGGTCTCTATATTCACTCTTAACTCTTCCCCCCAGCCAATCTTCTCCCCTTCTCAACGTGGGCCAGGATTTTTTTTTTTTTTAAAGACAGAGAATGAGCGGGGGTTGGGGGCAGAGTGAGCAGGAGCAGAGGGATAGAGGGAGGGAGGGAGAGAGAGAATCCCAAGCAGGCTACACACCCAGCACAGACCCGATGTGGGGCTGGATCTCACATCCCTGAGATCATGACCTGAGCCAAAATCAAGAGTCAGACGCTTAACCGACTGAGCCACCCAGGCGCCCCCACGACAATCTTTAAATAGAAACTTGGTGTCTCCAGTTTGCTTCTCTATCCCCCCAACAGGGTTCCCAAATGCCCAGTGGGTGCCAATCCTGACCCAAAATGTCCTACTGCGACATGAGCCTTCCAGGTTCCCTTGCCTCTCCCCCAACCCTTTGCACCACCACCCTCCGCAGTGCCCCCTGATTTCCCTCAACAACACAACAGGCTCTCACCTCTCTCACCTGTCAGGAACCCGTCTCCCTCCCCCTTTACTCCTGCCCAACCCTGTTCCTCTTGAAGGCCTCAGTTTGGATGCCACCTCCTCCAGGAAGCCTTCCTGGACACCCTCTGCTGGACGAGGGGCCTCCTTGGCACACCCTGTGCTTCCTCCACTGAAATGCTCATCTCGTGGTTTGCAATTCCTGCCTCCTCTACCCAGCTGTGAGCTCTGTGAGAGTGGGCATGAGAAGCATCTGGCTCCCTATGGGCCAACCATCCAGGTTTGTCTGGGACTGACAGGTCCCCAGGGTGTTTAGACTGAGGGCTAAAATGGAAAATCCCAGACAAACCAAACCCAGCTGGTCACTACAACTATAACCTGACACTTCGCAGAATCTAGTCCAAGGTAAGCTCGATTCACGTTTGTTGACAGAATGGTGAATAGAAGATTTACCTGTGTTTCCTAAATGGATGGATGAAGTTCATGATCAAGGATTTAATAATCCAAAACCACTAGCCAGGCTTTTGGAAGCCCCTGGAAGCCCCTGACCCCATTCCACTCCGATCTGAGCTCCAAGGTCCTATAAAAATCATAGTGTTTCTGCTCTCCCAGCCAGGGCCCAGATTCAAGATCAGGATCCAGGCCCTCCCTCCTGTCTGCACAGAAAGGGAGGTCAAAGCCATGGGCAAGCAGCCAGGACGGCGAGTCCGGAGACCTAATTCTTGTGGACCTAGAGGCCAGCCCACCCTGGGCAGCACTGAGCTGCCCCACCTCGGGGACCCAGGTCCTCATTCTTATGCCGTTCCAGCCTTGTTATCTGACTCTCCATCTAGGACGGCTGATCTCCTAGTCTTTCGGTGGCCTGCAAAACTAGAAACTTGAAAATGCTTCGCGGGTTTTATTTCACTCTTTCTTTCGTGCTTTCTTTTATCCTTTTTCTGGGGCAATCAACCCTCCATCCTTATCACCTTCTTTTTTTTTTTTATAAATCTTTTTTTTTAAGATTTTATTTATTTATTTCACAGAGGGAGAGAGATCACAAGGAGGTAGAGAGGCAGGCAGAGAGAGAGGGGGAAGCAGGCTCCCCGCTGAGCAGGGAGCCTGATGTGGGCCTCGATCCCAGGACCCTGAGATCATGACCTGAGCCGAAAGCAGAGGCTTTAACCCACTGAGCCACCCAGGCGCCCTCCTTATCACCTTCTAAAGAAAGGGGCTAATCGTGTCTTCTGGCCAGGTGGCCTCGGTGCCAAGACAAAAGCTGTTTGGGTTGTTACTGCCCCAGTAAATCTGCAGCCCTCAGACAGGGCACACTGCATGCCAGAAGCAATTTGCTAAAGGAGAGGCTTAAAAGAAGATGGCAGGGGGGGTTCTCTGCATCAGGGCCAAAGTGGTGGGTTTCCGGTGGGGACCCTCCCCCCAAGTTAGGACAGACACAAGGGATCTTTTCGTGGGACCTATGACCCACCTAACAGCAGAAAACAAAGATGAACAATGTGGTGAACTATTGCACAATGAACACACGCTCACCTTCCAGGGCAAGACAGAGAACGTGGCCGGCACCCTGGAAGCCCCTTCTGTGCTCCCTCCCCACCCAAGGGAACTGCCACCCTAACAACTGTGGCCCTTTTTTCCTGGTTTTTATGTTTTGACCTGAGGGAGCGGGCATCCCTCAACACTCATGTTTAGCTTCTATTTCAAGCTTTTTATAATGAGAATTATATATTGTATGATCTTGTATGTCTGCCTTGTGTGCTTGGTATTATTTTGTGCATGATCCATCCTTCGGAGGTATGTGGCTATAGCTTAATCCTTTCTACTGCTGTGTGCTATTCCGTGGGGTGATGGAAATTCCTTTTACTCGTCTAGTCCACCAGAAAGGACAGTTGGGTAGTTTTTAGTTTTTTCACTATATTACTATATAAACATATACGTTGTTACATACATATATATCTGTCGTAACAGTTGAAGAAGTAGAGAATACACACACACATCCTGATTATTGTTGAGGCTGTATCTCAAAGGGGAAGAGCGACTTAGAGACAGTCTCAAGCCACACGAGTAAATATTGCCAGGTGGTTTTCCAAAACGTTTGTGCTAATTCATGCTCCTCCCCCACCCCCCACCCCCCACCCCTGCCAGCTGCGTATGAGGATCCTCAGCCCTCCTTTTTACACTTCAGTTAATAACCACAACCTTTTGCTGCAGCAGGTGGCAGGCTTGGAGTGTGAACACAGGAAGGGAGCTCAATAGTTTCCTGACCCCCCCCCAAGCCCCCACCCAGAGCAGACAGATGGGTAGAGGTGACATGGGGTGGTTAAATCATCACACAGTGCTGTAATCCCAAATGCTGAGGAAATGATCTGGAGTTTGGAGAGCTCATGGCAGGAGAGATCTGACATGGTCTGAGGGAGCCTCCAGAGGAATTCTCAGAAGTAGGGTTTCAGCCAAGATCCAAAGGAGGAACTGTGATTCTCCAGATGGAGAAGGGTAGAGACAGAGAGGGAAAAGCATGCTAGGCAGATGGCACAGCATGTGCAAAGGCCCAGAGGTAGAAGGGAACAAGGTGAGTTTAAGGAGCTAGGGAGGGGTGGTGCCTGGGTGGCTCAGTCAGTTAAGTATCTAACTCTTGATTTTGGCTCAGTTCATGATCTTGGGGTTGTGAGATCAAGTCCTGCATAGGGCCCTGTGCTGGGCCTGGAGCCTGCTTATGGTTCTCTCTCACTGTGACACCTGAGTGGCTCAGTTAGTTAAGTGTCCAGCTCTTGATTTTAGCTCAGGTCATGATCTCAGGGTCGTGAATCAAGCCCTGCATCAGGCTCTGTGCTCAGCAGGGAGTCTGCTTGAGATTCTCTCTCTCTCTCTGTTCCTGCCCCCGACTCACATGTACTCTAAAATAAATAAAATATTTTTAAAAAATAATAAAATTTAAAAAAAAGATTNAAAAAAAAAAAAAAAAAAAAAATAAGCCCAGAGACCTGGGTCTAGACTCCATGGCTTAGGGGTCCTGGCCCAAGTGGGTGCTCAGTACACATAAGGAACTGGACCATCTCCCCAGGTTGCTAGGGCTGCTGCTGTACAGGAGAAGCTAAGCTTTGCCGAGTACCTACTACGCACCTGACACCTCCTTAGGAAGCAGGAGATCTGAGGACCCCCATGTTGCCAATGAGGACACGGAGACTCAGAGAGGTACAGTGACTTGCCCTCAGCACACAGCAGAGGGTAGGAGTAAGGACTGAATCCTCCCTCAACTGGAGGAACGGCCCCTGAATTACCTTCTCAGCCTCTGCAGAGAAAGTTTTATACCAGGAAATCAATAGTGTGAAGCAGGAAATCAGAGAGAACATTAATAATCTCAGGCAGCAAAATGAACTCCTTCTAAGCGGTCGTTCTCACCAAAATCCTTCCAATCCACAGAGCTGGTTACAAATGATGCAGCTCAGAGTGAAAAGGTCCCCCTGTGGCCATCTGAGGGGATGCTGAAAGCACACTGCACATGACCCAGGTTTCTAGAACAATGGGCTGCTGTGTCTTCTGAGGTCATCCACAACACAAGCGCTCTACAGTATTGGCGAAAGAGGCAGCGTATCCCCCTCCCCGGTGACACCTGACTTTACAACATGGGTCTGAATAAACCCACAGACAAGCTTGATTGCTGGCCAACATTAACAATTGGGTGAATTTTGCATCAGACCTTGGAATCCTCTTGGAAGAAATAATCAAGAGATGTGGCCGCCCAGGGCTCAACATGCCCCGGCGACGGTGGGCAGGGACTAGAAGAGCCCCTAGAGACGAGGCACCTGGTCACGGGTTCAGTACGGTCCCTGGGCTGTGTCTCCCTTCCGTGGGACCCGCCTACCCCTGGAGGGGTCCGGATATACAACCCCTCCCTGCCCCCTTCGAGTCATCGCAGCTTTTAGCTGGTGAAGGGATGAGGTGGGGCTTGCTGGTTAAGGGACAAGGCAATGGCTTTCAGCAACCAAGGATGGAAGGGAAGTGACAGGTCCAAGGCTCACGGCAGTCACCAGGATGTCCAGGCTGAGCGTTCCAGTCAGGGGTGTCTCCCATCGCCCTAACTACTTGCAGAGCCCCCGCCTGGCCTCTATTATCACCGCGCCGGTGATGACCATCACCATAGAAGCGCGAAGAAGAGTTAGCAGATACCGAGAACCTTGCACGCTTGATTTCGTCCCAGCCTTGCAGCGCTGGTGGGGACTAGACAGTCGCCCAAGACGTCATTTTAGGCTGACCAGCATTTGCTTCCCCTTCTTTGGTTAACTGGGTCCTGATTTTCCTTTGAGGACCATCTCTCTCCCACTATGGGTCTTCGTGGCTCAGGAAGCAGCCAGGAGTAGTCATCAGCCAAAAGGCTCTGGAGGTCATGGGACTCAGAGTGCGGCTGTGATGACTGGTTCCAGGAGGTGCCATGGCTCACTTCCAGCACTTGCTGGAACTGGGCTTGCAGCTGGCACAATGGAAACATGGAGCTACTGGGATGCCTGGGTGGCTCAGTCGGTTAAGCGTCTGCCTTTGGCTCAGGTCATGATCCCAGGATCCTGGGATCGAGCCCCATGTCATTGGGCTCCCTGCTCAGTGGGGAGCCTGCTTCTCCCTTTCCCTCTGCCTGCCACTGCCCCTCTATCAAATAGATAAAATCTTTAAAAATAAATTTTAAAAATCAAAAAAAATATATGGAGCTACTGGTGGACATTTTTACTCAGAAGAAGACAGAGCCAGTCTGAGAAGGAAGCCCACACAGAGAAAAGGAGAGTCAAAAACTATGAGGAAGGAAGGAAGGAAGGGAGAGGGAGAGCAGTTACACTGTCGAGCACCTGGATCTAGCCACACCTGAAGCTAGGATGCTAGTTACATGAGGCAATATATTCCCTTTATGTCTGAGAGACTGTAATGATATTTAAGTTGGATTTTCTGTCTTTGACAAATAAAAGAATCCTGATGAATATAAATACCATCATTAATTTTCATTTTACATAAGTCACTGGAGGCTAAGGGGACTGAAGTAAATTACCCAAAGCCACACAGCTGTGAATTGGTAGCAGATGAATTTGAAATTTGCCCTAAACCTAAAGCAGTTGGGTCAGAAATCTTAGCGGTCTCTTATTGAGCAGTCCCTGTGCCTCTAGGAGCTGAGAGTTGGGGGTTTTCAGAACAGCACGTGTTCAGAGCTGCTGGTACACTGTCGTGTGTTGGGTAGGCCAGGAAGGGAGGAGGGGAGGCTGCACCGAGATGAAATATATAATTATTATTTAAATCAGTTCAGATGCCATAAGGAGAAAAATCAAAGCTTTCCGTGGCATTTCCCCAGTGCCATTTTTAATTCTAGCTTATCAAAACACTGCTGGGATTTGTTTTTCAAAAAGAAAAAAAAGAACTCCTTTAATTAAAAAAAATTCTCTAATAAAAGTTAAAATAGCCCACAGGCCATCAGGTGACAATGGAAGGAAGACAGGGCATTTCAGCAACTTAAAGCAGATTAAAAAACTAATTTGTTGACTCTTTTTTCCAAAGCTCACCTTTCCCTCGGAAAGCTGTGTGTTTTGCATAATGAGGCTGAAATCCTGAAATCGCTGCTGTCCGCTCAGCTCCCTCTTTGTTGGGATTTCAATGGGTTCCCACCTCATGTGGGGGTGCAGGGTTTTTTCTTGTTGCTCTGACCAGGGTTTAATGGAATCACTTCACTCTCTGTGCTTAAAATCTTTACAAGGCATTCCACTGCCTGACGGATAAAGAGCAGAATGCATATGTGGCCCGCAAGGCCCTGAGAATTGTCCTCGTTCATCACGTACTAGCTCCTCCCTCCGCCCCCCCCC
>LNAC01000016.1:5586553-5615239 GCA_002007465.1 Ailurus styani | reverse complement strand
TCCCGTCTCCCGGCCGAGCTCCCCGCGCCGCCGCCGCCGCCGCCGCCGCCGCCAGCAGCGCGCCTCGACCGGGCGCGCTCCTCGCGCGGAGCCACAGCGCTGCCTCCGCTTAACTCCTTGCGTGCCACCCGGCCCTCCGGCAGCCCGGGGCCCGGCAGGCCTCCCGGCCTCGCTGTGCTCGTCTCTAAAATGGGCTCGCGGCCCCGCGCCCGGGGGTTCTGTAGAGAATTACCGAAGCCGATGGATGATGCTCCGTGCCATGCGGCTGGCGGTAAGGAAGCGCTAGATAAAAGGCAGAGGATTTGCTGCTGCTGCTGCAGCTGTGCTGGGTTAGCAGGTTACCTTGCAAAGAGTAAACACCCCCGAAAGGGCAGTTTGGTTCCTTGGTGTTTTACTTTGTTCTTTTTAACAGGAAGTAGGTTTAAGCTGTGTGACCCTGGGCTGGTCACTTACCCTCTCTGAGCCTGTTGCAGAAGATTCCCTCTGAGCTCTGTGACCTTGGGTCTCAGCACCCCTCTGAACCTCTTGTGGCCTCATCCGTAAAGTGCAGGGATGATCGATGTGGCCCACCTACTGCAAATCTCTGGGAGGCGAGCTGCTCTCCTGAGAACCACCCCTGAGCCAGAGTCTCCTAAATGCCAGGCACCTGGACATGTAGTTTCAGACTCATCGTCTCATTAAGTCATGAAAACAACCCTGGGAGACAGCTTGTTTCAACTCCATTTTGCAGATGAGAGATTTGGGGCCCCAAGAGGTTAAGTTCACGCAAGTTAGCACAGCTGGAAAGGATCGGAGCTGGACTCCGGACCTTGTGACTCCAAGACCAGTATCTGTTAACTCGGGACTGAAGGAGAGACTCTAATGTGGACTAATCTTTGTTGGGGCTAGCAACGAGAATTCGCATCTGCAGTTCTTTAATTAGACCAAGTTTTTCCAATTATAAAATTAATTCTAGGGCGCCTGGGTGGCTCAGTGGGTTAAAGCCTCTGCTTTCGGCTCAGGTCATGATCTCAGGGTCCTGGGATCGAGGCCCACATCGGGCTCTCTGCTCAGCAGGGAGCCTGCTTCCCCCTCTCTCTCTGCCTGCCTCTCTGCCTCCTTGTGATCTCTCTCCCGCTGTGAAATAAATAAATAAAATCTTTTTAAAAAATTAATTCTTTTCTCATGTAGGTATTTCAGAAAATACTAAAACATATAAAGGAAACCAAATCTAACCCTGTTCCCACCATCCAGAGGTAATGATTATTAAGATCTTGATGGAGTTCCCCCGATCTTTTTTCTATACCCACATGTAAAGGCGGTTGACACAAAGGGAATCATCCCATGGACACGATTCCGTATCAGGAGATAGGGAGGGTCTGGCAAATGCAACTCATGAATCCCTTGCTAAGGCAGGACCCCCAGCAGCCCCCAGCCCCAGCAATCCCAGATGGCAGTTACCCTACTGGTCCAATAGAAAGCCTACTGGGTTAGGGATTTGTGTATTTCACCCAGTTACCATTGGACAAACCCTGCTCTGATGCTTTCCCTTCTCCCACTGTTCCTGTGTCTCTTAGGAGACCGAATCATTCCTTTGGGTGGAGTACAGAGACTACTGATGCCACACACACCTTCCAGGCTGCCCAACCCCATCAGGAACAAAGCATTCCCAGAGTGCCAGCCCCAGGGGGACGGAAGCAGTGCTGGGGCTGAAAGGTGCAAGCGATCTAGGTTCAAATCCGGGCTCCGCCTCGAGCAGCTGTCGTCTCTCGGAGCCTCTGTTTCACGTCTATAACGTAGGGCATAAAGAACACCACCCCTCTGGAGTTGTGAGGCTTACATGAGACAAAGACCAGTAAATACTCAATTCATAGCAGCTGTTGCTTTTTATGAGTAAGGAGAAGTGATCTGAATTAACACTAATATTGATTGCCAACAACTGTTGAGTCCTTGTTAAGTGCCAGGCACAATTCCCATTAATTCTTTTTTTTTTAGAGATTTTATTTATTTATTTGACACAGAGAGAGAGATCAGATCACAAGTAGGCAGAGAGGCAGGCAGAGAGAGAGGAGGAAGCAGGCTCCCCACTGAGCAGGGAGCCCGATGCGGGCCTCGATCCCAGGACCCTGAGATCATGACCTGAGCCGAAAGCAGAGGCTTTAACCCACTGAGCCACCCAGGCGCCCTCCTTTGTCTTTTTGATAATAACTNGGGGGAAGCAGGCTCCCCGCTGAGCAGGGAGCCCGATGCGGGCCTCGATCCCAGGACCCTGAGATCATGACCTGAGCCGAAAGCAGAGGCTTTAACCCACTGAGCCACCCAGGCGCCCTCCCATTAATTCTTAACCAAAGCTTCAGGTGATCGGTATTAGGACTTAGTCCATTTAGAGATGGAGAAACTGAGGACCAGAGAGACGAAATCCTCTGTCCGAGGGTACATAGTAAGCTCATGGAAGAGGTTGGGTCAGATCCCGGCTCTTCTGGCCCCTGCCGCCCAGTCACCAGCATAATTCCAAATGGCAGACTCGGTACCTTTCCCATGTCCTCCTTGTCCCTCCCCAGCTCAGAACCCTCGTGCTCTGTCCGGGGGACCAACCTCCTCCTGGGAGAGCTCTAGGGACTAACACCTGGCCAAGGAGCCCCCTGCAAGCTGGGTCTGAGTACAAGGCTATTGGTCTCCAGCGGCCCTAGTCCACCTGCACGGCAGCCCACTTCTCCCTGCCCCTCCCTGACCCCCCTCAGGAATAGGCACTGGGCTCATGGAGAAATGGAAAGAGCCCCAGGCTTGGAATCAACCAGGTGAAGTTCAAGTGCTAGGCAAGTGTCCTGGATTGGTGACTCACCCTTTCAAGTCTGCTTCATCATCCACAAAAGGACAAATAATGTCTTCCCTGTTCACTTCCTAGGGTTGTTGGGAAAATTATGGATTGGAAAACACCTTGAGGGTAGAGCAAGCTGTGAATACACAGCTGTGATGTTAGAGTCATCACAGACCTCGTCATACAAGCCTATAGAACAGAGCATGGAGGCATTTTGTAGCAGTGAAAATTGGGGGCTCTGGTGACAGGGTTGTTTTCCCCCATGTGACATCCAGCATGTGAGTAGGAAGGGGGGGCTGCTTCTGCTTTTTCTTCCCTTGCTCAATTCTTGGGGTTGCCAGGGCACCCTCCAAGCTTTGTGTAAACCGTCGCTGGTCTTTGAAACCAAGAGATTGGGATGTGCTATAAAAAGTAAGGCGTAAAGTTGTAGGATTTTTGTCTAAACCACACACACAGTCAGTTCGGGCAGAATGGGACGTAGTCCACTTCCTCTAGACCCAACCATTGGACAAACTCTAATTTTTGCTAAGGACCTGCTCTGAGCACTCCTTGGCCTGGCCCTCATTTGTGAATCAGGTTTCCGAGACAAGCCCCTTCCTCTCTCTGCTCTATTTCAGCACAGAATCTTACCGTTTCTTGGCCCAAGTCCGTTGCAGGACTCACGGTGAAGAGTGAAGAAACAAAGCGATCTTTGAAATCAATTATAAAGACCAAAAACAGTGATGTAAGAGAGCTTCTATGCATGAGGTAACACCTCCAAGCTACATTCGTGGAACAAGTCCGTAACTAATACATCACTGTCTTTGAGCCACAGTGTCTAAAAATAGGATTTGCTCTAATTTCCTGAGTAGCTGGTGTAAATGGAGAGAGCGTTAGAGTAGTGAGCGAGCTGTGTCAGGCGGTAACTAACTCCCCTCTGATGGTAGTTTTCTTTTTTTTTTTTTTAAAGCTGTTGTTCATTTTTTTATTTGACAGAGAGAGAGCACAAGCAGGGGCAGCATCAAAGGGGGGAGAGAAGCAGGCTCCCTGAGGAGCAGGGAGCCCAACACTGGGAGTCCGGGATCATGACCTGAGCCAAAGGCAGACGCTTAATCGACTGAGCCACCCAGGAGCCCTTGATGGTATTTTTCTAAAGGGGAAAGGAGGACACCTGCCTCCAGCAATGTCAGGCAAATGCTAGCAGATCTCAGAGGGTTAAAATGAAGGATGCGGCTGGAGTCAGCTAGAGCTGGGATGGAGGCTCTGTCACCTCCTTGCTGGGTGGCTTTGGTTAAATTAATTAACCTCTCTGTGCCTCATCTTCAAAAAGCTGGAGAATAGTAGTTGCAAGCTGAGGAGGATTTTGTATGTATTGGAAGAGACTGGGTATACAGACTGGGTACCACGGGCCTCCTACATGTGTATTATGCCCACGAGCCATGACCTATTATTATAATGATTCCAGACGGAGAGGGCAAGTCCAAGGCAAAGTATGGATGCCGCTCACTCAGGGCTCCAGATAGAATTCCGGAATTCAACCATGTGTGGGTTTCCCAGAATCCGATTTTTTTTTTCAGGCACTGAACACCTGACTCACACATTGCTGTTAAAGGGTGGAAGAGAGAATAAGGTTGAGAAAAGGGGACTGCGAAGGTCACTGTGACTTTGTGCAGGGTGCAGATACACAGTGGAGAAGGTCCTCTCATTGCAAGGAGTTTGGGCATGGTGCCCAGGATGGGCTGGCCCCTCCCTCTGCAACCCTGCATTTCTGTTTTCTGCAGGGAATCTCTCTCTGCTCCCCGGCCCCTCCATTGAGAGCCCTCCCGTGAGTTCCCAGCATCCCCCCCCCCATCTGATAGGGTCTAGTCTGCCATGCAGACTCCCAGAGTCCACAAGCTGTGATTTTGAACCATTCCTCTGTCCCTGGCACTCACTCAACACAGTGCTCAGCACAGAGTAGGCTGTTTTAGTTCATCTGGGCTCCTGTATCAAAAATACCAAAGACTAGGTGTCTTATAAACAATGGAAAATTATTTCTCACAGTTCTGGGGACCGGGAAGTCCAAGACCAAGGCGCCAACAGATTCAGTGTCTGGTGAGAGCCCACTTCCTGGTTCGCAGACAGCCATTTTCTTGCCGTGTCCTCGTAGGGCGGAAGGGGCTGAGGGATGTCTCTGTGGGTCTCGTTTGTAAGGGCAAGAATCCCATTCGTAAGGCCTCCACCCATGTAACCTACTCACCTTCCAAAGGCCTCACCTCCTCCTACTATCACATTAGGGATTAGGTTTTAATGCATGAATTCTGGAGGGACATATTCAGTGTATAGCGTAGGTGCTCTGAAAAAAATTAATGAATTAATAAAACTGTCCAATATTGCTGCAGATATATACAGATGAAAAGAAAATCTGGTGTGATCAGAAGAGTTCACCCATTAAAAATTCAGTAAAAGAGGCAAAGTTCCATAAAAGCAGAAGAATGTATACTGCAGTACCTTTTAATAGAACGCCGGAAAGAATCTAAATGCCCAACAGGAGAACGGAGGGATCAATTCCGCTATATTCTTAAAGGGAAGGTACCCTACGGCAGTGAAAATTAATGAACCAGAACTCTATGTATCAATGTGGATAAATCTCAGAAATTATAGCATCGAGAAAAAAAAATCTAGCTGCAAAATAAATAAGCTAGTTGCAAAAGGACCCATACATGGTAATACCAGTTAATAAAGTTCAAAAGTACAAAAAACAATTCAGTATATTTTTATGAGAACATACGTGTAGAATCAAAGCAGAGAAATGGTGAATACCAAGTTCAGGAGAGAGTTTATCGCTGTTGGGGGATAAAGGGGGGCGGCAAAGATTTCAGAGAGCTTTGTGTCTTTAAGTTCTATTTCTGATGCAGTTTGGTGGATACGTAGAAGTTTTATTGTTTTCTGGATATTTTTTTGTATGCCTGAAATATTTTATTAAAGAAAAAAAAAAAAACGAGATAGCTATTGACAGTGAAGGCCTGATTCCTACCCCCGTTCGGATATTTGCTATGTGTCTCGAGCAAGGGATTTGATCTCTCTGAGCTTCATCAACATTACAAAGGGATAATAAATCTTGGAAGAATTAAGTGACATCATGGGTGTAAATTGTTTAAAGCAATGGAGTATTCAACAAATGATAACTATTCGTATCATAATTAAGTATCAACAGCAGTTAATTTCAAATTATTTGAGAATTGGAGGCATCCAAGAAGATCAGCCATTTTTTTTAAAAAGATTTCATTATTACGTCCTCTCTACACCCAACTCAAACTTACAACCCCGAGATCAAGAGTTACATGCTGTACCGACTGAGCCAGCCAGGCACACCCCAAGATCAGCCATTTCTAACCTGTCTTCACAGATGAAACCCCCAAGACTAGAGAGGTTGGGTAAGTTGTCCCAGGTCATGGGGTGCTTGGGAGGCAGCACTGAGGATGGGAGGTGTGTGGAGGGCCCCCTCTGAGTAAGGACGTGAGCAGGGCTTCTGCTCCAAAGTTCTTCCCACTAAACCTCACTTCCTTCTAGGGAACTAAGGATGGTCATATGGGGGACCTGCTAAAACAGGGACACAGGTCCCAGAGGCACTGGGACAGGTCCTAATGTGGCTTCACCCCTTCCTTTCCTAATCCCAAGGCACATTTATGTTACCATGAAAGAGATCGAGAAGAATAACATCATAAGGGCATCCCTTTCTATTTTATATTTTTTAAGTAGTAAAAAATCTGATGCCTAACACACATAAGCGTGTATCTTCACAAAAATACACAAACTCAAATGCACTATTTGTTAATACCCCCAAACTGGAGACAGTGCAAATGTCCATCAGTGGAAGAATAGACAGCGTTCCACTCATTCAACAGAATAATACTCTCCAGCAAAGAGAATGAACACGCTACTGCCATCAAGACCACACAGAAGAATGTCACAGTGTGAACGAAACAAACCAGACCCAAAGTTGTTACCTGCTGATATTTACATAAAGCTAAGCACTGGCAAAACTAACCAGGATGCTAGACGCCAGAGTAGTGGTTATGCTTCAGTGAGAGGTTGGAAGTGAGCTGGGGGGGCATCCAAGGACTGACAGTGTCCTGTTTGTTGGTCTGGGTCCTGGTTCCAAGGGTGTGTTCTTCAGGAAAATGCATGACCTGTATACTGACTGCTTGTACATTTATCGTCATAAATTACACTTCAATTAAAAGGTTGTTTAATGTAAGAAAAAAATTGCCAATTGCAGTATTTTAACCTTTATTAGTTACCAATGCTTATGCACCATCACGGACGAAGTCATATAATATAGAGGGCAATTGTGGGCCTCTACATTAGCAACCTCTCCTAAGCCTTGACCTTGAACGGTACCAGCTGAAACCAGCTTTTATTTCAGGCTCAGTGAAAGGGGGGATTGTCTACCGAGGACCCAGCCAGGTGGAGACAAGGGCCATTACTCAGGACATCTGATCCAGAGAGACAGGCAAATTATCTGATTTGGCAGTTTCCTGGGATCAGATGACCCAGATAATGGTCAAACAGCCATGGAGACACCACACATCCCAGCCAAAACATCCATGAGGTGGACCCTTCTCCGGAGCCATATTTGTGGGCAGAGCACAGAGAGAGGCCTGTGCCACCCCCGGGTCTCATTTCTGCAAGAGGAGCTGAAGGAACTCTCCAAGAATCTGCAGAGGCCCCAGCAAGGTCAGGCCGATCTGGCCCCCTGGCGCTCCAGGCATGTCCCCTCCAAGGACCCAGCTCTGAGCCTTTGGGCGAGGATGATCTCATTTAATCTAGCAGCCCTAGGAAAGAAGTAACATCTTGACTCCCATTTTTGGCGGAGGAAACAGGCACGGAGGGGTTAAATGAGTCTCCCAGGACTGAACACCAGGGGCGCTATTCCCCATTTCTTACCCAGGTTACTCGCCCATCTGGCATCACTGTGAGCCTCACTGCCGGGGGACGCTCAAGGAGTTCAGGTCCCCCGCCATGCAGTCTTGCAGGTGCAATTCGAAGTGCACGCGTTCCATGGTGGAAACCGCTGCAGAGGTAGAAGAGAGAGGAAGCAAGGTCGGACAGGACGAGCCTTCAGACTGGATGTGGGTCTGCCCCCTGGAAGAGGCCAGGGGAAGGAAGGAGGTCTGTGCAGGGAGCTCCTCAGGCCACAGCTCAGCTTGGAGACACAAATATCATCCTGGGTGTACCTTGACTTCCATGGAAAAATCATATTCAACATATATTGACACACCTCTCAAGGACAGGAGCAGTACCAAGCAGAGGCTTTTTTTTTAAAGATTATTTATTTATGAGAGAGAGCGCACCAGCAGGGAGGAGGGGCAGAGGGAGAAGCAGAGAGCCCCATGCGGGACTCAATTCCAGGATCCTGGGATCACGACCTGAGCCGAAGGCAGATGCTTAACCGACTGAGCCACCCCGGCGGCCCTGGATGGATTTTTTTTTTTTTTAAGATTTTATTTGAAGTAATCTCTACACCCAAGATGGGACTCGAACTCACAACCCCGAGATCAAGGGTTGCACATTCTACTGACTGAGCCAGGCAGGCACCCAGAGTAGAGAGTCTTATAACATCGTTGCCTATGTATCCAGCTATCTGTGCCCCAAGCCTACCCGTGGAGCAAGAAGCCCTATCTTATTTGTCCCTGTGTTACTAGCACTGAACAAGGCGTTTACACATCATAGGGACTCAATAAATGCACATTTCTGATCCCAAACTGGAGGCATAGCCGTGTGACCATGTGCCACACACGTCAGTTGAATTAATCCCTGATGTGGGAAACAAAGACAGAAGAAAAATTATTAAATTTCCTTACTACCTACAGCCCATTGACAAGCCCTTGAAACAAGGACTTCCTCTAGGAATGCAAATGCCTCGATGCTGACACTTTGCTAAGGGCAAAGGGCAATCCTAGCCCAACACCCCCAGCCCAGGGTCCTGTAAGTCTACTTTAACATATAAAAATTCCTTTGGAAATTTCCTGTATCTCTAAACCCTCCAAGATACATCCTGGCCATCACCCCCCAAGCATGTGGCCCACTGATGTACATCCAAAGGGGCTCATCACTGAGGTTTTGTTAGACAGTAATAAATGACCTTTTCCCAACAAGAGCTAGCCCCCTCAAGGTCCTGGAAATCTTGCTTCCAAATTCCTTAGAGACTTACACTATCCCTAATCCCCTCCCAACTTGAAAGTATATAACGGGCCACTCCTCATGACCCCAGGGCAGCTCTTTCTGCCCAGAGGTCCTGTCTCCATGCTTTAATAAAATCACCTTTTTGCACCAGAGACATCTCAAGAATTCTTTCTTGGGCGCCTGGGTGGCTCAGTGGGTTAAAGCCTCTGCCTTCGGCTCAGGTCATGATCTCAGGGTCCTGGGATCGAGGCCCGCATCAGGCTCCCTGCTCAGTGGGGAGCCTGCTTCCTCCTCTCTCTCTGCCTGCCTCTCTGCCTACTTGTGATCCCTCTCTCTCTCTCTGTCAAATAAATAAAATAAAAATAAATGTTTAAAAAAAAAAAAGAATTCTTTCTTGGCCATTGGCTTTGAACCCAAACGTCTTTCCTCCATCAATCCCCACCACAGCCCCATGTGGCCAGTACTGTTCCCATCTTCCCAACGGAGAAACTGAGTCCCACCAGGGTGAGGCAACTTTCCTGAACTCAGAGACTGGAAGGTTTCAGGCCAGGTCGTCCTGGCTCCACACTGGGGTTCTTCCACTGGCTGTCAGGCCCGGCAAACGGGTCAGTCTAAAATGCAGCCTGATACCCTCATTCTCCTTGGACATGCCCTCCTGGGCTCCAGGGAAATGCTCTTGGAAGCCAACCTCTTCTGGCCTGTTCCAACTGAGACACATGAATGTTCTGGGAGGAAAGAGAGCCAGAGGCTTGTGGGCTGAAGAATTTTTACTGTGGAGTTCAGGACGAGTCAGCCTGTCCTGGTAACAGAGCTGCGCCAAGAAGCTTGTGTTTTGAATATCATTTCTTTCCTGTGTCTTCTGTGTTCAACCTTTTTCCATGCAAATAAACTCAGGAGCCACAACCCCACGAATGAAACAGCAATGTTTGCTGATCTCCTACCAAGGGCAGGTCTGGGGTCTACTGGTCTGGGACCCGTCACACCCGTGTTAGCCTTGCAAACTCACAACTGCCATGTACTGTGGGTATTCCGATTCCAGTTTTCCAGGTGAGCAAACAGGCTCAGGGAAATAAGGTAACCTACCCACTGCTGGAAAGTGGCACAGAGGAGACCTGGATCCAGCCAGCTCAAGGTCTGAGCATAACACAGGGAAAAAGGACACCAGCAGCCTGAACCGGAAGCTTCTTGGAGGCAGCCTTCCTTAAAGACAAATTGGGACAGCCTCGTCCTTGGCACCCTGCCTCCCATCACCAGCTTGTCCATCCTCCGAACTCAGCCAAACAATCTCTTAGAACATACACTGCTCTGACTACACCACCTCCCTGCTTAAGACCTCCTGTTCCCCACAGCCGAAAGCCCAGACTCCTTCACTTGGCACCCAAGGCCTTCTGCAGCCAGGCCTCAAATCCACTTCCCTGCCTCCTTTCCCACAGTTCCACCCTCCCCTCTGTAGCAGACGCTCCCCTCCTCCCCCACGCAGCACGCTCCTTCACCACCTTGCCATCGAAGATGCTATCGCTCCTCCCTGGAATGTTCTTTCTCTCCTTCTCCTTCTCTACCCAGCGAACTCCTATTCATCGGTTTCAAATGGTGCCTTCCTTTGAGATGTCTTTTGTTTCTAGAACTCCGTGGCTTCACTAACATAGCAGGGATGGGAGAGTAGAGCGAAACCAGTTGGGCCGATGGAACCTTGTTCTCTTTATGCCTTTTGACACAGTCAGAGAAGGCAATTCCATAGCCTTGGTTTAGCCCAAAGAATTGCCTCACCACAACCATTTACAGAAGTTGGAACCCTCCCTCCCCCCCACTTTCCCCCACACTGATTGTTCTATTTGCCCAGAAAAAGCAAAGCCCATCTTTGGGAGAACGGCCTCTTCCCACTCCAATCTTGTGTGTCTGGAGGAAGCCATCCCTGAATGTGGTAGGGACACCTTTGAGTCGATCTTGCCCAATCTCAGAATCCCGAGGCCCCGACCACAGTGATTGGCCCAGGAATTGGCACATGACCCAAGCTCAGCCAATCAGAGAACTTCCCTGGGATTTTTCTGACTAGTTGATGGGGAACAGTGCCATTTCATGTGGTCAGGAGTTCCTAAAGCTTAGATGTCTGGAGCCACCTGTGATACTGGTTTGAGTCCAGTGAGGATGACTAGCTTGAGGGAATGAACCAGCACGCCAACAAATGCTAGGAAGAAAGGATGTTTTTGTATTAGTTCCTGGCCCCAACCCCCCTCGAGGTCAGCTACACCCCCGATCTTTCTGCAAATGGGTCTTGGGGGCCCATGAAGTCTTTGGTGGTTCAAGTTCAAGATGGGTTCTGGTCTTAAAACCATAGGGTGAATTTTGGTCACTTAACAACTACAGGGTTCTAACAAACAAGGTTTAAAACTCGTTCTTCAGTTACATTATGTGATAATGTAGTCAACGAATATTTATTAAAGACCCAGTATATAGACCAGGCACTCTGCTAATGGGACTCCAAGAGGGAGAGAAAAGTATGGTCCCTGCCCACACAGAGCTCAGTTCGCACTAGTCTCACTTAGCTATTGCCCTCAGCACCGAACATTCCATCGGACAGTACTGGTCCAGAGCCCTGCTCTTCCAAAGTGTTCTGGAAGCCAGCAGCATCAGGCTCACCTCGGACATTGGCTGGAAACGCAGAATCTCAAGTTCCATTGCAGATTTAGCGAGTGGGAATCTGCATTTCAAAGAGATTGTTGTGATTTCATTAAATTAACATTTGTTAATGGGGGGAGGGGTGTTGAACCCCAGTTACAGGAGACAGCATGGTTTGAAATAGAGTTCACTGGTTACTCATCTGTCAGGAAAGAGGTACTCAGCTACCCCAAGGGGCCGAGCAGGGCGGTCCAGGCAGAGTGCTAGGGGCACAGGCCTTTATTAGGGTCCATGGATTCCCAGGCGGAGGCTAGGTTGGTCAGTTCAAAACAAAAAGAGTGGGCTTCTGGTAAGCTTTGTGGCCCTGGGAGGCAGGAGAGAATGCTCATCACAAGGGCCCTTGGAGGGTTCATATGGGGAGCGTACATTTACTTATGACCACCGATTTTTCATTTAGGGCATGTGGCCCCGGAAGAGTCTCGCGTCAGTTCAAGGCCCCTGCAGGCCACTGGGCCACCCAGAGCAGATGCTGGGACAGAAAAACTAGGCATAGAGTAGTTGAGCAAGTTGCTCAACACAGATGCCCCGGGTGAGTCACGTGCGGTTATCCGAAGAAACCCCGTCCTAAGAGCCACTCTGAGTTTAGCCCCTCTGCCTAACACTGTCATGCACTGTCCCATGAGCAGCAGAGAGCCTTCAGCCCACTGACCTCTCCCCCAGCCACAAAATCACCTCCCTCGGCAACCGTCCACGAAGCAAAGGCTGGAAGGAGCGACACCAGCCTTCAGCTCCACACTCTTCCCCGTTGCACCCACCGAGCTGCTAAGTAGGATTCGGGTTAACAAAGACCCCTGGACGAGGTTGCACCCTGGGGGCAATCCCACATTTTTCTGGCATTCCTTTCTTCAGGGTAAAATCACTGCAAAGAGCTGGGAGTGAGCAGGGGTTTATGCTGTGTTATTAGTTTTAATTTTTTTTATTTTTTCCAGAAAGAGGAAGAAGGCCCTTGCTGTGTGCATGAGTTCTGCTCGTTCTCAGGCTATAAAGGATGTGCCCACCCCTGTGTGGGCTTAGGGGCTGTCAACCATCCCAGCCTGATGGAGAAGCGCTCTTTGAAAAACCTCTACACACACACACACACTTCAACTAATTGGTGGCACCCAACCATAACCAAGAAAAAAGGCAACAAACTATCCATTTAAATTGCAGATTGTGACCTTTATGCTTGAAATCTTTTCAAACATCCTGTTTATAGCTTTGGGGTTCTGGCACTCAATAATTCTCCAAATTATTTTCCTCCGTTGGTTTTTTTTTTTTCTTTCCCCAGTGGTTATAATGATGCATTGCATTCCCCCAATTTCTGGGCCTCGCCACTGCCCCCTCCCGCCCCCTTCCCCCTAGTTGGTTTTTCCTGAGAGTCTAGGTAATTTGCAGAGACCAACAGCAGGACTTTTCTTGAATGTTGCCACTTTACTCAGGCGAACCAGCTGCAGGAGCTGCTTTGCAAGGCTTCGCCCTGCCCACGCAGAGCCCGAGGCAGGGGGTTTTCCAAAAGGCTGGGGGTTGAAACAAGGGCTTTTTCTCCAAGCTGTGAAATTCCTCTGCCCCCCAAAGATCTCAAATGCACTGGCTTGTGCGGTCATTCCCAGAAGTGTTAGTAAGTTTCAGGGGCAGACGTTCATATGTGTTACGAGGTAGCTAGGGGTTAAATTCAGACTTCCTCAATGGGGGATTTCTCAGGACCTTCAAACACCAGCTCCTTTTGGGATGACCCGAGGAGGCATGTTTCCCAAGTTTACTTAGTCAGAGTGCACCTGTTTTCCTGGATGGTCTCATAGAACGTGGTCTGCCGCCTGCTTGGGGTGATGCTGCTTGTCGCAGTACTGCAGGGGGGTCCTGATGACCCAGCCCAGAATGACAGGAGGGGAAGTAGGCTCTGCCTCTCCGTAGACTGTGCAGCCGCTTCTGGCTTCCCAGACAGCACAGGAGGGACTCAGGGTCGGAAAGAACGGGTTTGAGCCCTGCTTCCTGGCATCGTTAATATGCCCATTTTCAGTACCAGCTCATCCCCACAACCTTACCTGATGATCTAGGAGTCCGATGGACATCGTTCCTTCTGCCTGCCCATTCTCCTCTCCCTTCTGGAAACAAACCCCTTTTTCGAGGGGACACACAGATCCTTAGAATTAGCCTGTAGAGGCCAATTGCACATTCGATTCTTCTCAGAGAGCTGACACCTGCAACAAAAGCGTTTGATGACTGAATGTGGATCGACGAATAATTCTAGCAAAAATAACAATGATAACAACAAAAGGATCACGGGCTTCCTGTATACCGGCCACTGAGCTACAGTTTCCGTTCACGGACTCACTCAATCCTCAGGGCAACTCCATGAAGGGGCTCCTATGATTATCCCTACCGTACAGACGGGGAACTGGAATCATTTGCCACACGGCTAGTAAGGAGTACATCTGAGATTTCAGGCCATACCTGTCCTCCTTCACATCTGCAATTCTTAACACTTGGACCGGACGGATGGAGGAAAGCGGTCAGTAGCCGTGATAGTTACTATTTATGGAATACTTTCCATATGCCAGGCTCATGGGTTACTATTTATCAAGTACTTTCTGTAAACCAGGCTCTGCTCTAAGAACCGTATACTCATTTTTTTGAATATATATATTTTTTAATTTATCTATTTGACAGGGAGAGAGACAGTGAGAGAGGAAACCCAAGCAGGGGGAGTGGAAGAGGGAGAAGCAGGCTCCCTGCTGAGCAGGGAGCCCGATGTGGGGTTCGATCTCGATCCCAGGACTCTGGGATCATGACCTGAGCGGAAGGCAGACGCTTAACAACTGAGCCACCCAGGCGGCCCAAAGAACCGTGTACTCATTTAACCCTGATAGTGACCCCATAATCTAGAGATCATCCTTTAAGGAAACTGAGGCACAGCAACATCTGTTAACATGAAAAAATAGAAGTTATTTTACCAGCAAAACGAGTTTTTTTCAGGAACAGTGGAGAACTGCAATACAACAAAAGCACAGGCAAATGCAACGAACAAAGCAGAGAAACGTTTTATGGAGAAAGAGGAAGTTAGGGTTGTTTTGAATGAAAGTCCCTTAAGCAAATCAAGAGTTCAGGGTGCTGACAGTTTCTCACTAGCTCAGTTGCTAGGGTAGTCGAATTCTGGTAGGGGGACGCAGCATACATCTTTCCTTGTTGGAGCCGTAATTGATTATTTCCTGAACCTTCTGTCGGAAGTCTGCAATTGACAATTCTTCCTATACTGGATACTTGAGTGATACTCTGCCCCCTGCCAGACTCTCCCTTCTGGCCTCCTGACTCCCTTTTAGTGAGGTTTCCTTTTATTAATTTTTACATGTTCAGTGACCTGCCCAGTGCTTACACGGCTGCTTGGACGGAGACAGAATGTGAACCCAGAACTCTAGAGTCCAGAGTCTCTGCTCTTTCCCATGCTGCTGCCGCAGGAAAGGGCTTTTGTTCCTCTCCCGGAGGGCAACAACAGTTTGGACCAAAAAGCCAGGTATCAATGGCACTCAGCTCTTCCTGAACATTCGAAAGCTGGAGCATCAGCAAGGCTGTGGCAGTGTCATTCCTCCTGCCTTCGTTCTGAGGACACGTACCTTTTCAGTTCTCCTCGCCCTCCCTGGCCCAGCCCCTGCGTGAATCAAGGCTTTCAGACCGGGGAAGGAAAACTACAGGCGGGCCAAGAGCCCAGCCTTGGGGGTCCTGCCTGCCAGGCCCAGCTCTTTGAACAGCCCGCATCACGTCTGACCACTGCTCCGACACCAGAGTGGAGAAATTTTATTTAAGGGGCTCTGAAGGCCCTGGCAGGCCCACCCCGAATTCCCCGCATTCCCCACTGCCTGGGATGGAAAGAATTTCCAACCAAACTTGGCAAGCCGGGAAGGACTGTGGTCTGGCTTCTCCCTTTGAAAGGTGCTATGCAGCTCTGGCAGGCCACAGCATCTTTCCCCTCTCCTAGCTCACTGCTAAGAATAACCAGGCCATCTCCTCGCCCTCACTCAGGCCCAGCCTGTGCCAAGCTCTCCCTTTGCTGGGTTGAAACCCTCTTTGGCAGCAGAGAAAGTGGACAGAGAGCCCCCCGAGTGTTGGGATGTGAACCCACGATGCGTGGCTCCAGAGCTCATTCTTGTACTGTGTTGGAGGAACCACCTATGGGCAGGAGATCAGAGCTTTTTTTCTGGAGATCAGAGCTGTTTTCCACTCGGACTGCGTTCGTGGTGCGGGGAGCAGCCTCTCAGACCCAGCTGTGGCTGCCACCATCGGCATCCTACTCACATTCTCGGACACTCATCATTCGGTCGTAGGGCACTAGCTTCTTACGCAAACCGGGGTGTCTGGGCCGGAGTGCTAGAGAACTGGCAAATGAGAATAAGTGGACGAATGTCCCAGGTGCTTGTCCCTGGAACAACTCTGTGCACATTATACCCCGTCTGCTCCAGACACAGCACTCACCTGCTCATTAACACGTATTTGTTGGTTTCCTTCCCTTCCCTTCCCTTCCCTTGGGAACCCCCTTCCTGCTGTTCCCAAGGATCTGCTCCTTCTTCAGCGCCTCTTCTGGGGGACACTCAACCAAGATGGCCCTCTGAGAGTCCTGAAGGGGCAGGCTAAGGGTCTCTTTCTTTAAGAAGACAGGCTTTTAGTTGTCCAGGCTCCTGAAGGTGCCAGGATGGTGCAGGCAAGCTGACCTGTGTCCTTGGGGTCCATGGTCCATGGCCTTGGAATCCACTGCTTGGGTTTCTTTCTGCTGCGGCTGCTCTGTCTTCAGGGAGCCTGTGCCAAGCCAAAGTTCGTTTGCCCTGAAATCTGTACTGAGCTTTGACCATGTGCTAGGCACCACGCTGGGCTCTGGCAACCCAGAGGGGAGCACATGGCTGAGGAAGTCTGCCCAGCAGGAGGCCAGTGGGGAGCCTTCCCAGAGAAGATCGAGATGCCTGGACTCCATCCCCAGATCCTGATTTGATAGATCGAGATGTGGCCTGGGCACTGACATGTTTAAAAGCTGCAGGTAGTTCTAATTGTTGCCAGGGTAGAGACCCACTTGCTGGCCTGTTCGCCTGTTCAGCCGCTGGGCTGATGGGAGGTGAGAATGTTGGCAGGGACTTCTAGGTAGCAGCGTCCTTGGTTTCTGTTGTCTTGCCCACCCTGGGCCATGGGGGTAGAGGAGGGCGCGGAGTCAGGTTTCCTGGTGGTCCTCAAGTATATCCACCTTAAAAATAAAAGTCAGTTATTTTACGAGCAAAAAATGGGTTTATTCAGGAACAGCAGAGAATTGCAATGTGGGACACACAATGGCAAAACCATAGGCAGGTCCAGTGAACAAAGGAGAGGAATGTTATTCTATGGAGAGGAAGTTGGGTGGGATTATTTTGAACAGAAGTGCCTTAGAGAAAGGCAACAGTTCAGAGCGATGACAGGTTCTCGTTGGCAGCCTTGCAGGCATAGTTGATTTCGCCTTGGAGCTGTGATGTACATCTCTCCCCTGTGGGGCCTGTAATTGATGATACCTCTTGACCATACTTCTGTTGGGGTCTGTAATTGACAGTTCCTCCTGTAATTAACATTGAGCGGCAGGCACATCTCCCCCTTTCAGTCTCCCACTCTGCTTTAGTGAGGTTTCCCTTTATTAATTTTCACAAGTGTATACCCCAGATAACCAGTCCGTCCATACCAACCGTGCTCTGCAGTAGAGCCCAGCTCTGAACCAGAACTGATATTTGTCCACACGTACGGCCACAGCACGAGCCCCTACACGTGAGTCCAGAGTCTCCGGAGTCAGAAAGACATGGGTCCTAACACCAGCTACACCACCTACTTAGCTGTGTGACCTTGTGCAGGAGAATTCACCACTCTGCACAATAATAACACCTCGCGCAGAAGTTTTTCCAAGGAATAACTGGGGCCAGTTGGGACGTTTGACACTATCTAGGGACATTTTTGGTTGTTAAAACTGGGAGGTGATATTGGCGCGGTGTAGGCGCTGCTCAACATCCAGAACACACAGGGACCCCCTCCCTCCACACACCCTCACCCCCAGCAGGAGAGGATTATCTAGAACAAAATGTCGATGGTGCCACTCAGGCAAAACCACGATCTAAGTTAATCCCGCAGCCCTGAGCTGGACACAGAGTGAGAGGCCCCGGAACATTAGCTCCTTTCCATTGTTATTTATTTACTGACAAAGTGTCGACCTGGTATGGTGATCCTGGGTGGCGTCTTGGGACCAAAAAATATTAATTAATTAATTAATTAATATGGAGGGAATGAGACAGACGTACTAGGCTAGGGCTCTGCGCCAGAAATATGGTAAAAGCCACAAATGCAGACTATACATGTGAGTTGAAATACTGTAATATTTTAAATATTTTACTTAACCAACCTATCAAAGATATTATCATTTTTACATGAAAATAATATAAATTATTAAGATATTTTATACTTTTTTTTTTTTGCACAAAGTCTGCAAAATCCGGCATACATGTTACACCTCATGGACCATAACCTGTACTGTGTAATATGGACTTGTCACATTCCAAGTTCCCTGTAGACACACGTCTCATGGCTTCCATGGACTGCACAATGACGGACTAAAGCCTTTCCACTCATAGACGCTTGGTGATGCTCAGGTCAGGCCAGGAGGGAAAACAGGGGAGGGCATAAAGGAGGAAAGGAAGATGGGAAGGGGTATCCTTGAGAAGAAACAAGCAGGAAGCAGGAGTAACATCTCCAAAAGAGGTCTGGAGCCCTGTTCTCTGCCTCCGCCCCCACTGGCAGTGGGGAGACAGCGTGGGGACCCTGTCTCTGCTCTCCAGGTTAGCTCTGGTCACAGGTGCCAGCCGCAGGGGAGGTGGGAGGGGGTGGGAGGAGGTGGGGGGGGAGATGCTGACCTACAAGCTGCCCACAGCAGGAACACGGGGCCCTGGGGAGACCCTCCCCCCAGCCCACGCCCGACAAATTAAAGAAACCATTTACGTAAGCCTCATCTAAGGCTGGCTCTTGCAGTGTTTTTAAATCACCTTTGGCTTAGGGAGATGGAGTACCCGCTCGTTCCATCAAATGATGACTCCTGGACAAGACAAAGCCCATTTCCATGGCTAATAGGACAAAGCATTCGGGGAGTGCTGAGTCCATTAGGGACCAAAGTGGTTTCCCGCTGTCATCAGCGGAGATGCAGATGAAGATAGAGCTCAGGGCACTGGTGGAGGCCCTGCAATCAGAGCGGGGATTCTGGCCCCACTGCTCAGTCATAGCGGCCCCCTGAAGACCCTCCACAAAGTAGCTAAGGGCACAGTTACTGGGGACGGTTACCTGGGGCCAGAAAACTGGCCCACGTCCCAGCTCCATCTGACAATGGGCAAGCAATTTAATCCTTCCAAGCCCATTGAGTCATCCATAAAAGGGAGTGATAATTGTTATTGCCACTGGTCAGTCTGCCCCTAGATGTTTATGACTCACACAGTCAACTTTTCCGAGTCTTTGTTCAGATGCCGCCTCCTCCAGGGGACCCTCCCTGCCTGCCTTGTCAGAAACCGCAACTCTACTCTCACCCTCTTCATCTCTTTCCCTGGCTCTGATTCATTTTTTCATATATAGAGCATAGATTTATATATTTTGTTTGTTTTCTAGCTCACCCCCAGTAGAATTTCAGCTCCAAGAGGGCGGGGATTTTGTCTATTTTTTCTCCTGCTATCTTCCCAGCACCTAGAATAATGCCTGGAATGAAGCAGATGCTTGATAAATATTTGCTGAAATAATTTATTTAAAATTCATTCACCTATTTGTTTTTAATAATCTCTACCCCCAACGTGGGGCTCAAACTCAGATCCCCGAGATGAAGAGTCGTATGCTCTTCTGACTGAGCCAGCCCGGCACCCCAACTGAAATAATATCTTAATTAAAGAAACATCAACAAGGCCTGGCACATAGTAGTTCATTAGGATTACTCAGGTGTTGGTCACAAAAGTAGGGAAGCGCCACATGGCTCTTACTTTCACTTTATAAACTCATCTAAAAATGTTCATTGTGGCTTTACCAATGTGTCATGCAGAGTACTAGGCTCTGCTGGGGCAGGGCTGGGCCAGAGGGCACAGAGCTTGGCAGGGATTTAATAGTATGCCCCTTACAGGTTGTTGCGAGAACGGAATAAACTCACGCCTGAAAATGCTCGGCACGATCCAGGAACACAGTGTTTGTATTAGTCAGCTTGTGCCGTGATAAAGCTGTGTGACAAACACCGCCCCCAAATCTCAGAGGGCTCCAACAGAGTCATTTCTCACTTCTCTGTCTGAAGGGTAGGTGGATCTGAATTGGGTCTGCTCCATATGTCTTCTCTTGTTGGGCCCCCGGGTAAAGGATCAGCTCCTACCCGGACATGCTATTCTCTTGAGACAACGGCTATTCTTTGAGACAACTGCCTAGAGCTGGGACGTCATCACTTCTGCCCACATTCTGTCAGCCAAATCAATCCATGTGGCCAAGTCCCACCTCCAGGGGACTCTCCTCACTGCCCAGGGAGGGGAGAGTGACTACTTGCTGGATAATAGTACAAAACACCCTATGTTTCACAGACAGTCTTTAATATTCTAAGGGAGGAAAAAAAAGAAAAACCTTAACCATTCCTACAAAATCCGGGACAGGCAGTGTTCAACGGTTACACAGCACCCAAGGAGAGCTACCTAGATGGTACCAGAGTTGGAAGTTGGACACCCGGCCGGTGTTTTCTTATGAATCAGAGAGAGCACCAGTTTGAAATCAACATAGACTCAGTATGCACATCTCAGCCCTATCAATGAATGACCAAGCCTGTGTGTCACTTTACCTCTCCAGGAGTCGTCTACACAGTGAGGTTCGCACATGACTCTGGGAGTTGCTGCGAGGATCAGAGGACTAATACGCGGGCAGACCCTTTGTGGGCCACGAACACCCACGGTTGTTGCCCATGATTCAGCCATGTGGTGGTTCTGATGCCTGGTGAAGCTTTGTGGGCACCCAGCTGAGCCTTGAGCCATTTCCAGGGGAAGTCTGCCTAAAGGCACCCTTGAAGGTGATGTTGCAATATTTCTCTTGCCGTTCCTTCTCCTCCACTGATCCAGAGTTCCCAGGCTTAGCAAGTCAGACACTGGCCAAACTAATATTTCCTGGGCACATCAATGGGCCTGGTGCTGGGAACAAGGCAGTAAGCGAGGCAGTTGTACCCACACCTGCCGTTATGAAGTTCACAACCCATGGAGGATACCGGGTAAGTAATTCTAAGTGTGGGGGGTGTTGGGGTGGTGCAGGGGACAATGGATGAGGACAACAGAGCTAAGTTGGAGGGAAAGCCTTACCGATGAAGCAGCCTTTATAATGTGATCAGTGGTGTGTGGGAGGGAGTCCATGTTCCAGTGGCCATGCCATGTTATAATGGGCAAGGCTGACAAGCTCTGAGACCTGCTCCAGCCTCCAAAGTCAGAGGCAGCTTCCTGGGGGCCATGGATCGCGGCTGTGGTGGTTGACCCACTCGCATCCACTCCATCAGAGATGATTGGATGTGTCAAAGTCAATGAGAGTGATGTAGTCCTCTTCCTGCAGTGACCAGTGCAGAGAAGACACATGACCCATTCCTGGACAAGGAGACTTGGGGGAGATCTGCCTGGAGGCTGCAGGGAGGGGGTTCTTGGACTCTCAAAATGGGACATAAGTTAAAATTTAAAACCCTCTGATTTCTTTGGACATGGTTGGGTCTGGATGCAGTGCCAGGTCCACAGCAGCTAACTTGCCACCTGCCATGTGTGAAGTTTACCGAGCGAAGAAATGGAAGGGACGGGGATTCTCGGGACACCCCTGCACTGTGGCCTCAACCAAATGGGGACCCTCCTTCCTCACCTCCGGAGTTCCATTCACGTGGGCTATTAAGTTTTCTTATGGGTTGTGCCTATTTGGAAAAAAAAAAAAAGGACTTATTATTTTATTACTTACTAAGACCCAATGGGGTGATACAGAGCTGGGTCTTGAAGGTTGCATAAGAGTTTTCTAGGTGAGAAAGAAGGAAATGTCCCCCTGGGTAGAGGGAATGGGTTGGGCAAAGGCATGAATGATTTTTAGAGAAAGATCGAAAGGGGAAATTGGGGGCAGGGGGGAGGGTAGTGAGGTCATGGGGGGCCTGTCATGCCTTACTCTGGCCTTACTCTGAGAACAGCTCCTCTACGGATTAGTCAGAGCCCTTCAGAGACAGTACAAAGCAAACTCTGGTGTCTGATGGAGCTAAGTTCCAATCCTGGCTTCTCCAATGAAAGCAAGTGATGCTAGACAAGGAAGATAAACCTTACCAAGCCTCAGCTTCCTCCCCTGTAAAATGAGAAGGGCCATTGGGACAATTAAATGCAGACACAGATATAGAGACAGAAGTAGATAGATACAATCACCTGCACAGTCCTTGAAATGTGGTATAGGATAGCTCTTATACCATCTTATTATTCTTATACAATTATCATCACACATACGCTGTATTGGTGAGCTAATAGCTGCCTAACAAACCACCCCAAGGCTCACAAATTAGAACAAGAGCGATTCTTTTACAGTCTCTTCAACAAATGGTGTTGGGAAAACTGGACAGCCACATGCAGAAAAATGAAACGGGATCATTTCCTTACACCACACACAAAAATAGACTCAAAATGGATAAAAGACCTCAATGTGAGAAAGGAATCCATCAAAATCCTTGAGGAGAACACAGGCAGCAACCTCTTCGACCTCAGCCACAGCAACTTCTTCCTAGGAACATCACCAAAGGCGAGGGAAGCAAGGGCAAAAATGAACTATTGGGACTTCATCAAGATTAAAAGCTTTTGCAAAGCAAAGGAAACAGTCAACAAAACCAAAAGACAACTGACAGAATGGGAGAAGATATTTGCAAATGACATATCAGATAAAGGGCTAGTATCCAAAATCTATAAAGAGCTTTTCAAACTCAACATCCATAAAACAAATAACCCAGTCAAGAAATGGGCAGAAGACATGAACAGACATTTCTCTGAAGAAGACATCCAAATGGCCAGCAGACACGAGAAAGTAATCAACATCACTCGGCATCAGGGAAATACAAATCAAAACCACAGTGACATACCACCTCACACCAGTCAGAATGGCTAAAATCAACAAGTCAGGAAATGACAGATGTTGGCGAGGTTGCGGAGAAAGGGGAACCCTCCTACACTGTTGGTGGGAATGCAAACTGGTGCAGCCACTCTGGAAAACAGTATGGAGATTCCTCAAAAAGTTGAAAATGGAGCTACCCTACGACCCAGCAATCGCACTACTGGGTATTTATCCTAAAGACACAAAGGTAGTGATCCTCAGGGGCACGTGCACCCGAATGTTTATAGCAGCAATGTCCACAATAGCCAAACTATGGAAAGAACCTAGATGTCCATCAACAGATGAATGGATAAAGAAGATGTGGTATATATATACAATGGAATACTATGCAGCTATCAAAAGAAACGAAATCTTGCCATTTGCAACGACATGGATGGAACTGGAGGGTATTATGCTGAGCGAAATAAGTCAATCAGAGAAAGACAATTATCATATGATCTCTCTGATATGAGGAACTTGAGGGGCAGGGTGGGAGGTTGTGGGGGGTAGGGAGGGAAAAATAATGAAACAAGATGGGATGGGGAAAGAGACAAACCATAAGAGACTCCTAATCTCACAAAACAGACTGAGGGTTACTGGGGGATGGGAGGGTAGGGATAGGGTGGATGGGTTATGGACATTGGGGAGGGTTTGTGCTTTGGTGAGTGCTGTGAAAGGCGTAAGCCTGATGATTCACCGACCTGTACCCCTGGGCAAATAATAATAATAAAAATAAATTTTAAAAAAAGAGTGATTCTTTTGCTCACTGTCTCCAGGTCAGCTGGAGGTTCTTCTGGTCTTGGCTGGGCTCACTGATGGCTCTGAGTACAGCTGGGGTCAAGTGGGGGGCTCTGCTCTCTGGGCTGGGTTGAAGTTTCTCATATTTGGGGGCCCCCTGGGGAGAGGGTCTCTCATCCCCTAGCTGACCAGAATAGCTGGGCAAGGTTCTCAAACAGACAGCAGCAGTGTTCTAGCTCTCTTGATTCCCCATGCTGGGGACCACCGCGAGCTCTTCCAGCATATTCTATAGGCCAAGACAAGTGACAGGGCCAGCCCAGGTGCAGCGGCTTCCAGGGAAACCGAGTCCACTCCTTAATGGCAGCAGCTGCGAAGCGGCATTGGGAAATGAGAGGATACAGGGAAGGGTGGAGAATCGAGGTCAGGAGTTATGAAGGCACCTCTCAGGTTTGTACCTGGGTAAGAGTCCCCAGCCGGCAAACATCCCGAAATGGCCTTGGCCCTCTCTGGAGGTGTCCCCAGCCTCTTCCTCAGTTGTATTTGCATATTTTGATTGGTTCCCCTACTTATCATTTGTCCCAGCAGGAAGAGCCTATCTCGTCTCCAGCCCCTGGAGAATGAGCAAAATCCCGCACTATCGTCCGACCTCAACGTGAGATTCCTGCAGGCAGAAACCTGACTTGCCCTAATTTCCCATAATTAACTCATCAAGACACCTGGTGTGCCTGCTGCTCCCCTCCGGGGCTCTGGCTTTCCCCAGGCTGTCCAGTGGGTCCCTGCCCGCTCTGCTCATTTCCTGGTGGGGGGACCGGCGGGGGGGGGGCTCTGTTTCTGGAAGACCTACTGTGAGCCCAGCCCTGGAATGGGGGGTACATATGTGAAGTCACTGCTTCCCTCAGCAGCCCTGCCACATGGACACCGATTCCCATGTTACAGAAGGGCCGACTGAGGCTCGGAGAGATGGTCACCCGGCCAAGGACACGCAGCTGGGAAGTATCAGAACTCTGGTTTATGGTTACATGGTTATTGAGGGAGCCATGCCTGGGCAGGTTCTAAAGAAATTGTGGCTTAAGGCCAGCGTAGGATCTTCTCTGGGGAAGGCAGGCCTGGGGAGGGGGGTGTGCTTTGACCACTCCGTTGTCTCTCCTCTTTCTTGTCACAATACATTCTGGAACATCCCCATTAATCCTTCCTTTCATGGAGTATTCCCCCTCCAACACCCCCCCAAAAAAAAAACTAGCACCAAGCAAGGAGACACTATTAAAATTGACCTTGAGTCACAGGGGTTTGAACCCTGTGGGTCCACTTATGCATGGATTCTTTTTCAGTAAATACAGGACAGGGCTGTAATGTATTTTCTCTTCTTTATGATTTTTTTAAAGATTTAATTTATTTATTTGACACAGAGAGAGAGAGATCACAAGTAGGCAGAGAGGCAGGCAGAGAGAGAGGAGGAAGCAGGCTCCCTGCTGAGCAGAGAGCCTGATGCGGGGCTCGATCCCAGGACCCTGAGATCATGACCTGAGCTGAAGGCAGAGGCTTAACCCACTGAGCCACCCAGGCACCCCTCCTTATGATTTTCTTAAGACCACTTTCTTTTTTCCAACTCACGTTATTGTAAGAATACAACGTACAATACATACAACGTACAAAATCGGTGTCAGTTGACTGTGTTATCAGTAAGGCTTGCGGTCAACAGCAGGCATTTACGTTCGGGCAGAGTCAAAAGTTGTATGTGGATATTCGACCGTGCGGAGTCCCCCAACCCTGCCCTATTCGAGTCACCTGTACTGCGCTTCCACAATGAGCTAAAAACACAGGTTCCTGGGCTGCCTTCAGACCTTTCAAAATGGACTCTTCGAGAATGAGGCATGGGAATCTGCATTTTGATTATTCTCCCTTCTGGATGATTCTGAAGCCCTTGCTACTGATGACAGTCTTCGCAGAGGAGCACTCAGCGCTGTTAAGTGCAAAGGGTGTGTTGTGTAAAGCACGAGCCTCTATTTGGCAAAGAAAAGAGCTGTCAAATAGGCACAGAAAGAAGTCTGGAAGAACAGGTTAGCAGTGGGCAGTCTCCCCTCGGAGGGGAATTGTAGAGCTGGATCCCAGTTATCCGTCTTGCTTGATCATCGTGCACTGAGCATGTGTTCCCTTGTAATCAGAAAAGGCGACAAGGATCTTTTAATGTAATATCCTTGAAAGACAGAGAGGGTATTAGCAGCTGGAAGGCAATGTTGAAAAAAAGATTTCTGGCCGTGGCAGCTAGCTGGGAACAAAGGCTTGTGGGAAAACAGCTTTGGTATAGGCACCTAAGGGGGCAATGGGGGGGGGGAGGTGTGTGTGTGCAAAAGTCCCAGCGGTGAGAGGCGCCAGAATCCAGGTCTTTCTGTTTGCACAACCTGTGATCTTGATCTCTGTGCCAGATCAATGTGGCAGATTCCAAGGGTGGCCCCAATTCTTCATCTCTCCCTGAGCCTATGTCCTTGACCATGGGACCACAGTGCTTCCCCTCTCTGACTCAGCTCAACCATGTGACCTGCTCTGACCAGTGGGATTTTAGCACACACACATTCTGATAACTCCAGAAGCCTGTACCCACAACAAAGTTTGTAAATAGAAATAATTTATTGAACTATATATCAAGAATTCTGCTCATGCTTTAATCCTCACAAGACAGTGCAGTGGGAATCATTATTTTAGGATTAAAAAAAAACAAACCCAAAAGATAATTCTAGAAAAAGCTGTAATGCAGGTAAGAGATAAAGTCCATACTATATTAGGGTAATGTCCATACTATCATAAAGAACTCTCACAAATTAACAAGTGACAAATGACCCAATAGAAAAATGAGCAAAGGATAAGAATTCACAGAAAAAATCTGAGTGACCAACAAACAAATATAGGAAAAGATGCTTAAACTCTCTAGAGGTTAGGGGCACCTGGGTGGCTCAGTTGGTTAGGTGTCCGACTTGTGATTTTGGCTCAGGTCATGATCTCATAGGTCCTGGGATCCCCACGTCCAGTTGGTTGCCGAGCCCGGGTTTGCCCTCCACATTCGGTGGGGAGTCAGCTTGAGATTCTCTCTCTCTGCCACTCCCCCCACTCTTGCACGGTCTCTCTCTTGCTCTCTCACTCTCTCTAAAATAAATAAATTTCTGGGAAAAATTCTCTAGAGATGAGGGAAATGCAAATTAAAGTAACAGTGAAATACCACTTTGTACCCTTTGAACTGGCAAAAATGTTAAAGAGCTAGAACACCTCCTGCTGGCAAAGATAAGGGGAAAGGAAACTCTCGTGAATGGCTGGTGGATGATCAGAAAGGGGCTCAGGAAACTATCAGCTTCCCCAAATTACCGAAGGTAGTTAATGTCAGAGTCATCATTCAAATCTGGTGGGTTGAACTCCAAAGCTCCTGCTGTCAACCACTGAATAAATGGAAGGAACTTCGTGATCTCATCTAGAGTTCTTTGGTTTTGTTTGGGTTTTTTTTTATTTTTTTATTTTTTTTAAGATCTTATTTATTCATTTGACACAGAGAGAGAGATTACAAGTAGGCAGAGAGGCAGGCAGAGAGAGAGGAGAGAGGAGGAAGCAGGCTCCCCACTGAGCAGAGAGCCCGATGTGGGCCTCGATCCCGGGACCCTGGGATCATGACCTGAGTCGAAGGCAGCGGCTTTAACCCACTGAGCCACCCAGGCGCCCTTTTTTTTTTTTTTAATTAAAGCAGCCAAAGCCTCTCTTCAAAGTGCATCTTACAGAAAACCCAGTCCCATGAAAGAAATAACAAGAGAACTGCTGTGCTTGAAGCTGGGGTGGATGGTGGTGGGCTTTCCATTCCTGCTCCTGGGCTCCTTCCTCATTCTAGAGCCAACAATCTTTAGAGCTCCTTGGAGAAGAGTCTGAAAACAACTGGTCAAGCCCAACCCCATCATTTTACCAATGGGAGCAACTAAATGGACCAGAGAGGGTAGGAATGGCTCGAGGTCACCCAGCTCCTCATGGCAGAACTGGCACTAGGACCTGGGTCTTCCTGCCATCAGAACAGCCCTCTTTCTGCTACGTGACTCTCAAACCTCTTAAAAATCCTGCCATAATCGTCCTCAGAGCTATCATTCACTGAGCATCTTCTAAGTGTCCAACAACATGCATCCAACTGTCCACCACTCGGAAATACCACAGGGCAACAGACTCAGAGGTGATAGCACATACCCAATGTCACATAGCTAGGAAGTAGAAGAGATGGGATTCGAACCCACATCCAACCTTAATTTAAAATGGGAGTGCCTTCCCCTGTAACAAAGGGCCCCAGGTAAAGCAGCTGCTGGCCTTGGAGAGTGTGGGGGGTGGAAGAGGGACTGGAGCCTGGAACCAGCAAAGCACGTGGAGTCCCGCCCCTACCCAGCATGCTGCACTCTTCTTACAGGATCTTGACCACTTTCTCTTTCTTTGGGTGTAAGCTCGCTACCGGCACAGCATCCAGCCACGCCCCCACCCCCACCCCCAGTGGATGCTCAATATCCATCATTTGCCACCTGCTCATGCTCAGAGGCCAGCTATCGGTCACCTAGGTGGGAAGGTGGGTCCTGATTTCACAATCTAATTGGTTTTTGTGGGATTTTTTTTTTTTTTGAGAGTGAGGGGGAGGGGGGAGGCGCAGAGGGTCCTGGATTCACAATCTAATTCAGATCTTCCCTGGCTGACACATTAACCGGCTTCTCCTGTGCCTGCTCCTTTAGGGATAAATGCAGGTTCTACAATAATACTGCTTCATCGAGTAGGATGCTTGGGGATACAGATCACAGACACCCCCACCTATCCTGGCTAACACACACCGGGGTCATCTATTAGCCTCCACAACAGGAAATCCAAGGGTGGCCTTTGCAGTTAAAGCCTTGGCTCAGTGATTGCAGTGAGGACAGAGTTCTGCTCATCTTGCCCCGCTGCTGTGGTCAGAGATATAGTTTCATCTCTTACCTTCTGGCCTGTAGCAAGATGGTTATGAAACCGCAGCTGCCCGGGCATCTGGGTGGCTCTGGCGGTTAAGCCTGCGACTCTTGATTTTGGCTCAGGTCAGGATGTCAGGGTTGTGGGATGGAGCCCTGCATCGGCTGGGGGCTGGGCTGGAGCCTTCTTGGTATTCTCTCTCTTCCTCCCCCTCAGCGCCTCCCCCCTCCCCCTCACTCTCAAAAAAAAAAAATCCCACAAAAACCAAGAAACCAAAA
>LNAC01000016.1:5471988-5586487 GCA_002007465.1 Ailurus styani | reverse complement strand
AACATTAAAAAAAAAAAAAAAATCCCACAAAAACCAAGAAACCAAAAAAAAAACCAACCCTGCAGGTGTCCTATCTGCACATCCTACAAGCAACGGAGAAGAGCCCCATCCCTTCCTCTAGGTCCTTCTTAGTCACGGCAGAAAGTTGCTCAAAAGCCACTCACGACTTGCCCTCACTTCTTATTGGGCAGAACTGGGTCACATGCTAACCCCCAAGCCAGTGACCGGCAAGAGAATCCCATTGCTGTGATTAGCTTAAACCAATCATCTGCAGCACAGGGACCAAGGCGGAAGCCAACCACCTACCCTGAAAAGATACAGTGCATGTGGCTCTGCCCTGCTAAATGGCCCACACGCGGAACTTCTGCTGCCTTGGGCTCTGAATCCCCAGCCCAGGACCCCACAGACACTCAGCAGCCAGTGTGTGAACGAGTGAGCGCGTGCATAAAGGAAGAACTGCTTTCCTCCCCCTGCTCCCTGCGTCACCCAAGTCAATCGTCTCTTGATGACCTCAATGCCCAAATGAAGCCGCGGAAGATGGCGTATCTGGAACAAATTAGGAAATAATTTGAACTCTCTGGGAAGTGCTACTGAAGAAATGAGTGGATCTGGGCCAGGCCCACTGATGTCGATGTCCAAAAATACTTGTCAGCTCCTCACCAGGCTCCCCTGGGCCAGGGTGGATACCACATGACTCACTTGTTGAGTTTGTCATCGCTGTTGTTGCTGCTGATGTTTTCAATGAACTGGTCCTCGTACTGAGAGGATTTTGGAAGCCTTGTTTATCAAAATGGCTAACAACAACCACGCTGCCTTTGGCAGTGAAACAACCAAAATTTACAGCCATAGGAAACTGAATGGGCAGTGTTGGGCATGGAGTATTGGAAATGTGGAGGTCATTATCCAACATGGGGGCTGTCTTGTTATTTCCCCCAACCCTGGGCCCACCGTGCAGGTGGGAGGGTGGCTGCCTTCACATTCCAGCAGTCAATTAGGCTTTGTCTGGAAATTCAAAGTAGGAGCTACCTATCAGAACCCCACTGATAGAAAACATACAGTGTCCCTGTGGACACCTCCCAATCCCTAAGAGGCCTGTGGTTGGAGACCACCATGGGAAGGGGCTTGCTAACCGATGAGAAATACAGAAGGCAATGTTGGGTAGGTGATGGAATCATCTGGCCCGCAGCCTTGCTATGAGTTTTGGCAGCTGTGGGACTGACGCAATTCTTCCTCTCCTCTCCACTGGACCCTTACTATAGTGCACTGTGGGTGGAGTGAACCCATTGCTATTGGGCTGGACCGTATGACTTGCTTGGGCCAATGGGATATTTTGAAGCAACTGTGGGTCAGTGCTGAGTTCAAGGCTTAGGCGGTGCCTGAGTTTTCACTCACCCCTCTTGAAGTTTCTGTGCCTGCCTTTAGAACAGCGTGTCTTAGGTGGACACTGGTCCCAGAATGAAAGACGGGAAGCAGGCTAAACCCAACCTGCAGAGCCATCCTCAACTGATCCATGAAACTGAGAAGAAAAAGAGAAAAATGCCCTTATAAGTCCCATAGATTGTTGGTCTGATTGCAGCAAAGACTAATACAGAACTCCAATCATTAATCATAATACAAATAATAGCTAATAATAAATAGGGGCATTTACTACATGGCAGTCTCTACTTGCTATGACACAGGAATGAGCTCCATTTTATAGGTGAGAAACTGAGGCTCTCAGAAATTAGGGAACTGGCCCCAGGTCACACAAGCAGAGACCTGCAGAGCTGGAATTTGAGGACCCCAAAAGCTGGGCTCTTCCTAGCTTCTCCTCCTACCCAAGCACACAATCAATGATGCACATGTAGTTTTTCCAGGGTACAAAGACCACTGTTCTGTCATTAGAATGCAGGTGGGAAAATAGGAGTCTTTTCTGGAATGTCCCTCCCCAGAGACAATGGAGTCAACCCCAAACTTGAGACTCCGGAAGCCTGGTGGTCTCAGGAGCATGAGTCATTGTCTCCTGGGCAGGTGATGCTACCTGTGGCTCTGTGAGCATCCTGCAAGAAGAGATGAGAGTGGGGTTGCTCCCTACTGCCAGGGCTGACATTTGATTCTTGGAAGCATTTATTGAGCACCTACTACCTAGCATATGGAAATAGGGTGGTAAAACCATCTGCTCCCTTCCGCCCCTCCCTCACCCTAGACTGAATGTGTGTGGCTGTGTGCCAATAAAACTTTATTTACAAAGGCTGGCAGCGGGCCGGATTTGGACCAAGGGCAATAGTTTGCTGACCCTGGCCCCAGGGAATTAGAGGAAGTCAGAGATGGAATGTCCACGGTACCTACTTAAGGTTGCAGTTCTTTAACTTGGATCTCAGGCTGTGAGCATCAGTTGTGGAGTCACGGTCAAGGAAGACCTCTGCAGAGGGGTGGAAGCAGGAGCATTCTTGACTTGCAAACTGGAGGAAGAAATCATAGGGCTTCAAAGCATAGGCTTTGGATTCAGACAGACACCTGTCCAGAAGCCAGCTCCATCACATGCCATGTGTGACTCTGGGCAAGGGACCCCTCTCCGTTCAGCCTCGATTTCCCTATTTATAAAACGGAAATAATAACAACCTTTATTTCACGGGCTTTGGGGAGGATAAATCCCATCAAGCACTCAGCTACCTTGCTGGAATTTGTAAGAACATCTTCAAAATGCCGAATGGAGCATTACCTAGACCCTGGGCAGCAGGAAGAAAAAAAATCAAAATAGAAAATGCTGACCTTCTATTAGCTTCTAGTACATGGAATTTCTCAGCAAGACCTTGTAAACCGCTTAACTTTTGGCAAGGCTGACATTTGGGGGATGATAAACTCAGGTCTTGCTCATAGCCAAGAAGCTTTTTTTAGGAGGACACCAAAGGTCTCAGTGTGGCAATCCCACGCCTCTAATCTCGCCCCCAGCAGGTTCAGGCAGAGGATGGGTCCCACACGTCTGGGGCTCCAGGGCTTCACCAGGCTCTGGGTACCCTCCCCAGTGTGGTGGGCGATGCAGACGGGAGGCCCACGGGTGCATACAGTTCTCCTGACAATCCAAAGCAGAGGGAAATTCAGGGAAAAAACATGGCTTAATGCTGGCAAGCAAGAGGATTAAAAAAGACTTCGGAGGGTAAAGAGAAACTACAGGCACCAAGCTATCGCCAACTTCTGTACTCAGAACACTGGGTTTTCTCTTGATTCCAATAAGCTCTTTAAAAAATTCATGAGTTTTTGTTTCTTTGCTTATTTATTTGAGTCCCCAGGATAAACTCATGAAAAGCAGCTTCTCGTCGTGGGCATCCTGGGGGAAGGTATAATTTGTATAGTTCAGGCTAATAAATTACATAGTGTCAACATCTTGCATCACGAATGTCCCACGGCAATCCCAGGCCCTGCTAATGAGGGGTGGCCACAGTAAGTAAGCTTTCCCTCGCTTCCTCCTCCTCTCTTTGTTTCCTTCCCTTCCATTTCTGAGGGGCTTCCTGGGGCCAGGCACTGGGGACACAGAGATAAAAAGGCTATGGAAGGTCACGGTGAGGCAGGCGACAGGACGACTTAATGGAGAGTCCTTTAAGGCAGTCAGCCAGGTGCAGGAATAGAGAGAGGCGGGGAGGCATCCTCAGGCAGCATTTACAAAGCACCTGCTGTATACTCACAGCTGCGCTGGGGACGAGGGCAGGGCAGGAAGCAAACTACTAATCCATGCAAACCATCTACCTCGTGCCTCCCCTGCCCCCACGTAAACTGGACCCAGGAGCCCCAGACAGGGCAGACCGGAAAAGGCTGATACTTTTGCCTACGAGGAAGCAAAAGCTAGAAACGAATTAATGTTCAACAATAGGGAACCGGTTATGTAAATGAAGTTACTTAGGGGCACATTATGCAGCAATTAAAGTCATAAGGAAGAAGGTTGAGTCGCAACACGGAAGAAATGCTTAGAAAATAACCCCAGGAGGGGCACCTGGGTGGTGTAGGGGAGTAAGCGTCGGACTCCTGGTTTCTGTTCGAGTCTGTGATCTCAGGGTCCTGAGATCGAGCCCGCATCCGGCTCCCTGCTCAGTGTGGAGTCTGCTTGAGACTCTCCCTCCCTCCCCTTCTGCCCCTCCTGCTCATGCGTGCTCTCTCTCTTTAAAATGAATAAATCTTAAAACAAAACCAAAAAAAAACCCACTCCAGGAATGGAAGGTGAATAATCCGTATTCTACCAAATGAGATGATGGGGGAAAAGAAACTCTCAGAAGGCTGTGCCTTTCCAGGAGAACCGAATCTGGAGGGAGAGTATTCTGGTCATTGGCTTAGATGCTGATCGAAGGATCTGGATCTTTGAAGAGCAGGGGCTGTGATATTGATATCCGTATCTACAGCTGTATCTACATCCCTGTATCTGCATTTATATCTGTATCTATACATGCATATTACATCCTTAGCTCTATTTATCGAGATCAATATATACCCATCTATGTATTTGTGACCAGGTCCCAGCCCCACTGCCTGGTGGAGAGGACGTGGTACACGTAAGAGAGAAGAAAAGGTGTCTATGCCACTCATTCCTGCATGCTGGGCAGTGCATCGTATCTTGCACACAGTAGCCGAAGGATCAATATTGGAAGCAGGAGGGAAAGGTGGATGAGCAAGAAGGGAAGACGGAAGGTGAGAGAGAAGAAAGGAAGAAAATGAGAGAAAGAGAAAAAAGGAAAGACAAAGAAAACAGTAGCAAGGAAGGGAAAGAGAAGGATGACTCTGCCTCTAACTTGCATCTATTCAAGAAGACACCTCAACCAGGACCCAGCGAGGATGTGACACCTGCACAGTTAAGTCCCTTAAGAAGCTGTTGTCCTTGATGGGCCCAGAGCCAGAGCTCCTGGAAGCCACAGCCAGTGGACTCCTTGGGACCGTCTTGGGTCTCAGGCAGGCTCATGCCAAGGACCTTAGAGCAGAAGAATGGGGCCAGCTCCTTGGCCACCCTATGGCCAGTCTCAGGCTGTCAAAACCCAAAGCACACCTGGATCCATCTCTGAAGGCACTGACAAGATCCAGGTCTAGCGGGGCCCAGAGGATGGAGATTACAGAGCACATGGGAGCAAAATTTTCTAAAACTCCCCTTCTGGTATCTCTGTCTTCACCAGATTTGCACTACTTTTGGGAGCTGCTGTCCTCTCTGCCAGCACTGTCCACTCAGGCTGGTTTCTCTCTGCACCTTGCTTCTCGAAACTCCTTGCATGCCTACCACCCCAGCAATAAGGACCAAGCCCCAGCCGGTAGCTGTGCCTGCCCTGTCCAGCTTCCCAGCCTGCCCCCAATTTCTTCTCCAGGGCCCCCAAATCTCTCGACTGGTTTTTCCATCTAGTATCATATGGGAATATGGTGAGTGACATACTCTTTGGTGAACAAGATGGGCTGTAAATTCTGACTTATTCTTTGCAGGCTGGGTGACCTCAGACACGCAGCAGGTCTGTTTTTGCCTCTGGATCCATTTTCCCATCTATAAAATGAGGATAATACTAGTATAAGCACATGGCCATTCAGATTGCTGTGAGTGTGCAGGGAGTGGATGCATGTACAATTTGGGTGTGTGTTGAGTGTGCAGCAACCACTGGCCGTCAGTACCATGATTTATCCACTGGAAAATTCTGTGAGGTCAGTAAACAAGGGCTATGGTGCTAATTTTTTCTTTTTAAAAAATATTTCTTTATTTTAAAAAGAAAGAGAGCATGAGCAAGAGGGAGAGAGAGAGAGAGAGAGAGAGAGAGAGAGAGAGAGAGAGAATCTCAAACAGACTCCTCACTGAGCACAGAGCCTGATTCGGGCTCCATCTCAGGACCCTGAGATCACGACCTGAGCTGAATATGGTTCTAATTTTCTAATGAACAAACCAAGGACCAGAGTGGTGAGCTGACTTGCCCGCAGCTGCACAAGACAATCAGCCAAACCGAAGTCAAACCTGGTTCCTTGAGCCCAGAGCCTTCAGATTCCAGCACAGGTCCTTGATGTCAAGCCCCAGGAGGCCGGGGCTAGGGAGTGGGGGCCCCCACGGCTTGGACGCTAGTTAATCATTCTGAGGAGAGGAAGTTCTCCTTCCTGACTTTAGTTTTCAGAGCTTCGACATGAAATTATGATATGTAGGACATGGGGTTGTGCTGCCTGTTAGCACCTGACAATTAAATTTCTTCCAGGCACACCTCCAGAGGGCTCATTTGGCTGTTCTCAGCAGAGTGTGGAGTGACCTACTCTAGTCCCTCTTCTTGGGAGAGGAAATTTGGTGCCCTCACAAGCCATTTCTCATCGCAGCCATTCAAGAATTTTTCCTTTTCTTTTTTTAATATTTTATTTTAAAGTAATCTCTACACCTAACATGGGCTCGAACCCACAACCCCAAGAGCAAGAGTCATATGCTCCACTGACTGAGCCAGCCACGTGCCCCAAGGATTTCCTATATCATTTCTAGTTTGGCAGCATGGTGCCCCTCTTTGGGAGTACTGTCATCCTCACATTAAAGCACAGAATTCAAATGTCATCCCTGGACACCCTGCTACCTGTCAGGATTCCCTCCCCACCACTTGCCATCACCACACTTGGTACTTCAGAGTATAGGGTGCTGGTTAGAAAATTCTGGAGTCAGACAGATGCAGGCTCAAAGCTTAGTTGTGACACTTGCTGAGTCTGAATTTGGGTAAATTATTTCACTTCTCTGGGTCTCCATTTCTTCATCTGTCAAATGGATATTTGGATAATGGAAAGCAGACAAATAATACTTCATAGGGCTGTAGTAATTCAGTGAGATTGTGTTTGTTAGCTATGACGACACTAATGCCACATAACAAATACCCCTAAAGCCCTAGTGTCATGTGACCATCAGCCACCCACAGAAGAACTAGAAGTAGCCAACACATACACAAAAAGGCTTCACTGCAATAAGAAATAAAGGAATGTAACAAGAAAATCCAAGGGGTGTCTGGGTGGCTCAGTCAGTTGAGCACCCGACTCTTCATTTTGGCTCAGGTCGTGATCTTGGGGTCATGGGATCAAGCCCCAAGTCAGGCTCTGTGGTCAGCATGGAGTCTGCTTGGGTTTCTCTCTCTCCCTCTCCCTCTCTCCTCCATGCTCTCTCTCTCTCTCTCAAATAAATGAATAAATGAAATCTTAAAAAAAAAGAAAACTCAAGATATTATTCTTCATCTATGCCTAATTGATCATTTTTAAAAGACTTTACTTTTTAGAACAGTTTTATTTTTTTTCAGATTTTATTTATTTGACAGAGAGAGAGAGAGATCACGAGTAGGCAGAGAGGCAGGCAGAGAGAGAGGGGGATGCAGGTTCCCTGCTGAGCAGAGAGCCCGATGCGGGGACTCGATCCCAGGACCCTGAGATCATGACCTGAGCTGAAGGCAGAGGCTTAACCCACTGAGCCACCCAGGCGCCCCTAGAACAGTTTTAATGGACAGAAAATTTGAGAAGAGAGTACAGAGAATTCCCATATATCCCCAGTTTTGCCTGTTAGTATCATCTTACCGTAATATGGTACATTTGAGCTGCTGTTGATACATAATTATTAACTAGTGTTCATATTCTATTCAAATTTCCTTACTTTTCACCTAACTTTTCTTCTTGAATTCAGAATCCCACCCAGGATAACACATTAGGTATAGTTGCCATGAGTCCTTAGGTTTCATAGGCTTTCCTCATTTTTGATGACCTTGAGAGTTTTGAGGAGTACTGCTTAGGTATTTTGTAGAATGTCTCTATTAGTGCCAAAAAAAAAGGTTATTTAAGTTTTTATTTTTTGTTTGTTTGTTTATTTATATAATCTCTACCCCCAACATGGGGCTTGAACTCACAACCCCAAGGTCAAGAGTTGCAAGCTCTTCCAGCTGAGCCAGACAGGTGCCCCATCTGATTTTATTTTATTTTATTTTATTTTATTTTATTTTATTTTTTAAAGATTTTATTTATTTATTTGACAGAGAGAGAGAGAGAGAGAGAGAGAGAGATCACAAGTAGGTAGAGAGGCAGGCAGAGAGAGGGGGAAGCAGGCTCCCTGCTGAGCAGAGAGCCCGATGTGGGCCTCGGTCCCAGGACCCTGAGATCATGACCTGAGCTGAAAGCAGAGGCTTTAACCCACTGAGCCACCCAGGAGCCCTGATTTTATTTTTTTTCAGATTCTATTTTTTTTGAGAGAGTGAGTGAGCAAGACAGAGCACGAGCTGGGGCAGGGGAGGGAGAGGCAGAGGGAGGGAGAAGCAAGCTCCCTACTGAACAAGAAACCTGACATGGGGCCCGATCCCAGGACCCTGAGATGGTGACCTGAGCCAAAGGCAGATGCTTAACTGACTGAGCCACCCAGGTGCCCTTGAATTTTTTTTTTTTAATGAGTTGACTGGGGTTATAGGTTTTTGGAAGGATGACCAGAGAGGTAAAATGCAATTTTCATCACATCATATCAAGGGTACGTAATATTAACATGACTTAGGACCCCTGATAAGGGCTTTGATCATCTATGTGGCTGAGGTAATGTGTGTCAGGTAATGTGTGACAGTGTCTCCACTGTCAAGGTACACTTTTGCCCCCTTTCCACACTGCACACTTTGAAGGGATATTACAAGCATAGGTGCTCTGCCCCCCGCTTTGAGGACAGAGTACTTACATAAATTATTTTTAATTCTTCTGCATGGGGTATTTGTCTTTTCTTCCCATTTATTAAGTTATTTAATCATTTAGTTATATCAGTATGGACTCATGGCTGTTTGTTTTATGCTTTGAGTTATAATCCAATAATTCTTTATTTATCTCCTTCAAATTGTTCCAGCTTGGGCCATTGGGAGCTTTTCAGTTGGCTCCTATGTTCCGTTGACATACTCTAATCAATTTCTTTCTTTTTTTTTTTCTTTTTTTTTTTTTTTTTTGGTTGGAACACGTTCTTACAATTTGATAGCAGAAGATGCTCCAGGCTCATCTTGCATGTTCACGGTCCTGGTCGTTGAGTCGGCTGTCTTTAAGGGGGAGGGGTACTATAAACCAGGGTCCAGCCATTAAATATTCTTGTTGCTATTGGGCTGTCATGGCTTCTAGGCCTTCTCAGTGGGCCGAGCAAGGAATTTTACGCTGCCATACTAACCTATGCATGTAAATACGCGTGGGTATCAATATCTCTATATGTGACAAGAGGTACAAATAGTAAGCTATACATGAGTTCATGGTCTAATCCATTACCACACGAATCATCCAGCCTCCTCCCCTTGCACATCTGATACTCCAACAATGAGAAGCCTGGCTCCCACCGTGCATCATCCATTTATGGAATTCTTCAATTCCAGGATACACGTACAGTGGTCTCAGAATCATTAACCTGTACCCCATGGACATCGGCTTTATCAACTAGAGTACAGTGCTTATGTACTGTTCCTCTTGCCTGCCTTCTTACAGACTGCACATTTTCACAGTTACTTAGATCAGCACCTTTTCCTCCTACACCCTTTAGTGTGGTTGTTCCGTATATTTGTAATACATGTAGATGCTTCACCACAGTCATCACAAAACACGGGAATTGGTGCGGACCTTCATGAGGACGCAGGGCAAGTACAAGGCAACCCCATCCAGAACATCAAGTGAGACCAACCCCATCCAGAACATCAAGTGAGACCAACCCCATCCAGAACATCAAGTGAGACCAATGCATTTGGTAGGGAAACTGACTGCAGTGTCTCACATCAACTCCTCCCTTATGTTAGAGAATTTACTAGGCATCATTTATTTATTTTTATTTTTTTGAGAGAAATCAGGGGAGGGGCACAAGGAGAAGGAGAGAGAGAATCTCAAGCAGGGGCTCGACCTCACAACTTGAGATCATGACCTGAGCCGAAATCAAGTATCGGACGCTTAACTGACTGCGTCACCCAGGCGCCCCTGGGCATTTATTCCTTCCTCACAATCACCCATGCCCTGGGGATCAAAGGTGTATCAGACACGGGTGTAGCCAAGTTTAGGAAGGCATGGAAGGCATGGGCATAGCTCACCTGCAGACCAGGCAGACAATGAAACGCAACATGAGAGAGCAGTTCAGAAAACAAAACCTTCACTTCTAGCAGGCTTGGAACCTGCAGGAAGATCTGGGAAATTTGTGCAAGATGATGTCCAGGAAACTGAAAGGGAAGAACCTACTCAGAGGGGGAAAAGTAAACAGTCCTGTGAATGGAGACTAGTTTCCTGACATCCTTTTATTCCACTTTTCAAAACAGAAATAGCCTTGTCATTTCTATGCCTAGAAAAGGATGTTAGGATATCAGGCTCATAAAAGAACAAACAAACAAAAAACGACTGCACATATTCCACTGTGGGGCAAAAGTATAATTTACTCATTCGGTCTCACTGCTCAGACATTTGGTTTCTTTTCAAGCTTTCACTGTTATAATGGACCTTATAATTAAAAATATATATTTGCACTTGTCCAATTTTTGCCTTAGGATAAATCCCTAGTGGTGGAGTAGTTAGGTCAAAGAGTGTGTGCATTCTAAGTTCTCAATATAGACTGAAAAATTTCCCTGCACGTACCAGTGTACACACTAAGGCACACGAGAGCCCACAGTTGTATTATTGACAATAATTTCCTATTGTCATTCTTTGTAATCTGCTGGCTTTGTGTGATGATGCCACAGGACCTCATGAGCGACATGATACCAACTTGCCTGTCACCATTCACCTTTGTTTTCCTCCCCACGCTGAGCTCTGGGGCTCAGATGAAAACTTCCAAAATCCCCCATGAACCACACCTGGAAATGTCCCCGGACTCTTTCGGGCTTCCGCAGCGACAACTTGAAAGCAGAGAGCTTAAGCTCAGCCTGAAAGCAGCATGTTCACTGTCTCAGGTCGGGTAGGGCCAACCTGGACTAGAGGCAAGGAGGCCTGTGCTGTGATGGAGGGAAGACCCAGTCTTTAAGAAGAATATTTCATTCACGCACCTGGCGTGAACCAGGATTTCTGCAGCTACGTTCCTGGGTTCCCTTCATGCAGATCCCTTAGGGCCCCCAAGACGGAGCCCTGCACGAGCATCCCCATCACTCTGGGCACACGGAGCGCGTCCCAGCCCCCCGGGACCGATGTTTCCGTAACTGGGGATGGCGAGCTGGTGGGCGTCTTGAGAGAAGCCCTGGGATCTTGAGAGAAGGGGCTCAGGGTGGGGTTTACCCAAGACCACGTGCCTCATTTCTAGTTCCAAACCTCCCTATGCATTGAGGAGAGCAGGCTCGTGCAAGAGGAAAAGTGAAGCCCAGAGAAGGGGAGACATCTGCCTGGGGCCACACAGCCAATCAGCCCACCTAAAAAGCCTTCTGAGCCTGCCTCCTTATCAGACCTGGCTGCCTCCCCGGCAGCAAACTCCTGCTTCTAGATCTTGGCATGTGGTGAGACTCGTGCATCGGCTTGTTTATGAGGCTGCATTAGCGAGCTTTTAAAAGTCCAGATGGTTCCAGTTGTGGGGATCTACAAGCCATGAAACTGTCATGCTCACAACGCAGCGTCTCTCGCTCGAGGTAATGATGTCATTTGTTTGCAGAAAAAGGCCCCTGGTCCAGGCTGTCACCAGAGCTGTCGCCGCATGGAGCCGCAGCTGGGGTACGGAGGGCTCGTGATGGGGCTGTGCAAAGCAACTCTGCTGGGTCTGGGCTGTGTTCTCCCGCACACAAGGGCTGATGTGCTTGGGGAGAGCGGGAATCAGGTCCATGCGCCTTGTTCTCATCGTACATCTGGTCCCTGAGCAGCCCTGCAGGCCCCCTCCAAGCACTCCTGCGCACCATGCATGTTGCTGGGAATGCCTTCCTCTACTCCTGCCTTCAACACCAGCTTACGGGGCACCTGCTGACTCAGTGGTTGAGCCTCCGACTCTTGATTTCGGCTCAGGTCACGATCTCACAGTTCTTGGGATCGAGCTCCGTGCTCAGTGGGCTCTTCTCTCCTTCTGCCTCTCCTCCACTTATACAGTCTCCCTCTTTCTAAAATCAATCAATCACTATTTTTTCTTTGTTTTCTTTATTTATTTTTCTTTGCTTAAAAAAGATTTTATTTATTCATTTGAGATGGAGAGATACACGGAGAGAGAGAGAGAGCATGAGCAGGGGGAGCAGCAGAGGGAGAAACAGACTCTCCGCTGAGCTGGGAGCCTGACATGGGGCTCGATCCCAGCCAGGACCGGGAAGGGATCGTGACCTGAGCCGAAGATAGACACTGAACCATCGAGCCACGCAGGTGCCCCAATAAATCAGTCTTTAACAAACAGACAAAGAAACAAACAAACCAGCTTAGGACTATGGGTACAAATCTTGCATCTGGGGTTTTCTGTCTGATCCAGGACGAGCCCCTCCACCTGTCTCATCACATATTTCCTCATCTCTAAATTGGTGTCAGTAACTGATCCAGCCCCACAGGGTTGTTGCAAAGATTAAGCAAAATAATCCTCACGGGCTGCGGTGAGGACACGTCAGCTGTAACAAAACCCCGCTCAGATTAGCTGAAGCTACACAAAGGAGGGTGAGGGTCTACTCAAAATGGGAATAAACCCAATCTTAAGTTTAGGGGGTAAAAAAGTGACATCACGTTTCTATTCCAGTTGTTCAGCCAACACCCGCGCACCTGGGACATCTAAAGTCTTCCTCTTAAACGTCCCGGCCGCACCCTCACCCATGCTGACCTTTCTTGGGTGGTTCCTGGATCCCAGGGCCGGGCATCCGCAGGAAGAGGCTTCCACAGCGGAGAGTGACTTGCCTGGGGTCCCAGAGTACCGTCCTGCCCCCAAGGACCAAGCTGAGCCCCCAGATCACAGCACTCAGCCTCGGACCTTTTAGTCCCGTCCCACTTGCCGAGAACCTGGAGTAAATTCTGTAAAGTCAGGAACTCCTTTTGTCTTATTTTTATCACTGTGTGGCCAGTGTCCAGAACAAGGACTTGGCGCACAGTCTCCTTTTTACGTTGAAGGGATGAATGGGTGGATGGATGGACGGATGAATGGATAGGTGGATAAATGGATGAATGCCCGGATGGGTGCGTGGAAGGCGGGCAAGGATGGCAGGAAACAAAGAAGGAAGCAGGGAAGGAAGTTAAGAAGGAAGGAAAGAAGAAAAGAAGGAAAGATGAATGGATGGACAGACAGCTCAAGGTGTGAAATATCAGCCCCAAGTGTGACTTGGGGTCACATTTTGCAAGTGAACACCTTTAGTAATTGAGCATTTTCGAACATTTAAAACATATATCTTTTTTTAAATAGAAAAAGTAAGTCAACATCTTTCCAATCATAATCTAGGAACTTGCTGACTCTACTTGAATTTGCCAGCTTCTCGCTGCCTTACGTAATGATCACAATTACACCTGTAGGTATGTTTCTGAAACACAGTCTCTAACCACATGGATGTGATTTCTGTCGATGCTTCTGGGGAAGAGGTCAGAGGACACCAGAACAGGAGTGAAAGCAAACATTTACTGCGTGTCCACTAGGCATCAAGTTGTTTTATTAAAATGCTACCCTGTCAGATCCTCCCAATTCTGCACCGAGAATAATTTCATGCCAGTTTTTCAAGTGAGGGAACCCAGATGCCATGAGGTTTCATGTCCTGCAGGAGACCACACGGCTGGGAAACGGCAGAGCTGGCTTTGAATTCAGCTTTGCTCAGTGCCACATGGCCTGCGGGAGAAGAGGAAGAGGGCCTTCTGGAAGGGCAGGAGCGGGGTGACCATTGTCTCAGGTCTGTGCTTACCTGTGCTGGCTCATTAATCTCACAGCAATCCTGTAGGAAGGGAACTGTTAGCATTCCCCTCTGGCAGGTGAGGAAACTGAGTTTCAGAGCTGCACATCACTTCTGAAGTCGTTGATTTAATCCTCAAGAAAGCCTTTCAAGGTCAACTGGGTTTCATGGCGAAATGGCCCCAGTGAAGGCAGACAATGGACTTGGGGCCTCATGGGCTCGCTCGGTGCCCTAAATTCCTTCATTACACTCTCGTTGGAGTCACGGTGTGTTGATTCTGCTTAAAATGCAAATCGTACCTGGAGGGATAACACAGAAAGCCATTATTGGCCTGGAATAAAGCCAGGCCACATTTGTGTCCAAATTCCATTTTCAATACCTTTGGGTTTCTTTCTAATAACTTGAAAATGTTTTTTTGCAAGTAATTCATGTTCATTGTAGATATTTAGGAAATGCAGAGAGGTCAAAAAGAAAAAAGAATAAAGAAAAAAATTGCTCAAAAATCCCTCTGAAGCAGCCATTTCTTCCCATATTACCTAGTAGCGGTGCTCAAATTTAAAACTATACATTTCTCACTCTCCACGCAACTAATCAGGGGCCGATGCCATCTCCATGCTGGGGCGGGGGGGGGGTAGTGGGAAGGGGAGCATGTGACTCAGAAATGACCAATCAGAGCACCCCAGCCCTGGACACAGTGATTGGTTCATGAGTATAACCAAACCCAGGCACAAGCCAATTAGAGCTCTGCCCAGAACTTTCTCTGCAATCAGTGGGAGAGTGGTGCTTTTTTTTTTTTTTTTTTCCTAAATTGTCCGAAGCTGCAAAGAGGCTGGCAGCTGAGAGCGGCCAGTCTTGCCTCTGTCTGTGGAGAGCTTTCGGGAGAATGAAGCCAACTCCGCAGAAGAAAGGACAGCTGAGATATATGGAGAGAGAGATGGCTGAAGCTGAGCACTGTCTGAGCACCTGGATCCAACTACACCTGAAGTTAGTATTTTAATAGCATTTTCAGTTATTAAATTGAGCCATATGCAGTTCCAATATTTGGCAATTTTTGACCCCAAAAAGTCAACTTCATATCATTCCACTAGATACGTGAGACAACAAATCCCCTTTCCTACTTCAATGAGTATAAATTGAGTTTCTGATTCTTGCAGCTGAAAGAATGCTGTCCCATCTACCTGTCATCCAGAGAAAATCAACATCCACATTTCGGTCTCTCTTTTCCCATACTTGCTTCTCTGTGTGCCTATATCTGTATATGTTTGTGTAATAGAGTATAGCACAGTCAAATATAATAAATTTGTGACACTTTATTTTTATCTTTTTTAAAGATTTATTTTTTTATTTGGGGGGGTGCAGGGGCAGAGGGATAGAGAGAATCCTGAAGCAGGCTCCCTGCTGAGTGGGGAGCCCAACGCAGGGCTCAATCCCAGGACCCCAAGGTCATGACCTAAGCCAAAATCAAGAATTGTGGACCCTTAACCAACCAAGCCACCCAGGTGCCCCAATTTGTGACATTTTAATTTAACTTATTATCTGTGTAAATTTGTTGTTCAATATCTTCCTTCGCCTATGGACCGAAAGTTCAATGTCGGCCGTCCCTCACAGAGAACACAGTGGCAGGAACTTACTAGATGCTCAGTAAACATTCATTGACTGGATCAATATAGCTATATGCTAAAAAGTGGAATCCAGTGCGAGGGAATTACTTGGAGAAAAGCCAGTTTGCAGCCAAGTCTATACATCTACTCCATAAAAGTGAGATATACTGTTCCATTAGAGTAGGGGTCACATGCCCAGCAAAGCAATGAAAACTGAACACCTGCATTAAAATTTAAATGGCAAGGCAGCTAAACCTAGAAGATTAGAGAAGAGACTGGCACCCACTGAGGAAAATACGTTGTTCAACTTATCAGTCTTTTCTTAAAAAAGATTTTGTTTGTTTATTTATTTATTTATTTAGAGAGAGTGGGGGGTGGGAGGAGCAGAGGGAGAGGGAGAATCCCAAGCAGACTCCCTGCTGAGCATGGAGCCCAATGCAGGGCTTGATCTCAGGACCCTGAGATCTCAACCTGAGCCCAAATCAAGACTCGGATCCTTAACCAACGGAGCCACCCAGGTGCCCCTAACTTATCAGCCTTTTTAAAAACATTGGCTGGGGCACAGGAAAGAAATCCAATAGCAGGATTTGTGATGTGAAACCCATTGAAAGAGGTTCAGCAGAGGATTTTTTATGAGTCTTCCTAATGTTTGTTGCTCAGGTGTGTGACTCATTACTGCCTCCTCCGGGTGGCATAGGGAAATGCAGAGGAAGTGGAATATAGCTGGTCAAGCCATTAGTCCTGCTACTGCAAGCATCATAGGCTAAGTGATGATCAGAACATGTTGGTGTTCTCTCTCATTGCTGCTGCTGTAGTTACTGTAACCACCATATTGTAACCAATTTTCACATCAACGGCACTAAGAGTGGCTGGTGGGGATAGCCAGGCAAGGTGCTAAGAGGTTCTCATGCATTATCTCTAATACCCTAAGAGACGGGTACTTTTAGGGACCCATGTTACAGATGAGGAAGCTGAGGCTCAGACAGGTGAAGCCTTTTGCCCAAGGGCACGCAGTTGGTAGGGGGCAGAGATAGGACTCGAACCCAGGGTCTTCTGCCCCTTTCTGCTCTGTTGATTTTCTAGATGATCTAATCGAACCTCATCATTGTACACATGAGGACAACAAGGCTTTGAGCAGCCCCCCTGACCCCAGTTCTGAAGTTGTAGAGGATCCCAAATAGCTATTAGGACCTTTACACGGTTATACTTCCATTTGGCTTTTCAGAAATGATCCTAAGCAGAGGATGGGAGGGGTCCTGATGCAGTGGGGCCCGGGTGGGGTCGAGCAGAAGATCCCGGCTAATGTTTGCATTCTATGCACGTACTGACGGGAAGGGTGGCCAGGGCCCATCCAACACAGAGAAATTCACCTGAGCCCGCAGGATGGGGGCGGGGGGTACAAGAGAGATTGTTCGTCATAGTGCCGTCTGTGGCGACAGCAAGCTGAGTCCCTCCAAGTGTCGGCCCCTAAATCAATGGATGAGTAAACCATGGTGGACACACACACCAGGGAGTGCCATATGGCAGGCCTAGATGCAGGCAGCACGGGCGAATCTTAAAGTCACAGTCCCATGAAGACAACAAGAAATGGGATGCAGCCCACAGCACAGCACCATTGAGGTAAATAAAAAAACATGTGCGCACAAAACACGTTTCCCAGGAAGAGATACAAATAAAAGGACATCAAACAGGTCAGACTGTCTGCCTGTGGGGTGTGCATGGGAGGGGTGGATAAGAGTAGGGTGTGAGGATCAATGGGAATGAATGAATGAATGAATGAATGAATGAATGACACATGGGAGATGCTTTCAGACAATAACGTGAATGTGTCATAAACCAAGAAATCTGAATGCCTCGACCTCAGCCTGCGAGATTCAAAAAAATAAAACTCAAAACAAAATCACCCTACCAGGCTCGTGAGCAAAATAAAGTCACAGTGGAAGGAGCCCAGCATTTCTGAAACACTTACACTGTATCAGGTGCTGTGCTATGGGTGTGTTATCTCATTTGCTTTTCAACAGAAAACGGGAGGGAAGTACTGTTTGTTTTATAGAAGGTGGAAGACAGAGGAGAAGCAATTTGTGTATTCACTGGAGGAAGGTGTTTCTCGCCTGGGTGTCTGAACCCAAAGCCATGGGCTTTCAGATGGCCCAGGGATTCCACACCCTGCACGGTCCACTTTCCAGGAAGGGAGCGGAAAGACAGCCTCAGATGAGATTCAGAGAAAAACTGTGACATGTCTATAGGATGGCCCCATTCTTTTTAAAAAGTAAGCGTCATGTGACTTTGCATAGAAAACGAGCTGGAGGGTGCCCGGGTGGCTCAGTGGGTTAAAGCCTCTGCCTTCAGCTCAGGTCATGATCTCAGGGTCCTGGGATCGAGTCCCGCATTGGGCTCTCTGCTTGGCAGGGAGCCTGCTTCCCCCTCTCTCTCTGCCTGCCTCTCTGCCTACTTGTGATCTCTCTCTCTCTCTCTCTCTCTCTGTCAAATAAATAAATAAAATCTTTTAAAAAAGAAAGAAAGAAAGGAAGGAAGGAAGAAAGAAAGAAAGGAAGGAAGGAAGGAAGGAAGGAAGGAAGGAAGGAAGGAAGGAAGGAAGGAAGAAAGAAAGAAAACGAGCTGGAAGGATCCATGTCCAGGTGCTAGCAGCGAGGAGCAGCGAGGAGCAGGGAGGAGCAGGGAGGAGTCTCTGCTGTGGCCCCTTTAGCACACCAGCACAGGAGGGCTTCACATACATTCACACTCATGGTTCTTTAGACCGCTTTTCTCGATACCTTTATGTAGCATCTGCATGTCTTAGAAGAGCATAAATGGCTTCTGTAATCGAAAAGGAACCAGAAAGCGTTTTCTGTTTGGAAGGAAAATGTCTGCTTACTATGAATGAGCAGAGGAAATCGGAGGCCAGCCCTGTCTGAGATTCCTGTGTCCCTGGGCAATGATGGCCTATTTATTTGCAGGGACTCCGACGGGCCTGAGCACCCACTGGGAGCGTGGTTCCAGGCAGAGGCCTCCAGAGCAAAGAGGCAACTTACCCCTAGTGTGATGTTGGGCATGTTCTTTGACCACGAAACCTCTGTTTGCACACCTGCAAAATGGGCATGATGCCAACCACGGCATCAAGACGAAATGAGAGAGTGCACGGAAGGGGTTTAGCACCAAGTTTAGCACAGAGCAGGGGCTCGACACATAATAACCGCCCCCCCCTTTTTAAGGTCGTATTTTAACGTTATCTCTACACCCAACATGGGACTTGAACTCATGACCCCAAGATCAAGCATTGCCTACTCTTCTGAGTGAGCCAGCTGCCCCCTTAATACATAATCATCTCATTATGGTGGCTGGGGGCCAAGCACATGCTTCGGCTGGCGGGAACACACACACACACACACACACACACACACACACGCTTAGGGAACTCTATTTAGAATTTCTTTCACCTCGATCACATCAGAAATGATTCCCCAGATTGTCCAACCACAATTCACCATCCCTTTCATTCTTGCCTTTAAAGTAACACAAATATCTCTACCATACTGAGTGATTTCTATGAGCCAGGCACTGTGCTGACATCTTTATGGAAATTAGCTCATTTAATCATCTGAACACCAGGTAGCAATTAGGATTCTGATGGATTGTAAGGACAAGAAATAAAATAACCATGGCTTAAGGAAGAAAGCTTATTTTCTCTCATGTTAAATGAGTTCAGAAACAGTTGGTTCAGAACAGATGTCAATGACTAGAGTTCCTTCCTTCTTGAGGCTCTGTCAGCCTCAGCATGTGGCTTTCTCCTCATGGTCCAAAATGGCTGCTTGGGCTCCTGCCTCACAACCACATTCCAGTCGGCAAGCAGGAGGAAGGGACAAAGAAAGGCTCACTTCTCTCTCTTAGGGTCCTTCCAGGCAGTTGCATGTGATGTTTGTTTTTTTTATCTCCTCGGCCAGAATTACTCCCACGACTACCTCTAGCAACAGGGAGTGATGAAAAATAAAACTTTTACTCCAGGTGATTATGAGTCCAACTCCAAGTCAGGGGAGGAAATGGGAGAATGGCTAACTGGTAGAGTGAGGACCCTTGTGGCCTTGGATGCAGAGTTAATAATACTTTTGCTTTCCAAAAACTGAAATTCAGGGGTGATAGAGGCTCAGAGAGAGGTCAGAGGTCACTCGGATGGTAGTGCCAGAGCCAGGAGCTGAACCAATGCCTGTCTGACGGAGCCACTGGGCTCTTGAAATCTCTGTAAAAAGATATAGACGAGACGTTCTGCAAACAGCAGAAACCCACAGAGACACACCTTCAAAATCACAGGCTTCAGATACACCTTCAAATTCACAAAACCGCTGGATTTTATATGCAGAGTTTCAAACCAGAGCCATTTGACAACTGAATCTAGATCCCCAGGAGACGGTTGTTTGTAGCGGGGCTGTGACAGAGGCTTAATTGTCACAGCCCAAAGAACGCCCCTTCTGTAGGACCCAGGGAACGGCTGTGAATTCAGTTTAGCAGGTCCCTTCCCGGCCAGGCTAACCCAGGGAAGAAAGAGGTCTACACCAGCCATGAGATCACACCTGGAGGTCCCTCTCCAAGGTAGTGGCAGGGGTGTTTGGCAGGGGGGCCATCTGTTTCCTGCCCTCTCTGGTTCAAAGGATGTGCAAATAATCACGGTGATTTGAATTGCTGCTCAGAGCGGGGAGATAATGAAATCCCGCTGAGGAGTCGGTGAGGAAGGACACATCCAAGGTGAACCATCTCCTGTTTTGTGCTGACATTCAGGGCCCACAACACCCGGATTGTGGGACCTGCCAGCCAGCCAGCCAGCCGGCTGAGGGTGGAAATCACCCAGCAGGAGGGCAAATGGGAATAACAATGACCGTAGCTAAGCCACGTGGTGCACAAGTTCCTGACTTCCTCCTTATAGTGCCTCCCTGACTAAGGGACAGGCCTCTGCCCTGGCTTATAGCAGAGAAAACAGTCTTTCTTTCTCTCTTTTTTTTTTTTTTAAGATTTTTATTTATTTATTTGACAGAGAGAGAGATCACAAGTAGGCAGATAGGCAGGCAGAGGGGGGGAAGCAGGCTCCCCACTGAGCACAGAGCCCGATGCGGGGCTCGATCCCAGGACCCTGAGATCATGACCTGAGCCGAAGGCAGAGGCTTAACCCTCTGAGCCACCCAGTCCCCCCCAAAACAGAGTCCTTTTAAAAATGTTTTTGTTTAAATTCAATATACTGTGTATTAGTTTCAGGAGTAGAATTCAGTGATTCATCAGTTGCACGTAACACCCAGTGCTCATTACATCAAGTGCCCTCCTGGGTGCCCGTCACCCGGTTACCCCATCCCCCACCCACCTCCCCTCCAGCAACACTCTGTTCTCTAAAGTTAAGAGTCACTTATGGTTTGTCCCTCTCTGTTTTCATCTTATTTTAGTTTTTCTTCCCTTCCCTATGTTCATCCATTTTGTTTCTTAAATTCCACATATGAGTGAGATCATATGATAATTGTCTTTCTCTGACTGACTTATTTCGCTTAGCGTAATACCCTCTAGTTTCATCCACGTCACCGTGAATGGAGAAAACAGAGTCCCAAAGACAAAGTGGTACAACCGCTTTGGAAATCTGCTTGTGAGTTTCTAGTGAAGTAATACATAGTCTTCTCATTCTTATCACAGGACCAATTCTTCTCTAAGGCATTTATCCAAGAGAAATGAAAACAAAAATACTTGCACGGGAAAACAATCCAAATGTCTCCAAACGAGAGACTGGCAGGGATGGGGGTGGGGAGGTGGGCAGAATTATGAGTCCATACCGGAGAATACTATTCAGCAATAACAAGGGATGAACCATGGACGTTCAACAGCATGGATGAATCTCACAGAAATTATGGAGTATGTACAGTAGGAATTCCTGCACTTGAAGTTCAAGGGCAGGCAGAGTTTCCCGATGGTGATAGGCATCAGAGGAGAGCTCACCCTGGGAGAAGGGTACTGAGTAGGAAGGGGCACAGGGAAGCTTCTGCAAGGAGTTTATATAAATGGCTCAGGGTGATACGAGAGAGTTGTCTTTGGCAAAATTAATCGAGCCATGGATTTAAGATTTGTGCATTTTACCATATGTAAATGATGCCTTGATAGAGTCCAGGGAAAAGAATAAAGAGGTGAAGTGACTCGTCCTGTTGCACAGCAAGAAAATGGACCGAGTTGTGCCATAAACCAAGAGCCAGGCAGAACCAAACATGGAAATGATGGCTGCTGCCTGTTTTCCAGAGACTGGGAAGATCTCTGTTCAGGATGCATGTGTTTCTGAGCATCCTCCCCGAGCCAGGCTGGGGTTGGGGCTGGAGCAGAGATCAATGTGACGGCTACGGTCCTGTCCTGATGAAGGCTTTGCTCCAGGACAGGGGAGCAGCCACTGCAGCGCCACGTGGGGAGGTAGGCGTGGGGGCTAGCGGATGCCCCGGGAGGGGACCGACTCCTGATTTTCTAGACGAGGGGGCAGCAAAGCCAGAAAGGACTAAGGGAAGGAAGCGACATCATGCAGAGGTAAGAAACAGGCTGGACAAAGGATCTGCGGTGTGCAAAGAGAGAATGAGGTCCATCTGGGGACTGAACTGCTTGCAACAGTCCTCCTTAGAGATGGGACAAACAGTGGTGAAAAATGCTATCAATAAAAATCATAAAAGTGCCTACGCTTATACACTACTTACTCTGTGCCAAACACTCTTTATATATTAACTCATTAAATCTTCACAAGGACCTTATGCAGTCGATTGCCCCCATTTCACAGATAATGAAATTGAGGTTCAGAGTGCAGAAGCGTCCCACAGAGGGTCAGTGGTAAAAATAGGATTTGAGCTCGGGTCGGCTGGGTCTAGCCTCCATACTCGCTGTCACTCTGCTGTCTAGCTGTGGAGGCAGAGAGGGACAGATTGCAAAGTCCTGCAAGAGCTGCTTCAAGATTTCATCCTACAGCCGAAAGGAGCTAGCCCCTCTCTGAGCTTCAGTTTCTGCATCTGTACAATAAAGATATTAATGATGTCTACCTCAAATAGTGAATGCAGAGTGTAAAGCAGCAAGCAAGAGGTCTGGCTTGGACGACACCATCCTGTATGGTAGCTGTCATTACGTGAAGGGAAGATCCAGTGAATAGCTAACACGCCAGCACCTACTACGTGCAGGCACTTTGTTAAGGGTTTTGCATGAATTTCTACATGTAATGCTCACAGGAGCCTGTGAGTTACAGGTCACGATCATCACACACGCCACAGGTGAAGGGGATGAGGGAGAGAGGTCTGTAACGTAGCTAATGCCATAAGCAAACACCAGGGCAAGGCTTGAGCCCGGAGCATCAGGCTCCGAAGTGCACACCACAAGCCCGTGTCCCACGGTGCGGGGGCCCCAAGCACCTGGTAAGCGCAGAAACGGCCAAGTCTGAGTGGAGGTGAGCTAGGCGTGTCGAATCCACACGAGATCCTGAAGACTTCATTTCAAATATTGTAGATAATTTTTTCATATCAATGATGCGTTGACATGATACCCTTTAGATGTACTGGGTTAAATACAAGAGATTATTAAAATTAATTTCAACTGTTTCTTTTTACTTTTTTTTAATGTGGCTTCCAGAAAATTTTAAATTACCTGCAAAGTGTGCATTAGGTGTCTTTGGGGCGGCGCTACCCTAAGCACTGTACTGCGTGGCTCCCGGAGCGCGGGGTGAGCCATGAGGCTTGCCTCCTAGCCTCTCCACATGGTCCTTCTGATGTTGCTGCACTTGGACTTCCGTCCGCGAGCCAATGAGCTGACTCTGACTCCCTTGTCTCTCATGCCTTAGCAATTGTGTGTGTGTGTGTGTGTGCGCACACGTGCAAACTCACGTGCAGGCAAGCGTGTGTCCTCTTCAAAGTCACTTCCCGCTGGGCTCATTCTTCACCACGGTTAACATCACAGCAGCTCAGAGGGTGGGAGAAGGCAGAGGGGGCTTCCCAACCCCCCCCCCCTGCAAACACAGACTCTCCACCCTCTGCTCCCACTCCTGCTGGCCGCTCGGACTGATGGCCCACCAGCTCTGTGTTTCCAGGTTCTGGCCGTCGGCAAGGTTATTGAAGCTGAGATCGGCTGTCCTCCCTCTCCCAGGGAAAATAAAAATATTCTAATTAAAGCTGGGAAGGCCCTGGGAACAATAGGGCTGGCGCCAGGCTGATGGATGTAATTCAATTTGCAGCGTGAAGAGCAGGACTCTAGGCTCTCGCCATTACCACTCGGATTGCAGGGCGAACATGATCCAGAAGTGGATTTAGCGAACGCAGGCCAGCCACGTGGGGGTGGAGGTGGGGGCTTGCGTCCTGTTCTATCTGCAGTCGGGGAACGGGCCAGGCCATGTGGTGCAGAGGCCCAGGTACACCTGGCTCCTCCAAACCTCAGTGTCCACGTCTGGAGACAGGGGATCATTTGGGTACCCCACCTTCTTGGTCCTCATGAAGACTGGGAAAGGCAATGTGAGGCAAAGTGCTTGGCTCAGGGTCTGGCACAGAGTAAGTGCTCAATGAAACAGAACAATTCTCCTCTCTCTCTCTCTCTCTCTCTCTCTTTATGATGGGGGAGGGGCAGAGGGAGAGAGAAAATCCCAAGCAGATTCTTTGCTCATCGCAGAGCCAGACATGGGGCTCAATCTCACGACCCCGAAATCATGACCTGAGCCAAAATCAAGACTCTGACGCTTAACCCACTAAGTCACCCGGGTGCCCCGGGGTCGCTCTTTTTTATTTTTGCTCCTTCCCCCCATGGTGACGTTGGGCATCACCAATTCTCCTGTTCTCAGCTGGCACCTGGCCCTACAGACAGGCCCCTGGTCCCAGGGGTGATGCCCTGGGAAGGCAGTGAGCGGAGGAGGGGGAGAAGCTAAGCTAAAGCCTCCTGTGTTGGCCTGTGGTCATAGCTAAAAATAATCATCGCAATTAAGTGGGAAAATATTATTGTACTGACAGCTGGCTCCTGAAGTCGTAGGGTCGGGAATAGAAGGTAAAGATGCAAGGGGCCGGTGTCAGATCTTCTCCTACAGTTTTTGGAGAAGAGTCTGAAGTGACTTTGTACTAGACAAAAAAACTAACTGATTTTTTTTTTTCCAGAGCAGAGGGTGGGAAAGTGAGATTAGGAGAGCCTGAGGAGATGAGAGACAGGAGACGCAGCCAGATTGGGGAGAGGCTAGAGCTGAGTGAGGGAAAGGGGGCCTGAATCACCCCCGTCCCACCACCAACCCTAGAAAGTGTTCATCCAAGGATGTGTGAAAAATCCTGGAGCCTAATGTTCCATTTGGAAGTTGTTCTCACTAAAGCACTGTTGACCCTGCCTGTCTGCCACCCCGCCCCCGAAATCTGTGGAAAATTCTACTATCCTCACAAATAATTTGTGCAATTGGATTTCTTTCTATTTCTTTTTCCCTTTTTTTTTTTAATGGAACTCAAGCCGGAAGCTGAATTTTATGTCCGGAGGGATGTGGGGCCACAAAGTGTGGAAGCAATGGAAGAGACCTGAATCCTTCTAAGAATTGGCAAAAACCTCGAGGGGGGCTCTGAACTTCTCAGGCTACTGCTGAGCTTGCATTGTGTTAGGACTTCCTCCACTTAAATACCCCCCAATCCTCCTGGCAAAGCAGACTGCCCAGGGAGTTGGGGTGCTTCCTCTCTGTTGGTGGTCAGCTCTGTAACAAAAAAGCAGACTGAATTTAACTTAAAGCCAAGGGGAGGGTAAACTGGAGCGTTAATGGAAGCTCACAGAATTGAAATATGAGATAAACAACAGGCCACAGAAAGGCCAGTAACCAGGGCAGTCCCGGGGACCTTAGCAGCAAGAACGGTGGGCTGCCTCAAAGGACAAATGAATTCATTCTTTTTGTCCCTGGAGTCTCTGCTCAAGATTCAAGTCCCCAAGAAAGGGACTCAGATTGGCCTAGTTCAAGTTACCCAGTTACCCCAGCCTCTGAGCGACAGGGCTCAATGGCATGACATGGGGGCCGGGGATGGATGGACAGACAGCTCCCTGAAGAAGGGGGGTGGTGCCGTTCTCAGAATAATCAGAGAGGGGATGCGGGGCTCAAATACACGTGCACGCACACTCACACACACATTCCACCCCTTGGGTGCCCAGCATCCATCCTCCTTCCCACATGTACAAATTTTAAGTCACCTTCCTTACCTAATGCAACTGTTCCACCGACAACTACAAACACACGCACCCTACTCAACGACAAAAGGGCACATAAAACAGCCTATTTATCTGGAATGTCACTTTCTGGAATAAGAGTCACAATTCAGGAAAGCTGCGAGAATATTCAGGTAGGAGGTGAGCGGGAGAAGGTTGGGGGCTGGCTCTCCGATGAGAATTACCCAACCTGTGCTCAGCCAATAGGAAGACTGCATCTCGAGGGGAGGTGGGGGTCCTCAGGCCCCATAGGTGGGCCACTTGCTCCTCAGTATTTGGCTCTCAGAGTGTTTATATCAGAGAGGAAGTTGTGCCACCCAGTGGGACTTTGTCCTGCCCTTGAAAGACACTGGGCGGGGCACTTGGAAGGGAAAATTCCTTCTTGCCCTCCTGTCTTGGCATGCTCCTGGTCCTAAGTGAAGCAAGTATAGACTAGTAGTAAAGAACATGGGCGTTGGCGTGAGGTAGAAGTAGCTTCGAGTCCTCGCTCTGCTTGCTGGTTACACAACGTCGGTAAGGGCTGGACCCTTAGTCTCCCCAACTGTGAAATGGGTCCATGTCTCTCTCATAGTGTCATTCTGATGAGTAAGGGAGTTTACGCGTGTAACGTACTTGCAGCGGTGCCTGGTAAAGCCTCACTAGATATTAACTCTGATTTTTCTTTCTGCCTGGTGAAAAAGCTGAGACTCAGAGAAAGATGGAATTTGTCCGGGTGAGCATGGAGGTAATCAGATTTCACGAAGCAAAAACACATGAGAGAAAGGAAGCGATAGACCAGTGTCATCCAACAGATATATAATGAGTCACATATATAACTTTAGATTTTCTTATAGCCACATTAAAAAAACTAAAAAGAAACAGGTGAAATCAATTTAAATAACGTATTATTATTTAGCCGCGTGTATTGCAAATAATATCATTTCAACATGGGTCCCATGGAAAAAGTTACTGAGATGTTTTCCACTTGTTCTTTTCTGGTAGTCGCATTAAAAAACCTAAAAGAACCATTTGCCATTAGTTTTCTAGTACATTTTATTTAACCCGATAGGTCTAAAACATTATTATTATTTCAACATTCAATCCATATGAAAAAGCATTAAGGAGTTACTGTCCATTCTTATTATCATACGAAGACATCAAAACCCACTGTGTGCTTTTATATTTGCCGTGCGTCTCAATTTGGACCTGCTGCACGTCAAGGTCTCGGCCATGGTAGGCTGTCTGCATCTCCTTCCTTGAAGCTTCCCAGGAGCCCTGTGGTATTAATAGTCCCATCTCGCAGATGAGAAAATGGTCCCTGAGGTCAAGTGACTTGCCCAAGCTCACACAGTCAGAAAAAGAGCAGAGATGGGTTTGGGGCTGTCTGACCTGTTCCACTCTAACCCTTCAGGGACCTGGGTCCTTCCACCGCCTCTGGAGCCCCTATGCCTGCCTCCCGATCGTCCACTCCCAAGCTATCGATCACCACCGTGATTTATGAGCCTCCTGCCAGGCAGTCCTGGAGACATAAGTAATTTGTTTCTGACAGTGGAGGCCTGCCCGGACACCTGCACCTCCCCGCACTGCCTTTGCTTCCAGCCCAGACGATCGACCGATTCCCCACTAGTCAATGGTGCCGAGAGTAACCTACAGCGGCAGTTAGATTCGCTTAATCAGGCACTTGCTCAGAGCAGCCCATCTGACAATTTTATTGGGCCCAGAGCATCATATTTCAGTGTCTGTTTCCGCCCGGGACTCGTGTTCCTAGATCAGCCAGGGTGGATGTTGGGTCCGAAGCTTTATGTATTACAGCAGAGCCTGCGCTCCTTCCCTGGAAGAGGAAACCCACCAACTGGAATATAATCTATCGTCTGACCTGGAAGGGGTCACCTGGCATCCCACCGGCACTTCCTGAGCAAAATTGGTGAGCTCAGCTCCCAGCACAACAGTGTTACTGACAATAATGCCAATAGCTATAACAACAGTAATACTTAACATTTATTTAGCTCTTGCTGTGTTCCAGGGACGGTTCTAGCATGTTGCACAGAGACACACAGTATTGTAGGGTAGGTGCTATTACTAATCCCATTTCACTGGAAAGGGAAGGGAGGCTTGGGAGGATAAAGGGACTTACCCATGATCACAGAGCTAGAGAGGGATTTGAAATCTAATTTGAAATCTGATCTAATCTAATTTGAAATCTAATCCCAAGCAGTCTGGCTGCTCTTAAGAGCCAGAAGAGGCAAGATACATACAAAAAAAAAAAGTGATGAATAATAGAAAAGAGAAAGCAACAGGGACTACTATTTCTGGACCAACAATCACAGTATCACAGCGAATACTTATTGGAAAACTTATGACGTGCCAGCCTCTGCTGTAAGAGCTTCACATACCATATCTCATTAAAGGTCTATAAAACTTAGAAGTAGGGACTATTAGCACTTTATTTTACAGATGCGGAAACTGACACTCGAAGAGGTCAGATTGTTTGGCCAAGGTCATAACGATGTAAACCCAGTGAAAGGACGGAGGATCCTGCTGTGATGTTTACCTGTATATTTGGCTTGTTTCTGATCCCTGGGCCATCCGCCCCAAGACTGTGAGGTAAGGCTGACACCCCAAGAGAGACGTCTGAATGGGAAGAAACTGACAGTGACCTGGCCACTCCCAACTGAAGCAACTTTAGTAGTTATGACATTTTAGGATCCATGAGGACCCGAGCGTTTCATTGGATTCTCAAAAAAATCTCCTTTAAAGGGTTATTTGGAGGAAGAAGAGGGGTTCACCTATCAATGAAAAGCACTGAATAAAGCAGTGAAGAGGCTGTGGGACCTGGAGCCAGACCTGGGTTCAAATCCTGACCCTGTCACCAAATAGCCACATGAACTTGGGCAAGTTAGTTAGCATTCCTAAACCAAGGCTTCTCCTCTCCCGGGTGGGGGTCAGAAAGGCACTGAGTTCATGGGGTTGTTGTAGGATGTGCTATAAAATGATGTGCTGTAGACCAGATGTGTCCCCCCCACCTCCAAAGTCAGATGTTGAAATCCCAATCCCGATAAGATGGTATTTGGAGATGGGAGCCTTTGGGAGGTAAGTAGGTCATGAGAGTAGAGTCCTCGTGATGGGATTGGAGCCCTTATAAGAATAGAGAGGAGAGAGCTTGCTTCCTCTTTCTCTCTCCACCATCTGAGGACAGAGCAAGAAGGCAGCTGTCCCTAAAGTAGGGAGCAGGTTCTCGACAGACATTACAACTGCTGCCACCTTGATCTTGGACTTCCCAGCCTCCAGAGCTGTGAGACATAAATGCCTGCTGTTTAAACTGCCCAGTCTCTGGTATTTGTTATAACAGCCTGAGCTGACTGAGGATGAAACAAGATCACGTGTATAAAGTTCTTAGAAGCTTGCATGTAGTTGGCCCTCAATCGATGTTAGCTGCTGTAAAGTTGGTCTCCACACCTTCCCACCCCTCTTCTCCCGACTTCAAATTGGGACTTCTCTAAATTGTAACATTAAAAATCACATAAGCCTCCTCTCTACCATTTGCCTGCATACCCCTCTTTGCAAGTGTCATTTTTAACAAAGCAGGGTCTGAACCAATGGGACCCCACAAGTTCCTTCCAGCCTTATGTAAAGGGGACATTCTCTAGAATAACTTAGAACCTCCCTCTCACTGGCCCTCTGGCCTTCTGCTCATGACTCATGTTCTCCAATCCCCACGGCTTCTTGAACCCAGTCCATCTGCAGCCAAATGGGAATGAAGGGTGCCCAAACGGAAAACTTGCAGAAGAAACCTCAGGCTAAGACCCCGTCGAGAAACACCTGCTGTTATGGATACCTGTGACAGCCACACACCTCTCCTGCTCTGAGCGCTTTCCCTACATGTGCTCATTTAAGTCCTCACAGCCCCGCTCTGTGGTGGTTGATATTATTACCCTCATTTTCCAGTTGAAGAAGCTGGGACTCAGAGAAATGAGCTTGCCTGAAATCACACACAGGTAAAAAGTGGCAGAGGCAAGATATCAGGCCCAGAATCCACATTCTTGACCACTATGCTCTGTTGCCTCCTTCCCCCAGAGCCAGGGGTCTGTTCTGTACAAGAGCGTGAATTTTTGGAAGACCCCATGGCCAAATGGATTTTTAACCCCGTATCTATCATAAAGAACAATCCAGCAGGAAGGAACTGGCAAAGAGGCTGCTGCGGGAGGGGAAGAGAAGCCCCTCCCCCAAATCACAAAAGTCACAACGAGATGTATCAGAAGGCTCTAGAAGTAAGGAGGGCACCGCAAGATTAAACAATCAGTTTGTAATAACTTTTTAAAAGTGCTTCACGAGTTGGGCTAAAGCCTCGTGCAGTCGCATCACGTTCTAGAGTGTTCACTGGAGTTGTGTTCCATGTCACATGTCCCTACATCTCCCCCTCTCCCCCGATTCAGGCAGCCAGCGGCTGGCAGGGCAGCTCTGCCTGAGAAAGAAGAGTTGACACAGAAGAGTAGATTTAATAAGGCAGTCAGGTTCCTGTCTTGAGAGCCTTGACGTCTTTCTCCTGACTCAGAATCTCTGGAGATGGGACCTGGGCAAAGCAGCAGGGTTTATGACGTTCCCCAGGTGATTCTCATGTACGCTAAAGTTTGAGAAGCGCTCTTGGGCTGCTGCCAAACTAGCTTGAAGAATGTTTAGTAAGGACAAGATGTCCTCGTTCTCGAAAAGCTCCACGGGGATCAAGAAAGAAGAGAGTCAAGGAGAACCCAAGAGCTCAGATTGTGTTAGGACCCTGAGAAGGAGCTCTACTCCTCGCCCTCCCCCCAGCCCCCCAAGTAGTCTGGGGCACCTGAAAGCAGCGGGATCTTGCAGCAGCCCTTCCCTTGGGTGTCACCTGCAGGCGGGAGGGGTAAGACCTGCGTTCTTGGTGCCCAGCCAGGGGTAGGTCTGAGCATGTGAACCTGAAACGCCCCCCTTCTTCGGTTCCTGTGCTGAAGCCTGGCATCTGAGCAGAAGAATCCAGGTGCTAAAGCAAGTCCTGGAGACAGTTTCCTAAATCCCAGAGTGGTGTGAAGGTAGCAGAAGAGCCCTTGCTGGCCAAGCTGGGGGTCAGAGACGCGGACTCATTTGTCAATGACTCGGATGGGCAGATGCACCAAAAGCACACAGGTCGGGATGTTGTAGCTGTTGCCAGAGGGAACCAACTAGAACCGAAGGATCTGATCCCCATCTCGCTGCCACACTTGGGTATGTTGTATGCTCCCCAAGATAACCCCAATGAGAGCTAGTCTAGATTTCTGCCGGAGGCAGCATGGGGTTTGTAGCACCTGCTCCAGGTGCCCTGCTTACCTCCCTTGGATCCTTTGCCATTTTATGCACACACTCTTCCCAGGTGTAGGATTCTCTATGGCCAGCACTTATGCCTCTTTGTGGCAGGCCTGCCCTCGGGCTTCTAGAACCCCTTTGGCCCTGCCCATCTAGAAACCCAAAGTGCCTTTGCATTCACATCCCCTGAGGAAGCCTTTAACTAATACTCAGCAGGGGCAGAGAGAAGGATATAAACATCTTCAGCTTGGGGCACCTGGGTGACTCAGTCATTTAAGCATCTGATTCTTGATTTCAGCTCAGGTCATGATCTCAGGGTTGTGATAGCAAATTGAGCCCTGCATGGGGCTCCGTGCTCAGCTTGGAGTCTGCTTGAGATTCTTTCTCCCTCCCTCTCCCACTTCCTCTGCTCCTCTCCCCACTCACATGCACTCTCTCTCTGCCTCTCTCTCTCAGATAAATAAATAAATAAACAAATAAATAAATTTAAAAAATCTTTTTTTTTTAAATCTTTGACTTTTTTGAAGATGTGCCCCCAATCTGGAACATTCTAAAGTGTGACCATCACTGTCCCCAGCACCTTGCAGGTCTGAGCAGAGGCTGTCCTCCATGAGACCTGGCTTGACTCCCCCCTTCCCTTGGGGGTCTCACTTGCCTTCACCTTCATCATATTTTCTTGAGACCACTTTCTTCTAAGTCCCTTTTACCCAAATCCTCCCCTTAAGGTATATTTCTGAGGAATCTAAAGAAAAATGGGAGGAGCTCAAACTAAAACCAAATCTGGTTACAGGAAAAAAAAAATTAAGTCCATTTTTGTGCCTGCCCAAGTTTACAGACTGAGATTTATAAGACTATACTTGTTACTGAGTATCATTATAAAAGGAACTTCTTTTCAGCACTCACACGTTTCCATGAACCATCTCACTAAATCCGAAAGTCGGAAATCCATCATTGTGCCCATTTTGCAGATTTCAAGAGGTACAAAAATTCTTGGTTCAAGGGCTACAAATAAAGCTGGAGGCCTGCCCAAACCACAGACTTTCTATACCTGAGTCTGGTCCCAGTCTCATGCTCTGAGCAGAAACATTGAGGAAATTCAGAGACACAGTCGCTAAACCAGGGGCCTGAGCTCCTGCTACAAGAGGTGGGTCTGGGCCAGGAGAAGCGACAGAAGCAGACCCCACAGAGCCTTCATAGCAGAAGGGGCAGAGCACAGGCTCAGAGCATACAGGCCCTGAGTGGGCTTAAATCCCAGCATTGGCACCTTCTTGCTCTGGGGCCTTGGGCAGGTTCTGTGACCCATCTCTGAATTCCTGTTTACTTGCTTGTAAATTGCGGTTAATAATTATTAAAAATGCAGATCCCCCAGCTAGTGATTCAGGGAACAGGATATGGATTCCTGGCATCTGTGGTCTTAATAGGCCCCTGCCAAAGTGTGCTGATGGCTGCAATTTACACCAAAATGTATCAGAAAAACAAGAAGCATGGATTGATGGAGAGATAAGTGATAAAGCAAGAAAAATAAAATATTAAGTGGTAGCATATTCACGATGGATAAAATTCTTTCAACTCTGCCATAGGTTTGAAACTTTCCATAATAAGCTATTGGGAAGAAAATCTCTGAAGGAGTGATTCCTTTCTAAGGTAAAAGGTCCCTGTGTGCTGCTTTTATAAGTCACTCCGATGCCCAAAGCTGGAGAAAAGCAAGGCAAAGGCCTGGAAAATTGCTTATTTTTCCATGGTCCCCTATCTTGAGCATTTAACTCAGGCTTCAGTTTGTATTTTCTTTTCGTTTGGGAGTTTCCAAGAGAACATGTTCCCAACGAGGTGCTTAGCTGCAGAAGCATGCTGGTTTTGATGGCGAGAGAGCGGGAACAGAGCTACAGCTACGTAGGGAGAGAAGAGATGGATGTCCCTGGGCCCAAGATGTATCTCGCAGTCACCAGATGTAACTTCGCTGTGGGGCCCATGGTATTTCCCAGTGCTTCAGAAGCCACTCCCATTCATCACCCTTTATGCTTCTGATTCATCTTGCAGGCAAGACAAGTTGTTTTACGCCGAAGCAAGAAGGATTCCTTTCATACAGCCTTCTGAATCAGTGGGCTATTTATTCTCTGTCTCCAAAGGCTTCTGCCAATTCACGCTGGATCTATCCAGGTTCATTCTAAAGTCCCTTCCTCCAGCAGACAAAGCCACGAGCAGCTACAATCTCCACTGGTAATGCATCAGAAAGATGACCACACCATAGCAAAACAACGGGGGTCAGTGTTAACAAGCTACCTTTTCATCAGAGGTACCCAGAAAATGACAAGAGGATGCTGGGCATCAGTCAAGAGCCAAGGGGTAGAGAACCAGCTTTTATTCTGAAGTTTACTTTCTCCCTTTTTTATGATATAAAAATTGACTTGACTTCTTGGTGGCGGTTCAGTGCCCAACACGGCCAACCCAGCCACTATCTTTAGCATACAGCCTGACCCGTAGTTTAGACTCAATAAATTTCTTAATGAATAAATGAATGAACAATATAGAAAAATCCATTTGCCTTCATAGATTAATAATATAATATTAGGCATCATTTATCGAATGAATTGTGTGCCAAATGATGGTAGATTGTTTGTGAAAATGGTGCTCATTATTCCCCTCCCTGTAGCTATGCCTCTTGGCAATGTGACTTTGCATCTGGTCCCATCAAGAAGAGGGAGTCTCTTTTCCTGCTCCTGCATCTTGATTGGCCTTGTGACTTGTTGGGGTCAACAGGATGGGGCAGAAGTGATTTGGGGTGTCAGTTCCGATCCTAAGCCCCAAAAGACCTTGTGCATGCTCCTGAACTCTCTTGGAACCCTGTCACTAGCCAGCTGGAGGATAAGAAATTAGGAGACAAGATGGTCCAGCTGGGACCATCCTAGATCAGCCAGCTCCCCTGCCAACACAACCCAACCCAGCAACCTCCTGCAATGGGCTGAGGAAGCTGAGATCATCTGAGATTAGAACCACGCAAGTGAACCCAGCCCAAACTGGGAGCTAAACTAGCCATTGTTCTATGATCTAAGTGTTATTCTAAGACACTACATGTTAAAGTTGTTGTTTTTTGTTTTGTTTTGTTTTTACAAAAGCTGAATGATATACAAGTACTGTGTTATGCACAGAATATCTTCTAACCCTTACAATAACCCTCCAAAGTAGGTACGATGGATGGACAGACAGTTATCTGTCTTCCAAAATGTGTTCTCCCCTTATCCCAAAGCAAGAGATTTAGCTAGAACAAAGCTGCCTAGCTGGGTCTAATTCCTTAGCTCCTCTAGCAGGTGTGAGTGGTAATTCGAGTTCTTGCCAAGAATTGGAAGAGTAGAAATGATGTTGTAACTGCTACCTCAATTGCTTGAGATAAAATCTTTAGCCTTAGAAATCTGCTCTTTTCCCCTTCCTGCTGGCTGACTGGGGATAACTAGGGTGACCCTGTGTGGGAGGGAGCAGAGCCCACCATCTTGAATTCCCGAACGTCCCTTGGCAGAGACATGGCCCTGGATTGTCACACAGGCAAGAAAGAAACTTCTGACTTGGAGCCACTGTGCTGCAGAGCCTGCTTGTTACAGCAGCTAGAGTTGGCCTAATGGCAGAGAAATTATTATTTCCATTTGACAGGGGAAGAAGTAAGGTTCAGAGGGGTGACGTGACTGGACCTCTAAAATTGCACTGTCCAGCACAGTAGTCACTAGCCAGTTGTTGCTATTAAAGTTAAAGTAATTAAAACCAAAATAAGTTAAAAATCCAATTCCTTGGTGGTACTAAGCACACTTCAAGTCCTCAAGGGCCACAGGTGGCTGGTGGCTACTTCAGATAGCACAGGTGTAGAAGACTCCGTTGACACAGAATATTCTCTCGGATTGTCCTGGTCTAGAAAGCGGAACTGTGATTCTAAGTGGGGTCTGAACAGCTCTAGTGCTTTGCTTGTCTGCCTGCTTCCTGCCATGCAGAGTGCTTTTCAAGAGTTGCTCCCCTGGTGCACGTTCATGTTTATTTACAGATCATTATTATCTATCTGTCAGAGAGGCTAGGAGGGAGGAGGAGAGAGGAGACACAATTAAAGGGTGAGGACGGCTGGCAAGAGGATCAATAAAAAAAAAAAGTCATCTCTGAAATGTTCATAGGGAGCTGTTACGAAAATATCACTTGATTTGCCAACATTGGCTATAAAACGATATAGATGTCTGCGCCTCTACCCAAAGTTTTAAAGCAGGGCGACCTCCCCTGGACAGGCTGAACTGTCCCTTTCTTTGCAACCACTGTGCAAGGGACTCATATTGATCTGTCTGGGGTGGTTACGGTCGAAGAGGGCCTGATGAATCATGGCAGTGGGGTTGGTGGGCACTGCTGGATATATTCCCCCACCCCAGTCTAGTTGGTGAGATTAAGCCGAATCATGGCACAGTCAGATTTCATTCTACAAAGATCACCTTGAATGCATCCGTATGATGGATTTCAGGGGCAAGATGGGGGGCTGGGTGACGGGTTGAGAGGCTGGGCAGTGGTTCTCATCAGAGATGCTGGGGGCCTGGACTAAGGCAGTAGGAGAAGAAAGGAAGTGAAGAGGTCAGATTGGAGAGGTCTCGGAGGAGACAGGCATTGCAGATGGAGGGACAAGGAGACACAAAGGGAGAGAGGAGAACCCTTGACATGGTTCCCAGTCGTAGACCCTGAGATAAGGATTCAAGAGTGAGAATCTCATTTAGAAAGCAAAGGTGGAGGAGTCGGAAGGCAGCTATGCTCACCACTATACCACCAACACAAGGTGGAGGAGTTGGGAGGGGAGAGGGGGAGAGGGGGAGAGGAAGCAGCCAGTAAGGATCTAGCCAGCTACCACTGAAGACAAAGCCACTTAGTCCCGCTGGGGAGCTCTAGAGATAAGTGTAGACCATGACTGCCGAGGAATTCCACTCAGGCTGCAAGAGAGCTGGGGTATTTATACACCAGCTCCTGCCAGGATCAGCTGAGGGGGGCTTATGTGGGCTCCTTCCCCAGCACATCCGAGCCCCCATATAGATGACAGAGAAGCTCTCAGGCCACAGACGGCAGGTGCCAGCAGATGAAGTCTGTTTGGTGTACCCAGAATGGTCAGGATGAGAGCTATGCTCAGGGGACACATCTGCCCCCAGTCCTGTGCTGCTCAGGCTGCTGAGAACATCCATTAGATGGATAGGGTCTCAGGGCAGCACAGAGGAAAGTGATTACTAAGAAGAAGTATCTGAATTAAGGAAATAATTCTCTAGCATTTTTTAATTAAAACCTCCAACCCAAGAAGCTTGTTAATTTTAGCTTCGGCAAGTGGTTCTGCCACCTCCCGGCGTCCTGCTGCCCGTGCTCTGTCGGAAGTGGCTGCCTCTGATTTCCCTAATTTGTGAGGTGCTCACACTACGGATGGCAGGCGGGTGATTACAGCCAGATGGGAAGCCAGCCCCTCCAGAAGCAGATTCCTGTTGGATTTTTGCAGCCAGCAGGAAACTGGAGGGAATCCTGGGGTCTTTCTTATTCCCCATCTTCCTCCCCTCAGATTAGATGCATTTGAAGAGTAAAAGAGAGCACTCCTATTTGCACAGCGGTTGACAAAGAGATTATCAAGACAGGCTGGTTGAGCACTCCCCACTGTGTGAATGAAGAAGGGATGTTCTTTCCTGATTAGCTCCATGGACAGATGGATATATACAGAGATCTTTCCGTGAACCAGGCATTGTGCTCTTTGCCTGTACTGTCTCACTCAATCCTTACAATTAGTCTGTAAATTGGGTAGGATTAGTAGCCCCATTTTGCAGATGATATAACTAAGGCTCAGAGAGTTGTAAGGGCTTGCTGAAAGTCACATGACTAACGAGTGGCTAAGCCAGCCATCCAGGTTCCAAATGGTGGGTTCTAAGAACAAGCCCAGACATGGAGCCTGGGGATAGACAAACTAGTTTGGTCTCCCTCGCTCTGTGAATATTAGCTATTACTATCTTCATGATGATCCCTATACTTTAAATGGGCTTCAGAAGACTACCATCTCAACCATGCAGAGAGGGGGGCCAAGATTGACCTTCAAGGATGCTTCTCCCAGCATCATTTATTCCCAGGTGTTAAAAGTTGGAACCAGGGCACCTGGGTGGCTCAGTGGGTTAAAGCCTCTGCCTTCGGCTCAGGTCATGACAGCGTCCTGGGATCGAGGCCCACATCGGGCTCTCTGCTCAGCAGGGAGCCTGCTTCCTCCTCTCCCCCTCTCTGCCTGCCTCTCTGCCTACTTGTAATCTCTCTCTGTGTGTCAAATAAATAAATAAAATCTTTAAAAAGAAAAAAAAAAGTTGGAACCAATCCAGAAGTACAACGATAGGGGGTAGGGGATAGTAATCAATTATGGGGGAATCCCTACACTGTCATAGCGTGCATGTGTTAAAAATCATATGTAGATAAATGGTTAATGACATGGGAAGATATCTGGAATATACTGTTAGGTGTGGGAGTTCTTCTAAAGCATGTAACCAATAGCATATATAAATGTATAAAAATGATTCGAAAAATAATGTATGTGCATATTTGTATATATTCACATATCTCTACATATATATTTGGAAACTGAAAAGAAAGACACTAAAATAAAACTTTTCTCTCAGTGCTGTGATAGGAATGATTTGGATTCTTTGTTATTCTGTGTTTTTTCCCATATTTTCCACAGTGAGCAGATATTCTTTCGTAACGAGGGGAAAACACCCCCCACATGATTATTATTATATGATTTTTAATTTGGACATACTCTAATTGATTGCAGAATCCCTCACTCTCGTTAGGGGACTATGGCACCCTATCCTGCCCTTCTAAATTGACTGATCACATTTGGTTTGCCATATTCTGTTGACTCTGTTATCTCTGCTTACTTGGACAGTATTTTTCCCTTTTAGGAGTGTTTCTCCTCCCCACCCCCAAATACTTAGAGATTCTTGGCTCCTGGTCATATTTGCATCTGGGATGCAGTTTGCTTGCCTGTGAGTGATAACTCTATTCCCTGTTGCCTGCCTTTGAGGAGGACGCAGTGATACGTGCTGCCAGGAGGGGAGTGTCAGCAACTTGTCTTGCAGGGCCCCTCCTGGGGTCCGTGGCTCCCTAGGGACCAGCCTGCACCAGAGTCCCAGTGCCCATACTTCCACTGTCCCCAGAGGAAAGAGGGCAAAGGACTCAGTCAGCCTCACTGGTCAGAGCATAGCCCCCTTACTCCTTCTGTCTCCAGATAGCTGAGGCCATGGGTCTGTAGAAACCCCCTGTGCTTGGGGCCCTATTCATTTACCTTGTAAGAATCCTGCCCTAAAGACACTTCCCAGTCCTCACAGGACCCCTGGAAACTCCAGAAATGTGTGGGTGCCCTGGGGGGAGACCCTAAACCAGCCATCTGGTACATGACTGAGCACCTCAGGCCACCTCAGAGTGGGACATGACATGCCAGTGAGGAAGGACTGAGCCGGATGAATGCCTGTAGGAAGAGGAAGCACCAGGAAGACACAAACAAACTTGGGTTCTCAAGTCATGCAAACCTAAGTTCGAATCCCAACTCCACCACTTACCAGCTGAGGGCTCAGACGAGCAGGCCCATCTCTCACCAGTGAGGACTTTCCTCACTGTGAAAGTGGAGGTAATAATACCTATCTACACCTATCTTTTGGCGCAGTGATGGGGACAGTGAGATCATCCACGTCGAGGGTTCTTCACGTTGCCTAGTAGGCGCTCAAAGATGTCAGCTAGTAGCTTCGTCATTCATTACGTAAACAAATACCTACTCACCATCTGGATCTACCAAGTGTCTACTATTTACTGACTATCTACCAGGCAGGGCTCCAGAGGCACATGATGTAGTTGAAAACAAAAAAGAAAAGTTCCTGCTCTCCTGGGGTTCCCATTTTGGAGGAGAGGCAGGCGCTAGTCAACACGAACGAGCACCTGGCCAGAAGCGCCCTGAGGACAGTTGATATAGGAAAATGTCCTAGAAGCTGAGGAGTGGTGACTGCCAGTGGGGACACAGGGAGCTGCTCTGGAAAGGGGCTGGAGGAACGACTCGAATAAAAAGAAGGAGCCGACAAAGAGGCTGTTGGGGGATGACGTCACAGGCAGGGGGAGTGGCTGGCCACCCACTGGCCATTTTTACCTGGAGGAGAATGGGCGACAGGGCAGTGGGTCAGGAGGTCCAAGAGGTAGCTGGGGGCTCATGTATCAGGCTTCAAGAGCCAAGGTCAGGGCATGGATTTTATTCAGAGGCTTCTGAAGCCTTTGTGGGGTTTCCAGCAGGGGTGATGTGATATGACCTCCCTTCGGTTTCATCACATTTATCAGTAGCCCAGTTATTGATCGACTTGGTGTAGCCTCCCCTGTGTCCTGCAGACTCTGAAGGCAGAAATCAAGCTCCATCCGTCTTTACAACCCCCTCCCTTCAGGTCCTAAGAAACTGCCGTGGGTCCCTGCAAATATTTGCTGAATGAAAAAAGAAACAAAGACAGATGGGCCTGTTTTCTTTGCATTTGTCTTAAACCTCCTCTTGGTTCTGCCGCCTTGTCTCCTAGGGGAGGGAGTGTCGACTTGGCTCTCGTGCTCTCGTCTTTGTGAGAGAAGCCCCGGGGGTTGGTGCAGGGAGATTTTCTCTCTGTCAGCCGGGATGAATGGGCTGGCTCCGCAACACTCCTGGGTGAGACTCTCTGTGACCGTGACCGGGGGACGGAGCGAGAATGATGATGGGAAGCAGGGCGGTTGGTGAAATGGCTGGTCATTCGTTACCCGCCAGCAACTTGGCACAAGAGAAATCAGGCCCTTGGAATTCTAAATGAATCTGTCTCCTTGGATCAAATAGCCAGGGTTCCACCCTAACCTAGATGCGTGACCCTGGAAGGCATTCCAGAGAGACAGCTGGTTTCCAAGGTCCAGCCAAGGCAGGAAACCAGGTGCAGGTTGGGTCACCCTGACTGGGGGACAAAAGAAACACCCAGATCTGACATCTGCCTTCCATCAAATGTTACTAATGATGCTAATAATCGAAGGCAGGGATAGCAAATATATGTCATGTCTTGCCAGTTCAGATCGATGGGTAGTGGGCTGCCTGTGTTGGGAAGGCTCCTGAGGTTCCACCTGGGCTCAGATGGAGGGAAGCTGTGATTGATTAGTGATGTCTGCCAGGACATAAGATGAGGGAGTAAGAGTCTAGTACCACAGATTTTCCATCCTTGTTCTACAATATCTTGTCTCACAGAAAGAAAAAGGGGAGAACATTTTCTTCTCCAGGGCATGAAGTTTTGGCTTTAATTTTGCCTCAATGGAATAATAATTTCTGCTATAATTACTTAAAATGTGCCAGACACATGGCTCTGTGCTTTACATATATTATCTTATTTTCTCGGCATTACTACCCTAAGGTTCTGTCATAACTATCTGACACATAAAGAAATTCAAACTTGGAGAGTTGAGAGACTTGTCCAAAAACTCTCAGCCAGTAAGTGGCAGAACCAGGATTTGAACCTGGCTCTGTGGAATAAAGACTGTAGAGATTCTCTTGGCACCCGGCATCTGCATTTTAGCCCCCCCATTCACACACACACGTGCACACACATGCATATGCATATGCAAACGCACACACACATATACATGTGTGTATACCTACACACACACAAGCACACACAATATATGCCCATGCATGTACATGCATACACACGTGCATACACACACATACCCACACGTGAAGCTCTCTCCTATTTTTAACCTCTATCCCTCTTGCTGTCATAAAAGCACAGTTCGTCTTAGAATCCCACAACCTAAATTCGGGATCTGAGCGCTCCTGATGTTTGCTGCCCAATACAGAGGCCATGGGCCATAAGTGGCTAATGACACTTGACATTGGCCGGTCCAAATTGAGATGTGCTGTAATGTAAAATGCACACCTGAATTTGAAGGCTCGGTAGAAAAAGAAGAATGTAAAAGATTACCCTGATAACGTCTTATGTTGATGATATATGAAAATTATAATATTTTTGATATATTGGGTTACATTAAATATATTATCACAATTTATCTTCTCATTTATTTCTCTCTCTAAAGATTTTTTTAAAAAGGTTTCATTTATTTTTGTGAGAGAGAGTGGACATAAGCAGGGGGAGGGACGGAGAGAGAAGCAGGCTCCCTGCAATCCAGGATAGAGCCCAGGAAACTCGATCCCAAGACCCTGGGATCATGACCTGAGCCAAAGGCAGATGCTTTACCAATTGAGCCACCCAGGCACCCACTAAAGATTCTATTTTTAAGTAATCTCTACACCCAACATGGGGCTCGAACTCACAACCCCGAGATCAAGAGTCATAGGCTTGACCAACTGAGCCAGGCTCTTTTTTCAAATGTGGCTATGAGAAAATTGAAAATTACACATGTGGCTTGCATGTGTGGCTTTTGAACTATTTCTACTGGACAGCACTGCTTTTGAGATCAGAAGAGGCCAGAGAGGCAAAGACATGGGCCTCAGTCCTGTCACTTAAGGCAGGAGATAAAGACCACATCTTAGCTTGCTTGTCCCCAAGTCCTATGCCCTTTGTTCTTTAGAGGAAGGGCAGCTGCCTGGAAACCTTTTGTTTTGCTTTCAGACATACTTTCACAGGGAGGGGTGGGGGAAGGGAGAAATGAATTTAGACCAAACAGGAAAAAAGCCATTTTCCCCCCAATCCAATGTCTGATGGAACGCCAGAAAGCTGGATCCACGAAGACCCGACTGCCTTCTCCTGGAGGCACCCAGAGAACCCGGTGGCCGCCTACATGCGTGCTCCATGCAGAAGGGTGTTTTGTGTGCCCCCAGCAGGTGTGTTCCCAGATGCAGCAGCCTTCTCTCAAGCTCGGGGAGCTTGGGGCTGACGGGGAGATTGTCTACACCCCAAAGACTCAGCAATTAGCTTTGGCTCCAGCGGGCGCGGAGAGCCTCAAGCCACAGCAAATCCCCGTCCTGACTGCCTGCCACATCCTTACCTTCCGGCTCAGGACTCACCCTCTCTCTAGCACAGTACCCCACAGCCAGAAGCAAGTGCACTTCCCACCCAGCAGGTGTGGCTGGACCCTCCACGATGTAGCCAAGCATGCTGGAAGCACACAAGACTGCCATTTTGATGACATATACGTATCTCACCTTGTAGAAGTCTGTGTGCTCCTGGAGGACAGGGTTGATATATTCAGCTCTGTTTACCCAACACTGAGCTCCATTGTGGCCCATATTCACCAGTACAGCCTGCATTGGACTAGGGCTAGGCTAGAATCAAGCCAGGATAGACCATCCTTTCCTACTCCCCACTGTTCCCTGTCCAACCCTCTCCCCCATGTAAGCCAGTACCTTGCAGCACGAAGTTACAATATATCGCCTCTCCACCCTTAGCGGGGTGAGTATATCAAATCCAGAAATTCCAGCAGGCCCAGAAGAAGTGGGAATTTATCATTACCAGCAATTGAGCCCCGACACAGGCTGGGCCCTTACACAGACTAGGGGTCTCACGTGGCTTAGCTCATTTATCCCTCACAATATTTCTACAAGGGAGTTATGATTATAACTCCCACTTCACAGCTGGGGAAAATGGACCATCATAAAGGTTAAGTCACATGGTCCAGGGTCACACAGCCAGTTAATGTCAGAGCCAGGATTCAAGCCCAAGCAGTCTGACTTCAGAACTTACCCGGTCAACCTGTACTCCATGTGGGCGGGGCCCCGTGTCTGTCCTTTTGGGAAGTGTGGCTCAGGACCGCTGTGAACTATACTCAGGAAGGCAGGAGTTTCTTCTTTTTGGGAAACTGTGTTGCACAGTATGTTTCTTGGCCAAGTCTCCAAGAAAGAATTCTGCGGGAACTAAAAATGATTCTAGTTTCCTTCCGGGGGAAGCCAATGTTTTTGATCTCATCAGAAAAGATACTCCGTGTGGTTCTCTGTTTCATTTTGGAACAGGCTCCCTCTATTCTGGTCATATCCTTTCTAAAAATGAAGGCTCTGCTCTCCCTCCTTGGCTGTGTACTCTAGAAGCTGCACTCCGTTCAGCCGTAGTGACCGTTCTCCCTCACCATCCATTTCCAAATTACAACCGAGGACCTTCCCATGGGTCAGGTGCTGGCGACACCACAGCCAGCATCATCGGTACAGGTCTGCTATCCAGGGTGGACCATCTGGAAGGTGGCTGCAGTATTTTCAGCTCCCTTTACAAAGCGTCATGGTGTTTGTGTTTTAACTTAGAGTCTGTGCTGAAGTAGGGGGAACAAGGGGTGGGCTGGCGCACCCTCAGTGTAACCCTCAGAGCGGGAGTGGGTGAAATGCACCCCAAGGAGAGCAGCAGTGGGGTCAGCCCAGCTGCAGATGGAGGCAGCAGAGAAAGTTCCAGGGCTGTCCTCCTGCCTCCTGTCTCGGCCGCCTGGGCAGCACCCAGGTCTGCTGGGGTCCTGAGGGCGTGGGCACCAGCAACGAGGAACCGAGGCTTGTTTCTGCACCAGCCTGGTCTCCCAGCGCTCCCAGCACAGCCCAGATGCTTTTCCTCCGTTGGGCTCCCGTGCAGACAGATAGGGCCTGGCTGACTGCAGCTCCACCTTTCAGGAATTTCGAAGGGAGGAGTTCCTCTTCCGGAGGTCACTGGAGCGACCTTGAATTCTGGGGCAGAGATGCAGCCCTTGATGGAACCGTCTGTGAGCGGTGCCAAATGCAGCCGCGTCTTCCTTCCCGCGGCCTCAAGCCAAGCTCCCCTTGGACCCTTGGGGGTTATCCTGTTAGGCTTCAAAGGACAGAGCAACGGGACTAATGTCCTCCCCGTGGCCTTGCTGTGAGGACGAATGTGACGGTGCTTGTAGAGCATCACTTAACACAACCCACTGGCTCTCTGAGGGGAGGTTGGTACTCACGCGCCTCTGGTCTTACTAGCGTGTGACCACGCCCTCACTTTACTCACAGCTGATTGGACAGTGATGCGCACGTGACCCGGAGCAACCAATCACAAGGCTGCTGGCAAACTGCGGGGTGCCTTTAAAGGGTGAACTAGTCTAACCCCCTCCAAGCGGCAGGGTGTACCCGCTGAGGGCACAGAGAAAAATCTTGGTACACATAAGCTTTTTAAAATTGTAAATTGTTATGCTTTTATTTTAGTCTATATCAGGAAAATGCTGGCTCCCATTTGGTACTGATTAAAAATTCCCGTTATGATATATAATGTTAACTTCACAAGGAACTGTTTATCTTTCTCTCTCCCTTCCTCCCTCCTCTCCTCTCCTTTCTTTTCTTTATATATGAAGTGAATTTTGGCCCAGCTGGTAGAAGTCTATGGCAAATAATTCAAGGGCAGAAGGCAAATGACTGACAGGTGGTGAGGTCCCAAGACCACATGCCTCCCTCAGGAATTGGAAATGAGAGGCAGGGTGGTAGATGTTGATGTGTTTCCCTGGGGTTGAGTCAGGACCACAGCAAAGCAAAGCCATGTGCAGGCTGCAGCTGTGACGGAGAGAAAAACCAGTTCAGTGGGAAACTAGGAGCCTTGAATAAATGTGCATAAAAGGGTTGAGAGACAGAGACCAAGAGACAGAGAACCAATGGAGACAAAGGTAGAGATGGAGAGACAGAGACAGAAAGACCGCTGCACACAGAGAGAAACTTAGAGAGGCAGAAATGCCCTGTTACCTTCCTCTGAGGATTCTATGGGTCTGCCTCCACTCCACACATCCTTCCAGTGAGTCCCTCTTGTTTCCTGAGATCCCTTGAGTGGGTCTCTGTTCACATCAGAAAGCCTAACATAAATGGATGGATAGGAAGGGATTGTATTTTGAAGATTCTTGGGCACCAGCCAGCACCTTTAAATCTACAATGGCAGGCATTGGGGAGCTATTGAGGGTTCTTAAGAGAGAAACAGGGAGGTACTATGGTGAGCTAGGTGAGGCGCCTAGGGAGAAATTGAAGGGTATACTCACTTGACAAGCTCAGATATCAAATTCCAGTAGGTGGCTGATTTCCATAGCTCTTCTGGAAACTTCATGGAATTCACTGATCAAAAAACGTTCGCGAGTATGTCAGGTCCTACTCTATCCAAACCCCAGGTAACCGTCTCTAGAACTTTGCTAATCTAGAAGCAAATGGAAAGAACCAGTTGGTATATAATTTAAATTCTGCTAATGTGTATTTACTATCTACACCCAATTATCACCAATCAATATAACAGTTATTACTTAATGGGTGAAAATTGTAATTCCAGTGCCCCAGATCGGCAAAGGGTGTTGAGCTAATTGGGACAGAACTTATTCAGGAGTGTAATGAAAATGTAAATTCCCACACATTAATCAAACAATTATTTCTATAACCACTAGACAGCTGATCCTAAACCTAATTAGGAAATAAACAAAGTTAATCAGTGAGCAGACAACATTTACTAATCATATATGTGTCACAAGGAAAGAAATATTAGGCAGTAATTCATTAAAACATCCCAATCCCAGGCCATTCTGCAATCTTTAATAATACAGCCTCTCAGATTCAAGGAGGCAATATACGAATTTTTATTAAAGCATTTTTTCTGCTTCAGGGTCTCTTCAGAGAACAAAGATACATATTACCTTGTACAATAAATAATGGCACCACTCTATAAAATGGCACCGAGAACTGAAAATGTACTTACTGACATGGTAGACACTGTTGGTTCACTTAATTATTAGAATGCAGGTCTCTTTAAGTGAGGGAGAGAAAAGGAAGCTCATTCCAATGCAGACATAAAAACTGTAAGACGGCATATACCAAAGCCAGTTGCATTCTTCTCTCCACCGCCCGTCCTTAAGTTCTTGTCAAAACTGCCGCCTGGTATAGTTTTGGGCCCAAACCGTGGACTCTTCTCAATTTGTCTGGGCTGCTGATTGGTTCCTGGGGCTTTTACCATCCTCAATGGCCCTGTGGGGCTCTGCCTGACCATTGTGTGGATCTGATGATGGTACAAACTCATCCGGAAGTTTCCTAAGGGATGTTTGCGGTCTCCTCCTGAAAGTAGCAGATGCACAGAATGGAGACATTTGGGAGGCTCCTGGGAGAGGAATACCTAATATGAACATTTCCCTTGGAAAAACATGGATTCGGTCAAGATCAAACTGCACAGCTGAACATAACCTCAGCTAACACAGGTGGAGTGTTGTCAGTGAGCTCACTTAGTGCTTTGCATACTGCTATGGTCTCTGTCTGTTTATGTCCCCCCAGATTCATATGTTGAAATCTCAACCCCCCAGGTGATGGTGCTAGGAGGTGGGGCCTTCAGAGCCGTGATTAAGTCATGAGGGTGAATGAAACCTCATGAATGGGATTAGTGCTGTTATAAAGGAAACTCCATCCAGAGAACTCCCTCGCTCCTTCCACCATGTGAGGACATGGCCAAAAGCCTGTGATCCAGAAGAGGGCCCTCACCTGACCATGCTGGTCCCTTGATCCTGAACTTCCACCCTCCAGGTCTGTGAGCAATACATTTCTGCTGTTTATAAGCCACTCCATCTGTGATATTTTGTTGTAGAAGCCTGAATGGACTAAGAGACTTACCTTAATGTCTAATACCCCTCACAACAACACTATGAAGTAGGTACCATGGTTATAATATCCTTTCATACAGGTGAGGAAACTGAGGCACAGAGAGTTCAGGCAACTTGGCCTGTCATGCAACTTTTAAGTGGGGGGTAGAGCCAGGACTGGAACCTATGTAGCTAGCTCCCGGAGCCCACAGTTTACTGTGTTCACTGGCTGAGTTTGGACTTTCTAACATGCCCCATTTGTGCTTCCAGAACACTTTGTGTTGCTCCAATCACGTCATTTACCAATTGGTGTCACTGGGAAATTATTTTTCAGTTGGCAGTATTTCCTACGGTCCACCTTTCAAAAGATACCAAAGGTTCTGGGATGAAAAGCCCCCTTGTCACCCTTGCCCTCAACTACCCAGCTCTCCTCCCAGAGGCAGCCAACGATTCTTCTACTTTTCAATCTAATGACAAGCAATGACAATATCTTAATTTAAGTCTCCTCCAAAACAGACCTCAAGGTAAATATTGGGTGCAAGTAGTTCATTTGGGAGCTTATCCCAGGCAGCATAGTGAAAAAGTGGGGAAAGGAGATAGAGGAGGGAGGAACTCTAACTGTGTGTGAATGAGCAGGTCATCACTATGGGTAACGGAGGCTCAATCCACATCTCTCAGTTGTCACCACTGAGGGGCGAGGGAGCTGAGGTATTTATCCACCAGTGTCCATCCTTTAATCATTAAATAAAGGGTCATTTCAAGGTGTTAAACCTCTAGAAATAGCCTCTGTGTTCATTGGAGCAGTCTGCAGACAAATGTTATATACATATGGGTTATTGTGTCAGTATAGGTGGTAAAATAACACACACACTGTTCTGTATCTTTCTTTAACCTAACCCTAAATCTTAGTGATCTTACCATAACAGTACATAAAGAGTTCCGTGATATTTTTGTGTGGATATGCTGTCATTTTTCTAATCGGTTCCCTCCCCTTGGTCATTTGGGTGATTTCCAAACTTTTGCTATTCCCAATGATGCTGAAGTATATAACTCAGTACACGGATCATTTTCTACATGGATGGTTACACCTGCAGGTTACCTGTCTAAAAGTGGAACTGTGGGCTCCAAAGGAATTTGCAGTTATAATGCTGCCAACCTGCCCTACGTAGGGGGTTGTATGTATTTAAACTCCACAGCAATGAATGAGAGTATCCTGTTCTGTGATGATTAGCAACTTACTTGTCTTCCTTTCCCTTTATACTCTGGGCTACTTTGGGGCAGCAACCATTTTGGAGAATGCTTGGCACATAGTAAGTGCTCCGTATATATTTGGAGGAGTGGAGAGGTGAGTGATTGGGGTGCATGGATGGACTGGTGGGTGGGTGGATGAGTGGAAGGAAGGAAGGTCGGAAGGATGGATGGATAGATGAATAGATGGGTGGGTGGATGGGTAGACAAGTGGATGGATGGGTGGATGGATGGATGGATGGAGGAGTAGATGGATTACCCCCAAAGTTTCGTTCTTATGGGGGCCAAGACCCGATGTAAATAAATAAGAATTTGAGATTAATTATGCTGGATTTCCATTATTATATACTCTCATAGCACCTTTTATGCTCTCTGAGTGTGGCAGGAAAAAAATTCAGCTATGCTTGGCTGGAGGTAGGGGCTCACGGTGGCTGTCTTGGCATAAGCCAGGGCGGCTCAGGCTCCTGAGACTTACGGGACTGGTCATTGTCAGCTGCTTGGCTGCTTATTCATGAAAACAGAGCTGCCCCACACTCTGAAGTCTGCAGTGACAGCTTCAGAACTTCAGTAGGGGGGCTTCAAGTACACTGTTCTTACTTCAGTCTTAAATGATAGATCCAGGGGTACCTGGGTGGTGCAGTCGGCAGAGTGTCCGACTCTTGGTTTCAGCTCAGGTCATGATCTCAGGGTCTTAAGATCGAGCCCCGCGTCAGACTCCATGTTCAGCACAGAGTCTGCTTGAGTTTCTCTCTCCTTCTGCCCCTCCCCCTACTCTCTCTCAAATACATAATAAAAAAAATAAATTATAGATCCATTAAAGTAGCCAAATTGTGTAAAGATGCTTTTACCCACACCCTACATAGGATGGGGAAAAGGTTGATGGTTCGTAGCCAAAGAGATGCTATAATTCAGGGTGTGACTTTGAGATGATGGGAAGGTAAAGCCCACCCCCATTCTTGGCCTGTGTCAGCACGCACCCACACCCCTCCCTGTTTCCCTGATTGACATTCTCTCGCCAGAGCGCCAAATCCTTCCTTTCTGAAAGTGCTGTTTCTTTATTCTCCCAAGGACCACGGTTGGCTGAGGGATTGGATGAAGAATTTAGCTCCCCTCCCTGCTTGTTCCTGAACAGATCTCCGTAAGCTGCATTTTGGGTTTATTTCCTGCAATTTTTGCCAGCCGGGCAGACCCCAGGGAGGAACATGTGGGAATATCAGGAAGAGAGTGGAGTCCCACACTCAGAGCCAAAGCATCTTCATTGGTAAAATAGCATGCAAAATAACATTCACTTATTCCAGTGTAAATCTAGAATTCATATTTATGATGGCAACTTTGGAAAATGCCAATAAACAAATAGAAGAAAGTAAAAGTCACCCAGGCCCTCATACAGAGGTTATAAGTCTTAAGAGACTGATATTACATAGCCCAACTGCCTATCCTGTCCCATCGCAAATGGTTGCAACCAGCTGAAGCTGACAAAGGGCCACAAGCTCTCAGTGACCCTGAGCTCCAGGCCTTACCGGAAGTACCCGGAGACTCTTTCCTGCCCACTGGATCTGTGTATAGACCAAGGGACCCATTCCCTAGCTTCTGACCCATTCTCTAGCTTCCAATCCATAATTAGCATAGCACCATGAAATTCCTTTTCTAGCACCTCACACTCCCGACTTCAGCCCCTCTGTGCATAATCTGCTCAGCAAAATTCGTCACCAGCATTCTTTCACATGACAGGTTAATAGACTCAGTTTTGTGATTTTTTGTAAATTCTTACATTTGTACTTAAAAAAATTTTTTTTAATTATTTTTTTTTTTAAAGGAGGCTCCACACTGGGTGCAGGGCTTGAACACACGACCCTGACATTGAGACCTGAGCTGAGGTCAAGAGTCAGACACTGATCTGCCTTTGGCTCAAGTCATGATCCCAGGGTCCTGGGATCGAGCCCTACGTCGGGCTCCCCAGGAAAGCCTGCTTCTCCCTCTCCCACTCCCCCTGCTGGTGTTCCCTCTCTCACTGTGTCTCTCTCTGTCAAATAAATAAAATCTTAAAAAAAAAAAAAAAAAAGAGACGCTGAACTGAATGAGCCACCCAAGCGCCCCACAGTTGTGTGTTTTTGACAGCACCATCTGTGTGCCCTCCACTACAGAGTCTAGGTTGGACTCCCCCGAGCTGGACCAGGTTCTTTGGAAGGTGGACCTTCTCATCCTTCCCGCGGCCATGAGAACTTCTGCCCCGGCTCCCCACTGGCAACGCTCATCACCATCACACACTGAGCCCTGAAGGCCTGTAATGGGATCCAGGTCTCCTACACCTGCTGGCTGAACAGCACACAGAAAAAAAAAAAAAAAATCTCCTAACCACCCTAAATGAAATAGTCTCCAGAGAGGTAGGGGGAGCTCAGCCTAACCATCTGTATTCAGGATAACAGCTATTTCACAGCTTTCCCTGAAACAATTGGCATCCACTTGCTTTGCTCTTGTGCAGCTGAAGGGCCCATTCAGGTGGTTTTTCCAGAACAGAGGAACAGCTTGCCCCAAAGGGCATTTAAATCCCCACCATTTGCCAAGCAGACGACTTTTTCCAGCTATGAAATGAGTTTTTCCAGCCTCCGCTGGTCCCAGTAGGTTTTTTTTTTTTCCTGTTAACTTCGTGGGTATCGGGCAGGGCACACTCTGTTATACCCATGAAGGTAGAAGGGTGTAATCCACCACTTTTCTAGAAAAATAGATTTTCCTAGTGCATTTAAAATGGGGTTTTAATTGGCCTACAAAAAGCAAAAGTTTTACTTAATACGATCTTGTAAACACCATGATATCAGGAGACAGATTTGTTCATCTCTCATTTGCACAGAATAATTTCCCCAGAGCCTAGGTAATAGTGGATACCCAATAAATACATTCTGATTGAGGGAATGAAGTCAATTTCTCAGGGGTGTTATAGATTAAGAGAAAGACTTGGGGAGCAGATACCCAAGGATGCCTGAGATGCGCATACATTTGTGGGAGGAGAGAGAAAGGGTGGGAGGAAAGCTGGATGGTTGTTGGAGGAGGGGAGGCAGAGGGACAGAGGGTGAGAAAGAGGGAGAGAGAGAGGAAGATAGATTCGACAGATAGATAGGCAGATAGACAGGCAGGCAGGTCTTAAAAAGAAGCGCTGGTCTAATTTATTAACACACCGAATGTTCTGAGAGGGTAGATCAAAGAGCGATGAATTCAGGCACGAGGATAAAGAGCGAGATGGGGGCCTTTCTAAAGTTGTGTGGCCTGAGGCAAGGGACTTCACCTTTTGGACCTTGGTGTGCTCAGCTGCAGAAAGAGGATACTTCAGAGTCTTACTCAGGAGCTCATGCATGTAAAGCACTCATCAGAGTTTAGCACAGCGTAAATCCGTAGAGAAATATGAGCAGCCAACGAAAGGACTGTGTTTTCCCACATCTACAGCGCTGCTGGGGTAAGACTCGTGTTATTTCATGAGCCGCTATAGCAAGGAGACCGTGGGGCTGGCTACCCTGTGACACATTTTCACGTCGATCGCTGGAAAGACACATCCTGATTCCAGAGACGTTAAAAATGTGGGAGAAAATGGGCATCTTAGATCCAGCGAACTATAATATAAAGATAAAATTCATCTCTTTCTCAGTGATGCTCTCTGGGACAGTTTTGTGACTCTGGCAGTCTTTTTTTTTTTTTTAAGATTGATTTATTTTTTATTTGGGAGAGAGAGTGTGTGAGCACGGGGAGGGGGATGGGCCGAGGGAGAGGGAGAGAGAGAACCTCAGGCAGACTCCCTGATGAGCGTGGAGCCCCACACGGGGCTCGATCTCACGACCTTGAGATCATGACCTGAGCTGAAATCAAGAGTCGGATGCTTAACCAACAGACCGCCCCCCCCCCCAGGATGCCTTTTGACAGAGTCCTTCTTAAACAACCCTTCATCCACGGAGTGTAGATCCCAATAGAACCTCCAGCTCCTTCTCACTTTAGAGGGAGCGGAGGCCCCCTGGGCTCGCTCAGAGTCTGAAGCCAGAGAAGCGGGGTAGGCGCACCTTCTCTGACCCAGACTGAGCCCCTCACCTTCTAGCCACACAGCCTGTGTTTACAAACCTGGCTGGCTCACTACGTCTTTGGTATTCGTCCTACAGGATTCAGACTTGTCGCATTCGGGAAAGAATCCAGCTTTACAAGACACTCGGAACCTGACCCCACTCTCTGTGATCTTTGGCAACTGCCCAGGGTCTGAAGTTTTAACCTCCCTGGAAAGACATGATTCATGCCCTCCTTCTCAACGCTTGACATCAACCTCCCAGAATCTGCAGAGGCCTCTCCGGCGGGAAATCAAAGAGTGCGTGCGTTTCAGAACTGTGCCCTTCTGCCAGAAGGCGAGGCTGACGGTGTAGGCTGGGCTCGCCAGCGAGGAGACGTGGATGGAGGCATTCTAGCTCCCAAGTCTGACTGGGCATAAGGTAAAATCCCAAAGCAACGGGTCTGGAGCGTGGAATTCCAACCACAACAAAGGATAATTATCAACACCGACTTGTGGAAAATGGATTGATTATGTGACAGATAATGTCCAACCTCTTTTATAAGCATGACCTCATTTAAAACGCATACCCCTTGGGGCGCCTGGGTGGCTCGGTCGGTTGAGCATCCGACTCTTGGTTTTGGCTCAGGTGGTGATCTCAGGGTCCTGGGATGGAGCCCTGTGTTGGTCTCCGGGCTCAGTGGAGAGTCTGCTTGAGATTCTCTCTCTCTCTCTCTCTGCCCTTGCCCCCTGCACACGCTCTCACGTGCTCTCTCTCTCTCAAAAAAAAAAAAAAAAAACTTAAAAAAAAACCCCAACTCTTACCCCTTTAAGTAGCTAATCATACATTCCATTTTATAAATAAGGAATCAAAGCTCCAAGACACAAAGCTAGAAAGAGCTGGAGTGAGGAGGTGCAGCCCGGCAGAGATGACTTACCTGTGATTCCCCAGGAGAGAGCTGGGATAAGAGCGCTGTCTGCTCGCTTGGCAGCAAGGCAGGGGTTGGACGGGGTTCCAAGTGTTTGGCACCTAAAGATGACAAGGTGCTCCGTCCACCACCCCGGCTTCTCCTTTTCACGCCTGTTGTCTGGGGGTCACCCGGGGTTTGGCCGACCGAGGCTGGGCTCAGCAGGGGTGCGCTCAGCTCAGCTTCCATCCCCATCTGCTGCTCGCTGGCCTCATCCTCCCTGGCCTCGCCGCCCAACTCGAGAAGCGCCTTCCACTCACGCCAAAGGCGGGAGCACGAGCAGGCAAACGGCTCGAATGCACTTCAAGTCTCGTTTGCATCACGTCCTCTAACGTCCTGTTGGCCGCTGCAAACCGCATGGCGGAACCCGAGGCAAGGGGTGGGACGCCCGGCGTTGCCTGCAGGTGCGCGAGGGAGCCAATATTCGCTGAACGATGATCTAACAGGCTACATCCTCCTTGTGGGATTTCCTCCTTCTGAGTACATTATGATCCATCCTCTGGCCATTTAGAGAGCAGAAACCATTCCTCCGCACGGACTAGGTCAGGGCACCCAATTATTGGTGCAAGTTCTCCCATTTCAATTGTCGTCTCCAGCTGTAAGCTGAGTTCCTCCTCTGAATTCTAGATCTCTCAACGGGAAATTCCTTTCTTACTAAGGAGTCCTCATTCTTGGGGAAGCAATGCTCTCTAGGCTGCTCACCAGGTGTATCTACCTGAGGGCCAGGTAACTGGGCCCAACCATGACTTTGACCGAAGGGCCTCTCACACCTGGAGCCTGCCCACAAATAACGCCTCTAAACTGGTCTCTTTCTCTCTCGCCTGTGGTCTGGAACAACTCCAGGAGGACAGACGTGGATTGCTCACTGAGTCTCAACCTGCTGGCTTAAAAAAAAAAAAAAAATCCCCTTAATTGGCTACTTCCTGCAGGTAAGTGCCTCTTCTTGGCTTCTCTGGGGTCCTTTGATGTACTTCTCTCTGGCTACCCCTGGGGTCCCATGACAATGAGTGACCCACCCTGTTTCCTGATCTGCAAACACACATGCATTCTTCAAAGAGCTTCTTCATTTTCCTTTTTTCTTCTCCTTTGAGCTTCGTTCAAATATCCAGGTCACTGGGCTTTCGTGCAGCCCCTCTTGGCAATCCAGGGTGACTGTGTGGGCTAGTCCTGCGCCCCATAGTTTCCCTCCGGGCGTGGCCCTTCCCCTAGATGGCTCCACGGGGCATAGCAGGGACCGGGCACTATTTCCCTGTGTTTCCCAGGCATCATCCTCTCCCCCGCTGCCCCGCTAGGAGCCCATTCTCATGAGCTGAAATTCTTCTGCTGGTGTTACCCCTTAATCAGGATGAAGAGAAGGGCGTGAGGGGCTTTCTTCCCCTTGGGGTACACTGTATCAGAGGGATCTCAGCACTGCTGCTTGGCTCTCAAGCTTCAAGAAGCTTCTCCCTTGCTTTGCCCTGGGACACACACCCAGGTGGCTGGCCTGCGCCGGGGATGCATTTGAGCAGCACTCGTAATATCATAATCTTTCCACTCGAATCCCTTTGTCCCTAGGACGACTCAGCCTCTGCTGTTGGAACCGTGTCATCGTGCTGGGCCATCTCTTCCCTTAGGGCGAGTTCTCTCCCAGAGTGATGACAGGGGTCACATTCTAGGCTCAGGCCCAACCCCTTCTTGTCAATCGCATTCGAATCCATGTTTACAGGAAATAATTTTGTTTACAAGAAAATAAGTTACCAATCGATCCCAGGCATGGCCGAGGGGAGGGGATGTCAGGGAATCTGAGCTGGAAACAGACATGCTTCGGCCCGAGCCAGACCCCTAGCACATCCCCGGTGGCCCTGAAAAGTCAGTCTTCCCATGATTCGTGATTAGATTTCCACTTGGCGTTAACATCTCTCCAACTGCTGTGATCTAAAAAGGCCTCTGGCCCAAGCAGCAGGAAGATAGGGAACCGCCAGCATCATTATCAGCCCCCTGTATGTAATTTCAAGAAAAAATGGTCAGAAATTGGTGGCGAGGAAGGAAGGGGCCACGCAAACCAAAATGCCCCTGTTCTTTCCCCAGGGCTGTAGTTGGTGATGTCCCTGGGTTGGAAGCACCCCGAGTGCACCCCCTCTCGAGGGCTGCCGTCTTCCTGCCTGCGGAAGCCGGGGTGTGCGTATTGCCCCATACTTGACTACTCCGGCCTGAGAACCACTGACTTTTCGCTCATCACTACGTTCTGCTACAGAACATTCCAGCGCCATATGGCCGCTGAGCCATAAATACTGTCCTCTGCCCGCTGACCAGACATTGCCACGGAGGGCACGGAATTCAAGATGGGAAGCTCGGATGATGGACAGACTGTGTGCCCTCCCCAGGGCCCTGGGAGTCAGGGACATGTGCAGGAGCCACGACCAAAGGGGTGCCACAGCCCGTGAGTGGACAGAATTTACAGGAGACCGTGGGTCACCCGAGCCAGCATTTCTCAGAAAGCAGCGTTCACGGCCAAGAGGCTCGGGATCAGGGTGGGAACTAAAGCTGAGAAAAATCCATTCCCTTTTGGGTCTCAAACTGTGGTGAGCGAATCATTCCCTTTTCAATTAATTCCCTCGCATCCCCCGGTTCAGTCAAGTAGGAAGTCTCTCTTTGGGGATAACCGGTCTCCCATACCTAACACCTGCTAATCTGTCCTGATGACACCAAGGCCACCAAGCCCCTGGGGGGAGACCTTCAGGCCTGCGATGGCTCCAGCCCTGGTTCGGCAACTCTCTTTGGGAAATGGCACAGCCTCACCTCTGCCACAGGCGGTTGGTTAAAGGAGCCCCGGGGCCAGCCAGATTGAGGGGAGGGAACAACGTGAGGGTGTAAATATTGGGAGTGTGGTTCCCCAGGGGCTGCTAAGGGCAAACATCGGCTGTATTCTAGAGTCTGAATCTCACACTCAACCCTGTAGGGTCGGAGACCCCCTTTGCCATTTTAAAAAACGATGTTTCGGGGCGCCTGGGTGGCTCAGTGGGTTAAGCCTCTGCCTTTCGCTCAGGTCATGATCTCAGGGTCCTGGGATCGAGTCCCACATCAGGCTCTCTGCTCGGCAGGGAGCCTGCTTCCTCCTCTCTCTCTGCCTACTTGTGGTCTCTCTCTCTCTCTGTGTCAAATAAATAAATAAAATCTTAAAAAAAACCCAAAAAACGATGTTTCATTTGCTTCAGATTTTCCTTTCAGCAACACACGTGGCTCAGGCTGACTTTGTGCAGAACCCAGAAATCATTCAGGCACCGTCTCATAGAAGGTTGCCAAGATCAAGACCCATCGGCTTGCTCTCTGTCTTGCCTCCACCAGCCCCAGCCTGGAACCAGACACAGAGCTGTGTCTCTGCGCTCAGTCAGGGCTCAGCGGTGGAGGGAAGAAAGTCGGGGGAAGGAAGAGAGAGGGCCTGAGCCCCGCACAGGTGGGCTGGCAGCCTTCCAAGTCTATGGCTAGCCACCGTGGTACCGGTGGTGACAATGACAGGAAGAATAGCTAGGGTTCTAGAGTTCTTCTGACACGCCAGCCTCCGTCCTCTGTGTATGATCTGCCTTTTCTCATTTAGTCCCGGGAGACAGGTGTTCTTCGGAGGAGAAAACCAGCTCACTGGGGTGAGGTGGCTCCCCTGAGGACACGGGGAGATTAAATCAAGTAGATAGGATCCCGTCTCAAGCTTGCCTGGATCCGAAGGCTGAATCTGTAAATACCCTAATACACCAGGGCGATTTCTCTGACTTTCAGGCCCCACCCCTCTACCCCTGGTTCCTGTTGGCCTCTCTTGTTCCTCGTTGGGTGGGAGAGGCAGAAACACTAATTTAAAAGCCCCTTCTCTGGGGTCTCAGTGCCTCCTCCCACCTCCATCCCCGGCTGTGGTTATTGTCTGTTTACCTGCTGCTGATCCGGCCAGGACATGGTCTCCCAAGGAGAGGACCACGTCTACCGGGCCCCCAGCCCCCAGCATAGCCGCGAAAGGCATTCCAGGCACACACCTATTGAAGGAACGAGCGAGGGAGCGTGCTCAGCTTTGCACCGGGCACCCTGACGAGTGGAAACTCAGTATAACATCCCTTGCTTGCCCTCAAGGAAGCTCAATTTCAGTGCAGAGCTCTCGAGTAGTGGAAACACTGGAATCCGGGTCAGGAGACTGAGTCGTGAGTCCTGTCCCCGGTGCCTACAGGTCAGCTAACAGGCGGTAAGCTCCACATCCCCATCTGTAAAAGGGCACTGGTGTTTCCTGGCCGGGTCCTTGTGAGCTCCGATAGGATAGCAAATGGGAGAATTTACTACAAGCTGGCGAATGCATGGATGCATTAGTGAATGAGTGAGCGAGAGAGAGCGAATGAACAAATCCATCATCGCTCATGGGCCAAGCACTGGGCAGAGAGAAAGGGGTTACAGAGTCGAGGGGCTAAGACCTTGAACCCTAGAATCATTCTGCATAGGTCCGAATCCCCAGCTCTGCTGCTCGCTTGCTGCATGACCCTCCCCAGCTCTGTTTCTTCCTCGGTGAAATGAAAATTAGGAGAGCACTATCTTTGCAGACTGCAGAAAGCATCAGCTGTTGTTAGAGAACCAGGGCAGTGGGGAGGCAGCCCCGAGCCCCTGTTTCCCTGCCCCCAGGGCGCTGGCCTTGAGAAGCTGTGAATGCCCCTGTCTTGGCAGCTACTAATTCTGGAAGGTCTCCAAGCGTAACTCAGACCCCGCAGAGAGAATCTGCAAATGAGCCTCCCGTAAATCACAGCTGACCGCTCCAATCAGCCGCCTTGTGCTGCTTTCAGTTCCAATAAAGCCAGGCCCTGTCGCCCGACCCACGACTCCATCCCCTCTCCATGGTCAGTGACCCTGGAAGGGAGATGGCTCTGGGGCTCATGTTCCGAGACCCGTGTCCCTGCTGTCTCCGTAAGTGAGTTGTGAAGAACTCATGACTCTCCACGCCACTGTGAGTCACCCCTCCGCCACTTAGACCCTTGGATTCATCTCTTCGATTTAATAAAAATCGCGTCCTCCCGGGCTCCCTCCAAGGCCGGAGACAGGCAGGAGCCCTCCAAAGTTTAAACCAGGCCAGCCCTTAATTAGTCGGCAACATCAATATCACTTTTTCCCCGTGATTTGCATTTCAAAGTAAATTCCACATCTTGGGCTGTCAGCATCCAGGAGCCTGGCAGAAGGTTGTTCTGTGCGGCAGAAAAAAAAATCCCTCCACGGAGCGGCCGGGATTTCAGAAACTCAGCAACTTTGCCAAGGCCTCTTCCCTCAGCTGCTGATTTCATGCCAATGCCCCTGATCCACTCCATTTTACACCATTCTGTCTGTGCAGCTGATTTGCGCCCCCCCAAGGCCTGGTGGTGCCTACAACCTTCAGTTGTAAATGGAGGGCTGACTCCCCCAGCAGATGTGTTTGTCTAGACCCCACCCCCCCAAAGGTACACAAAAGTCTCACCACTTCTGGCTTTTCCTGGAAAATGCAAGATCTGGCCACACCCAGCCAGCAGCACCTGCCGCTTTGGATGGGCATGGACTCTCCAATGTGTCACAGTCCCCACCAGTCCCTACTGTCCCATGCCTGGCTGTACCATCTGCTATGCCCCTGGCCCCTGTGAAAACTCGAGTTTTCGTTGCTTCTTAGAGGGGCTGGATTGAAGGAGGCAGGACTGGTAACAAGTGGTGTGGGAGGGACAGGCAAGAAAAGACTGTTCCCAAGTGAGACCTGAGGGGCTGCCCCTTGAGAGGAGGAGGGGATAGAGGTAGGGTGAGGAAAGTCTCTTGGGATATGAAGGAAAAGCCTGGCAAAGGGACAGGCCACACTCAGGCTGTCCCCCTACCCCGTGCCACCCCCGCCTCTCCCTCCCTCCAGCTCAGACCTCGCGAAAATCTCCAAGAGTCTGGGTAGGGTAGAGTGCACGCCTGGATGAATGATGGGATAAACGGGTCCCTGCTGGGGTCCGTCATGAACCTGGTAAGTGATGGGTCACTCACCAGGGACAAGTTTCTCTCGGCTTTGGTGTCCACTTCTAGAAAATGAAGTCGTTGCATTGGGTTACTGACCTCTGAGCTTCCCCCTCCCCCAGCTCTTGTCACTTGTCCCAAGGAGGAGGCTGAGTGCCTAGAGGGTCTCTGAGCCCTGGAGAGGGACAGAGTGATCCTCCCCAGTGGATTTAAGCACTTCTCCATCCATAATCTCCATCATCTGCTTCCATTTCTAAATCTTAGGTAAAGGGCTTTGCCTATCATGCAGCTTCAAGCCAAGCCTCTGGCCCGTGATTCCAGGAGAACTGTGCCCCTAAGCCCCTCCCAACAAGAAATTCTGGCATTAATACTGAGCCCCTGCTGAGGGTTTGGACCTCTCCCTGCCCTTCATCCTGCCCGTCTACCAATAATTCTTCGCTTTCCATTCCACACACTTGTATTACATTTGTTTTCAGTGCCTTGTCTGTGCCAGGCCCTAGGGCTTTGGTGTCTAAGGGGAGGGTAGAGAGAATTCTGTTGCTGACCGACTCCACCCCCAACTCCTGCTCTCTGCTAGCCCCACCCACCCAGCGCTCCCCACAGGCAGAGGCGAGGATGGAGGTAATGCTCACTTATGGAGTACTTCCTGCTGTGTGCTTGACCCGTTCATTCTTCCATCGACTTTCCACAACGGAGCGACATAGATGCTATTACCATCCCCATTTTGCAGAGGAGGAAAGTAAGGCTCAGGGAGGTGAAGCCTCTTAACTGAATGTCACTTTGCTACCAAACAGTAGGAAATGAGTCTGTCCCGGAAGGTCCTTGCTCTTGGGTACTAAACAGCACTGGCTTCCATCATAGTAAACTAACTAACTAACTAACTAACTAACTAACTAACTAACTAACATCAGAATGGTAAGAATCTTTGTTTCTCTCTGGTTCCACCATGCTTGGAACATAAGAATATTTATGACATTGACTGTTCATTTTTTAAAAAAGCAATCTCTACACCCAACGTAGGGCTTGAACTCATAAACCCAAGATCCAGAGTTGCATGCTCTACTGACTAAGTCAGCCAGGCGCCCCTCACATTAACTGTTTATAAATCACTTTCAACTCCTTAAGCATAAAGATGGGCACTTACTCATCGATGAATCCCTAGAATCCAGTAAAATGTCCAGGACATAGTAGGTGCTTAAACCAAGTTGGATGAGGGGTACCTGACTGTCTCAGTTGGTGGAGTATGGGGCTCTTGATCTCAGGGTTGTGAGTTCGAGCCTCACATTGGGTGTTGAGATTACTTAAAAAAATAAAATCTTAAAAAAAAACAAGTTAAATGAATTAAGTTGGATTTAATCTAACTGAATGGAGTCAATGGAATCAAATGGGATTGAATGGAATGAAACTGAATTGAGTTGCATTGAATCGAACTCTTGCCAAGTAGGTGGAGACTGAGATCATAGAGCAGAGAGGCCTCAGAAAATGCTATAACCTTTTGCATATTGGACCTACAATCAGCCAGGATTCTTTTGAGTTGCAAGTGATAGAAAGCCAACCCAAAATAACTTCAACAAACATTAGAATATACTGGCTCATGAAACTGGAAATTCCAGACTGACCTTTGGTTCTCAGATGTAGTTGGATCCAGGAAACTCTGAGTCTTTGTCTCTCTTCTATGTTTGGCTATCATGATGCGATGAGAGACAACCATTGGCAACACTGGATTTACACTGTCCTGTTAAACTGTCCTAGTGGAAAACCTGTCTTTCCCAAGAACTCCATTAGAAAAATCCTAGGAAGGGCTCTGGATGGCCAGCCTGGCTCATGAACTCCCCATCGAGCCAATCACTGTGGTCAGAAGGAGGAGAGAGTCTGATTAAGCACTTATGGTTCCATGTCCATAGTTGTGGCTGGCCAGAGTGGGGGTCAGCCCAGCCAATCCACATGAAATCCACCCCTCATCATCCCAGAAAGAGGAGTTTAGACTCCAGGAGAAGAAAACTTGGAAGCTTCCAGCAGGAACACAACTCAGAATTTCACTTTTCAGACCTTTCCCACAGATGTGGGTGACCCCACTGAACACCCCTTTTCCAGCAGCTACTTGAAATACAGACCCCACCTTTCCTGGGGCTGGCTGAGTGCATCTGTCTTTGGTCACTTCCTTCTATCCAGGCATGTCAATATTTTGTTAAACTGACACTGAATAGAGACAAGATTGTGAAGCCCTTGCCTCCCAGAGCAGGTGCCAAAGGAAAATGATTTATTTTCATTCATCTAGAGGCCCAAACCAGGACATTGCTTCAGTTCCAATTCTTCAGAGGAGGGATTAGAGGAGGGGTGTGTTTCTTTCTGCCTCTCTGGAAGCCAGTGGCCATGGTTGGGAAACTGCCTTTGGATTTTTCCAGAATTCTTTCCCTAGTTCACAAACATCCATTCTAGGGAACTTCACAATCAGTGAGGATTCCTGACACTCTCCTACACTGCTGTGAGCCTGCCAGTGGACCTGAATTTTCTGAAAGGTGCTCTGTCCAAAAATAACAAAGCTTTAAAAATTTAAGTGTGATGGAGGAAAAATATGTTAATATTCGATTGTTTACGTCTTTTAACCCTCTTCCACCTGCTAGAGATAATTCTGTGGTTGCCTATTTAGCATTTCTTCGTTTTCCCCCACACCAGTAGAAAGATGTGTTAACCATCTGGGTTCCTGAGCTTTTATGGTGAGAAACTGGGTATAAAAAGAACTGGATGAATGAGAACAGCAGATTTCCATTTTGTAAGAGAAGAAGAATAAAGGTGGAAGGAAATGGGGAGGAGGAGGAGAGGCAAGAGCCCAAGGTGGTTGAGTGTCAGTGGAAAGGGAGTGGTTCAGAGGCATATATCAGGAAAACCATAAGGATGCAAGAAAATAAAAATGGGGAAAGAGGACTTTTTGAGGGTTGCTAAGGATTATGAAATTGAGTCCTCTTTGATGTTCTCTGAGAAGCTCCAATAAAGATTTGCATTGCTTTCAGGATAGAAAGAAAGAAAAAGAAAAAGAAAGAAAGAAAGAAAAAAGAAAGAAAGAAAGAAAGAAAGAAAGAAAGAAAGAAAGAAAGAAAGAAAATTAGATAGATAGATAGATTGATTGATTTCAGGATTATATATAGTATTCCCCTCTACATCTGTTTATCTAACCAGTTCCCTAGTGGTAGAAATTTGGGTTCTTTTCCATTTGTTGATATTGTAAATAGCACCATGAGAATATCCTTGTAACTAAATCTCTGTACGCATCCAAGATGATTTCCTTGGGATCATTCATTGGGTCCACAGTTGGCCTAAGTCATATAAAAAGCCAATGCCTGAGGAATTCAGCCCCAGTATATCCTAAGAAGGTGATGTTATGAAATCTGTTTAACCTGAGCCTCAGTTTCTTTATCTGGGAAATGGGACTGTTCATTCCTCAGTTACGGGGTTTCTGTGAGGAGCAAATAAGATAACATGTAAAATTGCTCTGGGAATCTGAAGCAAGTTCTATGGGCACAAGCACCTCTTCTCCCCACTTCCCTGCATTATTTGGATGCTCAAACTATGTTCATGAATTGTCTTGATGAAAATAGAAATTAAATGTATATTTAAAAGTCTGCGTCGTGAAGCCTGATGATTCACGGATCTGTACCATGGGGGGGAAAAAAGTCTGCATCATGCATTTGTACTCGCTATTAAAAAATTAATCTGAAAAATCAGGCAACTTCTCAGTCTCCACCAAATTCTGTTTTATTCTCATAAAAGCCCTTGTCACTATCAGTTTTTTATTATTTAGCTGATTTTTTATCTTCACTCTAGAATTTTATCAGGTCTTAGAGAGCAGGCACCTGTTTAGTCATAGTCTCTGCCATATCCCCAGGACCTAGCACTCACCTGGCACATGATCCATAAATATTTGGTGGTGTATGTGCAGAGAGAGAGGGATTGAGAGAGAGGTGGATGGAGGGATGGAGGGATGGATGGAGAGATGGAGGGAGGGATGGAGGGAGGGATATGGAGGGATGGAGAGATGGAGAGAAGGAGGGAGGGATGGAGGGAGGGATATGGAGGGATGGAGAGATGGAGAGAAGGAGGGAGGGATGGAGGGAGGGAAGAACTCCACACATCAAGTTCTTAACTACCTCCCTGACCTTCTTATTTCCTTTTCTCTTGCCCTCTTATGTCTCTCACATCCTATCTTCTTCTCCCACCCTTTCCATGCTCTGCAGGTTGATTGGGCAGAAGAGTTCAGACCAGAGACCTGTATGCTGTCCCCATCTTCACTGCTATTCTGGGTTTGGGGTCTGGTCCCAGTTTCTGAGATCATGGACCAAAATGTCCCGACCTTCTCACTCCACGTGTCCATTTGGGGCTGCCCAGCAGCCTCTGCTGCTCCAGCCCCTGCCCTGTGGAACAGAGACCCTAAGAGTCTGGCCAGTACCTCTCCCACTGAGAAGCCCACTCACCCCTCACCATGAGGGCCTCTAGATTCAGAGATGGGTGGGAGGGAGAGGGGAAGGAGAGTGAAATTGAAAATGCTTTTGAGACCTCAGCAGTGGCTGGGCTGCTACTGGAGGTGGCATTCTCTTTCCTCCTTCCAGGCTCCAAGCCTTGTCTGGGAATATTGGTTTTGCCATCTGCAGGAAGCTGGCAGCAAGCAAGGGGTACAGAAGGCTCCTGAAGGACAGGGCCAAGGGCAGCTACTTTCCAAGTGAGTCCAGCTCCTCTCTGCCAGTCCAGAGTCACCTGAGGGAGGGGCTTCTCTTGCTCTTGAAGGGGAGCAGACCATACTGCCCCCCCAAAGTGCAGTCTATTTCAGGCAGTGTTAAAAAGAAAAGCATAGGCCCAAAATGGCATCACTTACGTTAAGGCCCCACACCAGCAAACCAAGACTTAATACCTAAATGGTGGTTTCAATTTTACAGGAATGTGGCCTTTGACCAGTCCACCTGGAATTTCCTGGACAGTGCTGGGAAATTTACTGATAGATCCTTTCTGTTCCCCTTAGGAGGGCAAACTTACGTAAAACAATGCATTCTTTGCTAATATTTTCCTAACCCTCCCCTTCCTCCCTCAGCCTTTATAAACCTGTCCTTTTCTACAGTTCAGCGGAGCTCCTTTCTGTTTGCTGGATGGGATGCTGCCTAATTCAGGAAAGCCCATTAGATCTCCATGGAGGAATAACTTCTACTCTACTCAGGTTTTAGAACTTTTCCTGCGTCCGCTTAAAAATGATCAACTGTTAAATAACAAACATTCAACAGAGTGAATTCGAAGATCTAACGGGCTTTCCTGAATTAGGCAGCATCCCATCCAGCAAGCAGAAAGGAGCTCCGCTGAACTATAAGGTAAGGTTGCCCTCCTAAGGGGAACAGAAAGGATCTATCAGTAAATTTCCCAGCACTGTCCAGGAAATTCCAGGTGGACTGGGCCATTGGGGGGAGTTACTTAGCTTTCCTAGGTCTCTCCCTTCTAACATAGGAGGTATGCATGTTATTAAACTTCTGTGTTTTGGGGCACCTGGGTGGCTCAGTGGGTTAAAGCCTCTGGTTTTGGCTTGGGTCATGATCTCAGGGTCCTGGGATCGAGCCCCACATCGGGCTCCCTGCTCGGCGGGGAGCCTGCTTCCTCCTCTCTCTGCCTGCCTCTCTGCCTACTTGTAATCTCTCTCTGTGTCAAATAAATAAATAAAATCTTTAAAAATAAATAAATAAACTTCTGTGTTTTTTAATTTTTTTATTCAAATTCAATTTATTTACCATATAGTGCATTATTAGTTTCAGAGGTAGAGTTCAGTGATTCATCAGTTGCATATAACACCCAGTGCTCATTATATCAAGTGCCCTCCTTAATGCCCATCACCCAGTCACCCCAGTCCCCCACCCGCCTCCCCTCCAGTCATCCTCAGCTTATTCTCTATAGTTAAGAGTCTCTCATGGTTTGTCTCCCTGTCTGTTTTCATCTTATTTCATTTTTCCTTCTCCACATGTTCATCTGTTTCGTTTCTTAAATTCCATGTATGAGTGAAATCATATGGTATTTGTCTTTCTCTGTCTGACTTACTTTGCTCAGCATAATACCTCTAGTTTCATCCACATAGTTGCAAATGGCAAGATTTCATTCTTTTTGATGGGTGAGTAATGTTCCATTATACACACACACATAAACACACACACACAAACATGCACACACATAGCACATCTTCTTTATCCATTCACCCTTTGGTGGACATCTGAGCTCTTTCCATATTTTGGCTGTTGTGGACATTGCTGTTATAAACATTGGGTTTTGTTTTTCTCCTGGTAATCTGTTTTTCATTATTGGGCCCCTCTTAGCCAAGAACCTAGAAGGGTAGAGGAAAAATTATGCTTCCTCCTCCACATTCTCTCCAAGTATCTCTCCACTCTGGTCAGCCTCTCTCATTCTCTTCTCTCATCTCTTATTTTCTTTGATCTCTTTCCTCTACTGTCCCCTTCCTCTTCCCATGTCTTTCCCATCTCATGTTCTCTTCCACAAGGTGATACAACATGGCTCAACAATCTGAGAAACCTCCAGGTCAGGGGACCCTCTCTCTCAGTATCTTGGGGAGGCCACCTCACTGAAGGGTCCAGTCTTAGTCTGCTGTGTCCCTTAGACAATCACAAATGGATCTGACGATCTGTGGTTCCCATCCCCCTATATAGTACATACATTCTTCCAGGGAAAGGCCCATTAACATTTCTCAGTTTACCAAAGGAGACCATGGAAGAATCCTGCAGTCAGGTTTAATGGTCTTTGATGAATTAATGAGTGACTTGGGATAAGTGGCCTTACCCCCACCATGCTTCAGTTTCCTCTCCCATAAATTAGCAGTAATGACTTTCAAACTCTACTTTTCAGAGCCCCAAGCTCCTGGGTATCTGCTGAGCTGAGAGGATGGTTCTGGGGTCCAGGAGTCCAGATCCCCACTTCTACTCCCACCTCAGGGTCTCTGTGTCCATCTAAGGCACATATGTGGCAATGCCGGGACAGGTTTCCATGGCACAAATGACTCTAAAGCTTTACAAAAATTTTGAAGTGTTTAGTACTGATGCCTGCAATTTCCTTTGAAAAACATCATGAATGGGAGACATGATAATACAAGCACAGTGAGGTACTAATGGTTGATTCTAGGTGGTGGGTTTATGCCTGGTGGTTCATTGATTTCTCTTCTCCTTTCCTGAGACTCCTGACTCAGAGAGAAATAACTAAAAGGACACATCTGGCTTCAGGCACATTGGGGGATTCAAGTATGATTGGAATACAAACAAACAGGGTAACTAAAGTGGTCACCAAAACACCGGGCTTTCTACCGCCAAGACCTTTTAGGGTCAAGAGACAGTGTCCAATGAGATATCCATCCCTTGAGCCATCAGCTCATATCTGGACCAGGGCAAACAGCTCTGTGGGTCTGTAGGATCTTGCCATTGATCTTGTTCGTTTTCTGTGCTCCTCCACTTGGACAGGAAGGTTGCTTCTCATGCATGATTCCATGCTCCCTGGCTCCCATGCCACCTCCATGGGTGACAACTACATAATCACGACAATAATGTAGTAGCTAGTTGTTACAATAGTGAGCAGTAGCCCTAGTGGGTAACAGCCATGCTAAACTCTCTAGAGACACTCAACTATTTCATCCTCTGAATAATCCATCAGCCAGATATTATTGCTCTATCAAATTCACATCATTTACTCACTGTGTGATCTGGGCAATTTAGTTAGCCCTTCTGAGCCTCAGTTTCCCCATATGTAAAATGGGAATCATGAAGACACCAGCCTCATGGGCTGCTGGGATATTTTTCCATGCATGCAAAGGGCTTGGTCCAAAGCCTGGCTCACAGAGGTAGAAGCTGGCTTTTCAGAGAGGTTTAGTGATTTGTTCCAGGACACACAGCCAGCATTAGGACCCAGGTTTTCCTGCTCTTAAAACAAGTGCTCTCAGTTAGTATGCTATGCTAAAAAATCAGAGCTCTCTGCAGCTGAAAGCACCAGGGGAAAATCTCTGCCTTCCCTTAATTAGATTAAAAGATCCATCATGAGCATGTAAACCAGCGAGCCGTAATCCATGGATGCTGTTGCATTTTAAACAGAAATTCAGAGCAAGTGGTTCAGATGGGACTGAGCAGCTGGTGGTTGCTGATGGCACACACTGTGTCGTGAACCAGCAAATCATTCCTTCCTCTGGGGAGAGTAAGGGCTGATGGGCATTTGCAGCAGGGTGGTCAGAACTGGGCTGTAGGCTTAGTAAGACCCCCTCCAAGATGGTGAGCCCCTTTGTGTGGTAAATGCAGACCACATCTCTTAATGTTCAATCTGACTTTGAAAGCAGGGGGGAAAAAAGGTAATTCTCTCACCTCCATGCTTCCCAAAGCTGGCTGGGTATCCCATCACCTGGAGACTTGACAAAAATGGACATTGTTTGGCCCCATAATCAGACCTGGTGATTCAAATGCTTCAGCACAGGGTCTGAAGATCAATATTTCCAGGGCATGATCACAAAACGTTTCTGAAACCACAGAAAACCACCACATTGTATCCTTGAATTCCCACAATGTTTCTAAGGGTTTTGGATTTTTAAACCTATTTCGTTGATGAGGTACTGAGACTTGGAGAGGCTGAGCAAATTTGCTCAAGGCCACACAACTAGTATATCAGGATTCATTCTACCCTGAGAAAGAGAAAACTCAAAATTTAAAGATGGCTTAAACACGATGGGAGTGTCTTTCTTGCTCACAGAATAAAAAACTGCAGTGAAGGGGTTCAGGGGCCTGGCTTCCTTCTAGCTTGCTGCTCTGCCACCTCAATACAAGCCTTCCTCCTCATGGTTCACAATGGTTGCTCTAGCTCCAGTCATCACACCTACCTTCTAGCTTCCAGGAAGAAGGAAAAAGAAGTTAGTTTCCACTGAGGCACTTCAGTTGCTTATGGCATGTGGATGGGAGGGAAAAGGTACGGGATGAAGTTGGGGAATAGATGGAAATGCACGGCATGGCTTGTTTTGTTCCGTAAGCCTTCTGTAAATAGTCATTTTTACAGACAAGTATTTATTTGGGGATTTAGTCATTTAATATGCAAAATAGCTTTTAAGATTCTTATGTGTGTTCATTATAGGAAAACTTTAAATTTTAATCAGGCACTAAGAACGAAAGAGAACTTCACCTATGATCCTTATACCATAATAACCACCCTGTTTTCATCTTTATCCTTTTTGTTATTTATAATGATGTCTGTTATACATTAAAACGTTTTCAATTGCAAAAATGGGATCATAGGGTGTCTACTGTTTTATAGCCTGATAAAAAATAAAATAAAATGTGAACATGATTAAAAAAAAATTAGGTGTTTCCTAGAAGCTTAAGGCACCAGTGACTCTTACATCTTGGTAACCATAACCATACTCACATGGCTCTGTCCAACTACAAGGGAGATTGGGAAACTATTTGGATTTATCATCTTAATCCTAATAATACTCAAGAAGACAGGTGCTATCACCGCTGCTCTGGCAATGAAGAAACTGACACTCGGAAGAGTTAGTAACTTGCCCCAAGCTCCCCCATTGTAGAGTTAGGGTTTCAACTCAGATGGGCTGACTCTGAATTCTATGACTTCCCCTTCCAGACGTGACACTGTAACACCAGAAGAAGGCAGCAGGGGGAACCCCCTGCTCAATAAGACTTTCCCACGGGAAAGACAGTTTCTTCCATCTGCGCACCTGGGGGAAAACATCATGGCTTCTCTACCCCCTGGGGCTCAGGAAGTCAAGGAGGTGGGCTGGTCTGCGGTGGGAAGCAGAGCCTGGCAATAAAGGGGGAATGCCAAGATGCCACGTGGTGTGCCCCCCACCCCCCACGAAACACAGGCCTGGCTGCTGTGGATGGAGACGCCCTCTGCCTTTCGCTGCCCCTCCCCCCACCCCTCCCCCTCACCCAGGGCTACTGCTCATCTGGTATGATCTCATCCACTTGAAAATAAGGAACCTCCATGAGAGGCTAATGGGCATTTATTTTAATTTAGGGAGCTCAGATTTGGGTAGATCCCCAAACAGTGCTCCTACTTGGAGGGTGGGGGCAAGAGGTTTTCATGAGGAAAAGGAAGAGGGATGGTGATTAGAGCAAGACCTTCTGCTGGTTTGCAAGGGACCTTCCTTCCCTCAGACAACCCAGCGTGCTCGTTTATTATGAAAGATGTTTTCGGCTTTTCTCCTTCACCTCTTCCTCCTCCTCCTCCTCCTTTTCGATCCATACAGTGGACTGCTTGACACATATTCCCAGGGTATTTGACTTGTCACCTGCTTGCACAAAAGGCAAAGGGAGAGACAGAGAAGACAGGCATCGTTGTCTAGCACAGGGTTGTGCAAACTTTATCTGTAAAAGATCAGATCAAAAATATCTGAGGCTTTCTGGGGCCACAAAGACTACTCGACTCTGTCATTATAGCATGAAGCAGCCACAGATAATATGTCCATGAAGGACTGTGTTCTGATAAAACTCTCTCTACAAAATCAGGGGAAGGCCTGATTTCACCCACAGGCCAGAGTTTGCTGACCTGTGACCTAGTGGATACATGCACAGATTGGTATCTATCAACACTTCCTGCAAATCCCATCTTCTGGGGTGGATGGGAATTGTCTGCCTAATCTCTTTGGGCTTCAGGTTTCTCATCTCTCAAATGGGAATAAATGGACCTGCCCCCTGCAATCATTGTAATAAAGTCTCTGCTCCCCAAACAGGCCAAACTTGCTCTGGCCTCAGGGCCTTTGCACTTGCCTTGGTAGCCTTTCTACCCCTAAGTGCCCTTCCTTCCAGTAATTGCATGCTGGCTCCATTTCATCATTCAGTCTCTTAAGTCACCTTCTCAGAAGCTTCCCTGGCACCTCTGTACAAAGCAGTGAATCTCCCAGGCTGGCACATAGCAGATGCAGAAACTGACTTGTTTAAAGTACATTGATTCTTGTTTGGATGAGAAAAGATAGGATTTTTGCTGCCCAGGAGTTTCCCACAATGGAATGCTACCTTTTCCCCTTTTACACAATTTTCAGGGCAGGTCGCATGTGTGATCTAAAACGCAAGGCAAGAAGAACCAATACTGCTTTTTCCAGTGTGTACTTTTCAACTCTGGGCACTTCCTCCTTCAATTAGAATGCCTGTCTGGGCTGGCAGGTAACATGAGATGAAGGAGTGACCTTCGAGTTTCTTCAAACCCAACCAGGAATGTAGAGTTTTACTATCTGGTGACCCATTCCCACCCTGCTGATGGGCCTTCATGAGTCACCCAGAATTTTCCACCTAGATTTATGAAATCCATTTTCCCTGAGACAGACTAAGCAGTTTATAGAGAACCAATATCATTAGGTTAATGATTCCCCATAAATTATTACCCAGGCAGCCCAGTTAATCCCACAGATGGGGCATTAATGGTGGAGGGTCAGTTGCTGGCTTTTCAGAGTTGCCTGGCATGACCTTGGCTCAGGCAGATGGCATACCCTAAGAAGGGCTTGCATCCTCCAAATCCTTCATTGAATCCCCACTCTGTAATAATCTTCCATCAGCCCCTCCAGGGCCCCCACTGCAGCCTGGGTGTGATGCCCCAAATGAGCATCACGGAATAGGAATGATTTTCTGTCTCGTTCCATCCTCGGCCATGACTTTTCATTTCCCACTGATGTCTGATTTATTTATCTGTTTATGAAGCGACCCGTTTGGCTTGAAGCGACAGCAATAGGCATTTGATCAAATAGAGCTGCAAATCTCATCTTCTACCATCCTGAATTTTTATTCCGTCATTACTTAACAAAATAGAATTAAGTTGGGGAGAAAGCGGGCTCCTGAATTATGCATCAGCCTCATTTCATTGGTCTTTATGCTCTCTCTTGGGATTGCAGTGTTTCCATGTTACCCAGCATTCCCAGAGGGAGGCAGTTCCATCTCTAGTGACTGAGGACTGTCGCTCTCCACTCCAATTTGCCTGGGTTCAGAAAGATGGCAGAGATGTACAAGGGACGTGGATTTCACAAGCATCGGATTGTCTTTAGCCAAGGTGGTTCCCCTAGGGCAGTACTCTAGAACAGTTCTCCATAGACTAACTGAGCTCCCCAAAGTCTAGCCTCCTTAGAATCAAGTCTGTGTTTTCAATCAGTCCCATACACCCAGCTATTCCTCACCCAAACCAGTGTGGAGTTGCATAGAACAGACAATATCAGTATCATCATCATTATCAGAATTATCAGAAACTGATTATCAAAGTCCTGGGCAGGTACCAGACACTTTACTAAGGGTTTTTACATATCGATCCGCATTCTATAGATGAGAAAACTGAACAAGTGATAGAACTGGCATTCAGTTCCATCTACCTCCCACCTGAGCCAGGTTCTTAACAACCATAGGATCTGGCCTTGTGAAGAGCTGCTTCCTTTTTTTTTTTTTTTTAAAGATTTTTAATTTATTTATTCTAGAAAGAGTGAGCATGAATCGGGGAGGGGCTAAGGGAGAGGGAGCAGCAGACTCGCTGCTGAGCAGGGAGCCCCATGTGGGGCTCGATTCCAGGGGACCATGACCCTAGCCAAAGGCAGATGCTTAACCGACTGAGCCACCCAGACACCGGAGCTGCTTCCTTTCTTGCCAAGGAGGAAGGCCGAGTAATTAATATCTACTGGTCACCTCTGTGCTAGGCACTTGTCTGCATTATCTCATTTAATTCTTAAAGTCTCCCATGACATATACATTAATCCATCTTACGGGCAGGAAAACTGGGGCTTAAAAATCTGAAGATAATCTGATTCTAAATCCAGGATAGCAATGCTATCCAGTCAAATCAGGGGTCTTTAAAGGAAAGGTATCATGCTGTGATTTTTACAGCAGAGGGCTAGGTCCTGAGATGGCCTTCAGGGCTCTCACAAATCTTAACATACACATGGGTGCGTGGGACTATTTCCTAAGGAAAGCTCCATAACTCTGATCAGACACTTGACAGGGTTCAAACCCAAAACAGATTAAGAGATAACTGGTCTAGAAGATGGGAAGCTACATGGAATACAGCTTTATTTTTATTTATTTTTGTTTTTAAGTAATTAATCTCCACACCCAACATGGGCTTCTGAGATCAAGAGTTGCACCGGCAGAGCCAGCGAGGTGCCCCCAGAACAGGACTTTAAGTCCTTGTTGACTCCAGGCAACTGGCCATCAGCGCACGTACTTTCAGTACACATGAGTCTGCACAGATGCCGTGAAAGATACAAGACCGAGACCCATTTGTCCAAGGAGGCAAATAACAGGAGGAACAAGACGAGGTCTGGTCATTTCCCTGCTTAAACCCCTCCACTGGTTTTCCAGCCCACTGAAAAGAGAATCCAGACTTTTCACTGTGACCCACAAACAAAGTTCATAGCTGGTTTCTTATCCTTCCAGACTCAGAATGAAGGTCACTTTACAAAGACCCTCCTTAACCTCATGTGATTCTAGCATATGCTGGGATCCCTTTTAGTTCCTACTACAGTCTGTGATCATTTTGTCTGTGTGGTTACTTATTCACTGTCTCCTTAGCTAGAAGAAAGGTCATGGGGGCTTGGGTTTGTCCACTCCATTCACCATCTGCAGGACCTGCTACGGTGCCTGGCCCAGAGTCAGTGACCAATGATATCAAATAAATGAATGGGCATGTCGCTTATCTCCTCTGAGTCTCAGTTTCATCACACATAAAATGAAGGCTTAGACTATGGGTGGTTTCTGAATTACGCTCTCCAGTTCTCAGATGCCTCCCCGAAGTGCGTCAAGACCCCATAGAGGGGGGAAAAAAGTGATGTTCCTAGTCTCAGAGCCACACCCCATCTATGTATTTTAAATATTGCCACTTAGAATAGGATTTCATTAGAATGAAAAAGAATTCTTCAGCTCAAAGCGAAAGTTTTAAATGGTTGCATAATGAGCATCTTTCTAGCTCTAAAGTCTATGACCTGTGACTATCAGCCACTATGAGAGTCACAGAGAAGGAGCCCCAGCATGTGGGAGAGGAAGTGGGTGCCACCTGGCTGGGCCATCAGCATGACCTGATCAAGGGAGGACTTGAATCAGACCTTGAAGGACAAGTTGAGAAAACCGGAATAGGCAGGCATGGTGTTCTGAACCATGGCAGCAAACAGCACCTCGAAGGGACATTAAACAAGCAAGAATAGCTCTAAGACCATGGTTTTGAAGGATGCCCCCCTGGACCAGCAGCACTGGCCTCACCTGGAACTTGTTAGAAATGCAAATTCTCAGGTTCCACCCCAGATCTACTCAACCAGAAGCTCTGGGCAGTGGGACCCAGAAATCTCTATTTCCGTAAGTCCTCTGGTTGATTCTATGTATTCTCAAGTCCTAAGGTCACCAGGGTAAGGCAAGAAGGGTGAGAAGTCTCCCCAAATCCAGCTACAGAGCAATCATGACACAATCCTGGGGGATGACTTGCTTCATCTTCATTTTCTCAGCCCTGGCTGCCCATTACAATCACCTAGAAAGATTTTCAAGTGCTTAATGCCTGGGCCCCATGAAGAGTGATTAAACTAGAATCACTAGGGATGGGACTAAGGCTTCTGTGTTGTTCTAAACCTCCCCCTGCAATTCCACTGTACACATGTGGTTGAGAAGCATGGCATCTGTACTTTTTTTTTGCAGAGCGGGTGGCAAGGGTAGCCAGGACACAGTACACCTGGAAATTCCGCATGATGATTAGCTTCCCAGGGTTCCCAGAACTGCTGCAGAGAGGCTGATGGTGCTACTGGCTCGGGAGGGGGAATGAATGTATTTCAAAGGGGAGAAGGCATTGAGTTAATTAACTGTGGTAAGTGCACCTCATAAGTAGTTCCATGTGAGAGAGAGAGAGAAGGAGAGGGGGTAGGAGGAGAGTTGAGGTATAATCATGTGGTTGTAGAAGTTCTCTCTTGTTGCTAGAAATAGAATGTGTTGGATTGGTAGAATTGGAGGAAAAGTCTTAACGGTAAAGAATAGACTGAACACCAAGGACATCCCAAGAGAAAGGGTTTTGGATGGAATTTGGGAGGATGTGATGCACAAGACAAGGAAAGGTCAAATGTGTGTGGTAGAGGTCAGGAATCTGAGATCTGGGGTTCAAATGTCAGCTCTCCCATTTCGTAGCTATGTGACCCTGGGCATGTTACTCTGTCCCTCTATTTCAGTCTGTTTGTTTGTAAAATGGGGCTAACAAAAATTTCTATCTCACAAGGTTTCTGTGATGATTAAATGGGTTAATCCATGCAATGTGTTTGCGGCAGAGCCTGGTACTCAATAGTGGTTGCTCTATTAATTGTTGTTTTTGTTTAGAGGGTTGTGGATAAAAAGGTTTGCTCTGAACCAGGACTCGAGGATTTGTGGCTTGGGACACGCTTCTTGTCTTCCCCCAATAACATGGCTCTGACTCTCACAAACAAGCCAGGTGTACGTGAATCTATGTGGTCTCAAGTGTTCTACCTGTGTTGACTTCTTAACAGGTGGAATGATGGTTGCTTCAACTGCTCTCCAGCTTCTGGCCATCATCAAAGAGTGTCAGATCAGCCCAAAGGGTGTAGGAACAGCTCAGAGTCTGCTAGCCAACACAGTAGCTGAGTTGACATCAGAACCCTCTCAACACTCTGAGCACATAGCCATGCAGGATAAAATATAACATCAAAGGCTTCAAATATATAGCTTGGATCAAAAAATAAACTAAAGGAAAAGAGAATCCCAGGTGCCAGAAAGAACACGCAGACTAAATGAGCCATACAGTCCATGTGGTATCGGAACTATATACATCTAGGAAGTCATAATACCAATGCCCGGAGAACAGAGTTGCTTCCACAAGATAGGAGCTAGCAAAGCCCAAAGCAGGAAATCATAAAGGGCTGCCCATCCATGAAAGGGGCACTAAAAAGCTCTACCCACTGGCTTGAGCACATGGCTTGTAGGCAAGTTGGCCCCCGCAGACCACAGGTGGTAAGAGATTCATGGGGAGACATTTAAATATCAAGCCAGTGCCACGAGCTTCCCCAATCTTGCCCCTGGGAATCCCAGAGAAAAATTTCCCACCGAAGATGAGTTCACAGTTAGAAATTGTAAAGCATGTAGGTAACCACGTCCCCAGGAGACTCAGAAGATACAATTAATTAAGGAATTCAAACCATAGAAACTGCATGCACGAGACTGTTTAAAAGCCTCTTTGATGGCATGTGAGGATATGTTCAATAACATAAAGAGAAGAAACAGAGTCAGCAGGGGCTACAGATCATTAATCATAAGACACAAAGCTGCATGAAGGAGATTTATGTGGTAAGCATTAGATGGGCTCCTGTTCTATCTCTGCCTGCTGGCTTCAAGGAGGTGAGGCAGGGGAGTGAGACAAGGACATTCCTACCCATACAGGCTGATACAGTCTTTCCAGAAAAGGCAAGTTACCAGTATGGATCAGAAGCCTTACATTTTTTGTATTCACTTTGGAGACATTCACTTTTAGGGATTTGTTCTAAACAAATAATGATGGATATGAGCAAAGATTAGCTCTGAGGATCATTTTTTTCTTTTTCCAGTGCTGAAAAACTGGAAACATTCTATATGTCCAGCAGCAAAAGATTTGTCAAATAAATGAGGATGTATCCAGATGTTGGGATTCTAGGCAGGCATTAAAATGGATACTATAGAAGAATGTCGAATGGCTTGGAAAGATGTTCATAACATTGTAAGTAAAAAGGCAGGTTTTTGTTGTGATTCCATGGACAATGCAAATTCCGTTTTTATAAATACAAGATAAATACTGTGGTTTCATATTTAATTGTGGGAACTCAAATTATGAAAAATAGATATAATACTGGAAACAAAAGTCACAAACAGGATTATCTTTGAGTGGTAATACATTATGTCATTGATGGAAAGACACCACTGCCCCAGCTGAAAAATAAAAATTGCCTCTAATGGGAAAAGACGCAGAAACTTTGGAGATGTTATGTGAAGCAGAAAGTAACAGAGCCCACACAGACAGAGATTTTCAGTTTTCCTGAATTCTCCATGAGGATGACAGTGAAGTCTCTCCCTGTGCTTTGCTCCAAGCATCTGCTCACATTTGCCTGTTCTGGAGACTCTGACTACCTGTCTGCTTGAAATCCAGTGATAGTCACGGATTCAAAAGAGCCCAGCACATTCCTGGTAGTTCACTGAAGGGCTGGATGAAGAGATGGAATCTTCAAGAACATTCCAGAGTACCAGAGCCACCTGAGGTCCAATGGTGCCCATAGGACTATAGATTTTTTTCCTGTCCTTCTTTGTTTATATTTTCCAAATTTATTACATGTGAATTAGTCATGACAAGCTCTAGGGTAACAAAATAACCCCTAAATCAGGAGCTTGGCACAATAACTTTTTTTTTTCTAAACTAAAACCCTGATGCCATCTTGCAACTATACCACTTGGGATACATGGCTCTGAAGGTTGAGACAGCAGGCAAGAGAGGGCATAGAGGTGCCACACCTGTCCCTAAATACTTTAGGACAGAAGACACAAGTGTCATTTCAGCCTACCCTTCTTTGGGTGAATTAATCACATGTCTAGGCACTGGGAAGCATGTCCTTCACTTGTTGTTGTTTAAGATTTTATTTATTTATTTATTTTAGAGAGAGAGAGATAACAAGAGAGAGCACAACCCTGGGTGGGGGAGGAGATGGAGAAGAGGGCTTTCCGGTGAGCAAGGAGCCAGACATGATGGGGAGCATGATCCCTGGGATCGTGCCCTGAGCTGAAGACAGACACTTAACCTAAGGAGCCATCCAGGTGCCCTGCGTGTTCTTCACTTGTACCGGGAAGTCTACTAAACTGCATATAGAGGACACTGGTAATCCTGATCATTCTCTCTAATGAATAGTATTTTAAACACATTCACCAGGGTGAGGGATATTGTCACATTAGAATTAATCTATAAAGGAAATTACGTGCTGTCTCTATAGGGAACCATTTACACAGGTCACTGGATTTTGTAAAGTAAGTGGGTGATGGGCCAGGCTCTGGGAAGCTCTCAACAATTTGCCAGCACCCTTCCACAGATACCTAAACCTCCCTGTTCTGGAAGAAAACAAACTCAGGGCACCCATCCCTGTATTATAGGATGGGTGCAGGCTGGTTCACCCCGAAACACAACGGTGTCGCCCTGACCCCATGGCTACCCTCCACGTGGTCTTGGGATGACTGCCCCTGCTTGAGACATGGGCCTCCTAGAATTTCATCCAAAGGCAGAATGAGGCATTTCACTAGTGCAATGACTTTTATCAAGAAAGGACACCTTTGGGCGCCTGGGTGGCTCAGTGGGTTAAAGCCTCTGCCTTCAGCTCAGGTCATGATCTCAGGGTCCTGGGATGGAGGCCCGCATCGGGCTCTCTGCTCAGCAGGGAGCCTGCTTCCTCCTCTCTCTCTACCTGCCTCTCTGCCTACTTGTGATCTCTCTCCCTCTGTGAAATAAATAAAAAATAAAAATCTTAAAAAAAAAAAAGAAAGAAAGGACACCTTTCCCCACAATCTTCACCCTCATCGCACTTGCCTTACATTGGCCAAGGCTGCACCCATGCACACACTTCAGCCAATCACTGGCCAGAATTGTGGAATCACCATGATTATATTGAAACAACCAACATCCATCCCCCTGGAGCTGGGAAAGTGGCCATGTATCTAGACCGAATTGGGGGTTCTGTTAACAAGAAAGAAGGAAGAAGTGGATGTTGAGTGGGAAATCAACAGTCTTCTATGGATGGAATAGGCAACGCTTGTTGTAGGTCAGATTTCATCTATATATTCACTCCACAAATATTTCCACCTAGTGTCAAGTGTCATGATGAGCATTCTGGAATCAGAGGAACTAGACCCAACCCCTACCTTCAGTGGATTTCCAGTCCAGGAGAATTGGTCAGACATGTAATTAAGTAATCATCATAGATTGTGATAAATGCACAGATTAATGTCTAAGATATACCTGGAAGAGAGTGTGGAGGAGAGACTTGAAGGCAATCAGGGAAGGCTTCTCAGAGGAGGTGACATTTGAGCCGGACTTTAAAGGCTAAGGAGGAGTTCACCAGTTAGACAATATGGAAAAAGTAGTCCAGGGAAAGGCAGAAATGAATGAACTAATGAAAGAATTAATGAAACAGACAGCATGAGAAGATTTTTCAAAGAAAAACAGAGGGCAGTGTCAGCTTTGGAAAGGACTTTGAGAATGTCAAGAGGAGTCTGTGGGTTGTAGTATCTACGATTATATGCACTACCGACTGTGTAACTTCAGAGTAATTGCAGGGAAAGAAAATGAAGTACTTTCAAGCATAAGAAAACACATTCAGCAGAAGTAATCAATCTGCAAACCCTTCCAAACACAGACCTTTATGGGTATGAAGTATCTTAGGAACAGTCAAAATCAGGTACAATGGAGCAGTGCATCTTAACGTGGTGGAAATTAGGAACCACCTCTCGCCCATTCTGGATCTTTCCAAAGAGTTAACTCTTAGTGGCCAGTCCTCTTTCAGGCTACTGGGGAGCCTGGAGAGGTTTAATCAAAGTGAATGAGAAGAGCTGGAGGAAAAGATGGCTCGTCCTCATGGAGAGCATGTCCCTATTGTCATGTCTCCTGGGACTCTGAAAATGCGTGGCCATGATGTACTGACTGGGGGCTCTTCTGGCCTATGATATTTCCTTGCCCCCCCCTTTTTTAGGAAAGGGAAGGAGTGGGGAGGGGCACAGGAAGAGGGAGAGAATCCCAAGCCAGCTCCATGCCCAGTGCAAAGTCCAACATGGAGCCCAACATGGGGCTCAATCTCACAACCTTGAGATCATGACTTGAACCAAAATCAAGAGTTGGATGCCTACCCAACTGACTCACCCAGATGCCCCTCCTTGTCTTTTTTTTTCCTGAAAGTGATAATTAGCTTTCTTCAATGATTAAAATACAGGCTCACCTGGAGGCAGGTGGGTGGATAAATTGACCTCTTAAGACCTTCCTTCAGCTTTTTATTGCAGGAGACAGCATGGTAGAGGGAATGTAATTTATTAAAGAATATATCTGCTTTGGTCCACGTTCCTGGCTCAGTGGTTCAAAAAACTATTGGAATTTCCTGAGCGATAGGAGTATCTTTTGTTATTCATAATGAGCTCTTTTTGTGGGGTGGGGAGTGCAAGGAGGGGAGAGCTAGCTGGTTTCAGGAGGTGGGGGGACTGGTTGCCAGAGGAACCATCCAAGTGATTGGAGGGTTGGACCTTTCATCCCCACACCCCACCTCTGGAGAGGGGACAGGGGCTAGATATCGAGTTCAACCATATGGTTTAAATTAAATCAATGATTTAATTAATCATGCCTACATAATGAAACCTTGACAAAAGCTCTCGGGTGCCAGAGTGTGGGGAAGCGTCCAGGTTGGAGAACACATCAATGTATTTGGAGGGTGACAAACCCTGATTCCAGGGAGAGAGAGCATGGAAGCTCTATTCTTCCCCACCCCACGCACCTCACCTTACACATCTCTTCCATTTGGCTGTTCTTGAGTTGTATCTTTTATAATGAAATTGTAATTGCAAGCATAATGTGTTCGACGAGTTCTGTAAGTTGTTTCTGTGAACTACTGAACCTGAAAGGGAGTTGTTGGAGCCCCCAAATTTGTAGCAGAAGCATGGGCTGCTAGGGGACACTTGGGGCTTGTGGTTGGTGTCTGAAGTAGAGACAGTTGTGGGACTGAGCCTTTTAACCAGTGGGGTATGCATGAATTCAGGGTAGTGTCAGGTTGAATTGAACTGAACTCTAGGACATCCAACTGGTGCTAGAGAATTGTCAGAACCTAGGGAATGATGATGATGGCTGACATTTATTGACCACTTATTAAGTGCCACATGTATACAGATGCTTTCATGTGCATTTTCTCAGACAAGAACCCAGATCACACCCTGGTGGTTGTTGGCGTGCTTCCCTTTACCTCATGGATAGGTCCCTCCACATGTAGAGCTTTAAGTCAGGTCACACATCCCTTAGAATGTCCTTCAGTGGATCAGGAATTCTGCAATTTTTGTTTTAGGTTTCCCTCCCCATCTACAGCCCTTCCAGCAAGCAAGTTATAGGTCTGTAAATACTTCAAGGGTGCTATTTTAAGACAACCCTTTATAAACCAGAGTGCTTCTGAAACACAAATGGATGTAATCACCCCTTAATTTGCCTGTTTTGTGGGTTTGGATTTGCTTGCTTGCTTTATTTAGACTGCTTCGAATCCTGTTGTGGGCTGAGAATCAACAGACTCAGCCATAAGCTCTGTTATGTTTTGTTTTGTGCAACACCAGGTGTGGTGCCAAATGAATGATGTTATTTTTTCCCAATGCTATAAAGTTACACATTCAAGTGAGCATTGTTCTTCAAAGTTCTCACCTTAAGAGCACCTGGAGCACCCCTGCAGCATCACTTCTCCCATGCCCTTCCCTGGGAGCCTGGGAATTCTTCCAGTGCAAAAGTGTGCAGTTTGGTTTTATATCCTTATGGGTAGCACATAACAGGGTCCTACTCACCCCTACCCTCTCCTTCATGGGTCTCCCCATTTCAGTTGATGAGCAGGAACATAAGTGAAGAGAAAAGGGTTGTGGGGTTTCAGGTGCAAGATAATGCGGATTTGGACTAAGGAGGTGACAGTGGGGATCAGAAGAGGTAAACTATTTTTGGAGTCCACCACTTATTGTGGTATGTGGAATGTGACAGTAAACAAAAAACAGGTCACTTCTTATAATCTCTCACCAAAATTCTTAGTAACCCTTGAGAGGCTTTGTCATACTTTGGAATCAGAGGTATTTGTGACTGTTTTTCCATTGTCTGTCTCCTGGCCTCTGAGTTGCAGAAGGACAGTGAGTAGCTGAGGGCTTAGCACACAGGAGGACCCGATGGCTGTGAAGCTTGGAAGGTGAAAGCACTCATAGTCCCCCTAAGGCCCCAGCATGAGGAGCCCAGGTACAGAAACACAAATCTCCAGATTCACAGAAGACATTGGAATCATGGCCTAATTTAGGACTGAACTGAGATTTAGCAACTGTCCGGTCCAGGAGTTTTCCAGCTTCGGAGGTCCTGGACACTTTTGAGAAGCTGACGAAAGGTATAAAGCCTCTCCCCTTCCCCAAAAGCACAAACAAACAGAATTTAGCACAGTATTTCAGAGATTACACTGACCACATATGCACCACCCCAAATCCTTGGTTAAGGATTTCAATCTCTAACCTGAGGCTTTAGTTTTGTAGATGTGCCCAGAGAGGGGAAGTGACTTGCCCCCACACCACACAGCTGGATAGAAAGAAGTGGGGAAAACCCTCCTTTGTGCTGTGAGTGGTCAGGACTTCCTCATCATTTCCGATCCCCTGCTTTCTCTGGGCAGAGACAGCCAGTACATTTATCCAGAGCTAGATTTTCCATTTAAAATTCCTCATTTAGAAATGCATCTTCAGAAATTTCTTTGTACTAAAAATCCCCCAAGACTAAGTTTAAGGTTTGGAGGAGAGAAAAGCAGCAAATTGATGTGTATGTTGGAAGAGTTTGGGGAAAGTGATTTCTGTTGTTAGTTGGGAGGGAAGTATTTTTCTTTTTTATTCTCTTTTTACTGTTTTCCCAAGTGTTTTCAAACTCAGAGGTGAACCAGAGCTCAGTTCTGCTCCATAGGATTAGTTAACAAACTTTGACAGTGCAGCATTCTCACTGGAAGTCAGAACCCTTGCAAAACACTGAATTATTCACACCAAATAGGTCACATTTGCTGATGGTGCAAGTAGAATTTTGTGTGTCAAAGAAAGACTCATTAAACTGAGTGCTTCAGTAAAGCAAGCATTACTGGGGTCTAATTTATTGGTGTTGCTTGACTGCTTCCCGAAAATGATGGGGGCTGCCTCTGTCCACAAGGAGTAAGCCCATTTCTGGCTGTGACCAGGATGCATGTCTCATGAGGGCCTGCTCCAAGCTCTGTCCTTCATCCATGCTATTGGAATTGGGATATTGGAGTCTTCCATGCCCAGGGGTCTACAGGGGCAGAACGACAAGACTCATCATTTAATGGATGGGTTCCTAATCCAACGATGTTGTCTTTATCAGGAATCATTTGGTTGCAAGGAATGGAAACCTCCCAGACTGACTCAGGTAAAATGAGGTTGATTGAAGGATAAAGGGGCATTTTTTGGGATCCCAATGGTGGGGGGAAACACTGGGCCTTGTAAGAATCAGGAGTCAACAGATACCTACATTTCCTATCCTTTCCTCTCTTTCTCTCTGGAGCCTTATGTCAGAATAAATGAATGAATGGAGTGATTGGATATACAGGAATCCAAGTGAATCAATTATGCCAGATGGTCCCACAACTTCTGTTTCAGTATGGCTCCCTGACAACTTAGGGCCATTAATGAATGTAGCCTGATGATGTAGTCTGATCCAGTAGCCAATGGAGACGCCACTGCATGTTGCTGTCCATGGTCCTAACCAATGACCATGAACAAATATTTTTTCCCCGGCCATTGAGATCTTAGTAGCCTCATCCAAACTTGTCCAGGACATCTTAATCAGATTTTGAAAGAGTGTGGAGAAGCTAAAAAGGAAGGGTGAAAGAAAAAGGCTATGACAGGCAGACATGCAGGACTGCAGTCCGCTAGCGGTGACAGGAACTAAGCAGGACCCTTGGAGAGTCTATTCCAATGCACTCCTGTTCATTTTGTTGTTATGGCTCTTTAATCTTTTATACCAATTAACAAATTTGGTGTTTTTCACAGTTGTAGGACACCTAGAATTACCAATCACGTTCCATTCTGATGTCATCCTTAGAAGTTTCAGGGAGCTCACTGCTTTGTAATATAGCCTAATCGCATTGGTATTAGAAGCTCCGTTTTTAAAAAAATATTTCTTATGCTAGCCTTAGTCTGCTCACTTGTGACCATCACCCTCTTCCATAAGACAGCCCTTCAGATGATTAAAATCTGCTCTCGCCTCCCTCCAAGTCATCCCTTCTCCACCCGCTCGCTCAGCCACTCCCTGGTTGACCCTGGGACTCCTGCGATGCTGCCTCAGCACATCCTGGCTGAGCAGCAGGTGGCCCATAGAGACTGAGACAAAACTGCTGAGATGGGACTCTGGGCTAATGACAGCATCTGGTTGTTCAGTTCTGAGCCATCCCAAGTCCTGCCTGGTTACAGGCTGCAGGAAGGTTCCCTGAGTAGGCCCCAGGGATCAAATAACCCAATTAACCTGCTTCCATTCTGGTGTAATTTGCCAGTTTTTATGAATGTGCGTGTGCATGCACACAGCACCTGGGCATTCAGAGGGTGGCCTGCTGTTCATGTCAGCTTATCTGCAGGCAGAATGCTCCCACTTTCTCTAAGCCTGCCTCCCAATTCATGAGGAATAAGTTGGAAAGATTTGAAATCCGGTGTGTGGGGCTTACTTCATAAAATCTACTGCTGTTGCCAGGATCCTGTGGCCCCGTCAGTCCCTCAGGGAGGTCTAAGAATGTTGGTATTCTGTTGCACTGTCGCTGTTCTAGATTATAGGCTTTGGGGGTTGGAATGAATATCCAGGGTGAAACATCAGGGTGCTTTTCCCCACCTCTCCAAGCTGTAGTAAACACTTGGAGGTCACTTGCCCCACCTCTCTTCACTCTGCTCTGAGAATTGTAGCCAGGTGCTGTTCCCCTCTCTCTCCTCCAGACCCTGCAGGACTGGACCAGGCATGTACACCTGATAGATGAGATAAATGGCTCTTCTTCTAGAAGGTTGGAATTAGGACTGAGAGCCGCTGGACAGTCTGTGCTGTACATTGACAATGGTGTGAGCTGGGCAGCCATGGCTGCAGTGGAGAGAAGGGATGTCTTGTTCTGGGAAGCCAATCTGCAGACAGACAGAGAGAACAATGAAATAGAGGCCAAAGCTGGGTCCGGGAAGCATGTGGCCACAATAGAGGGAAATGGAGAGACTTCCCTTAGACTCAGACTAGCAGGGCCCCACAACTCTTTGGAATTGCCCTCATGCTTTCCTGGAAACCTTCTCAGGCCCCTCTCTAGAGCCTGGACCCTGCTGGGGCTGGCTGTACCATCCAGGCAGGACACCTTAAACTCAGACCAGCACCCACAGAAGCTTCAGTCTCTGCTCCTCCCCTGCAAGGATCCTTTATCACACGTATGGGGTTGACCAGAGGCCCCAAAGATTGTGGTTGCCCATGGCCCTGGAGCTTCATGAGCTAATGGTTCACACTAGCCAGTATGATATTTCTTTATTGGCACTGTGTGTAGTTGATCCACAAAAATATGCTAATATGCTGATTTATTTATTTTTATCTATTTATATGCCAACATGCTGATTTGGATTGACTCATAGCATTTATATAGATAAGAGATCTGCATAAAACATTTGCTCTGGGACCCGCCCTACCCTGCAGGTCCTGATAGCTTCCATTTCCTTCTTCCAGTCCTTCTGGAGGTCTTGGCCTCTATAAGGGGTGCAGTGCCTCCCTGTAAATTCCTCTGTTTGCCTCAGCGATCTGAAAGTACTGTTTTCTAGAATCTTGGCAGCCCAGTAGCCTAACACACTTCTCCCTGCTCAGGGATTCCACTGTCTGATCTACAAAATGGGATCATAATCCCAAATATCTCCTTCACAGAGCTGTTTGAGAGTCCATGCAGTGCTCGCTTTGGCAGCACATATACTAAAATTGGAGAGTCCCTGCATTTATTCATTTATCAAATACTGAGTGCCTGCCGCATTCCAGGTGCTATGTCAGGTGCTAGAGGTACAAGAATGGATAGACACAGCCCAAGCTGTTTTCTTACAAATGCGACACTTGGCAGGAGGAGACAGACAAGAACACATTTAAAAATATATGTCTGTGGTGATAAGTGTTATGGAGAAATATCAGGCAGGATGAGAGGACAGGAAATTCCCGGGGTTGTGGTGTATGCTATTTTACATAGGGTGACTGGGGAAGGCTTTTTTGATAAGATGACATTTGAGCAAAGCCCTGAGGAGATGAGAAAATGATACTTGTGGACATCTAAGGACGATTTATCCTTGCAGAGGGATTAGTAAGTGCAAAGGCCCTGAGGCAGGAACATGTTTGGCATAATGCAAGAAGAGCACAAAGGCCATGTGGTCACAACACAGTGAAAGAGGGAAGGGAAGGTCAGAGATGAGTCAGGAGGTGAGGAGGAGGTCAACCCTACAGGGCCCTGAGAGCCATCATCAAGACTTCGCTTTTTCCTTTGAGTGATATGGAAAGCATAGGATGGTTTTGACAGATGAAGGATGTGACCTGAATTACATTTTCATAAGATCATCCTGACTTCTGGGTCTGAATTAGACTGAAAGGGAGAGAGGTGGTTGTTGGAGCAGGGACATAGGCAGAGAATCATTTATGGGGCTATTATGGTCCTCTAGGCAAGAAGGGGTGGAGCAAGTTAGTATCAGCAGAGGTGGTAAGGAGTGGTAGGATTCTGGAAATGTTTTGAAGGTAGGGTTCATTGGTTTTTCTAACGTGCATTGTGAGAACTATACCCGTAAAGCACACATCTACCACTGTGCCCAGCTAAGGCATGGAGATCTGGTATGTGTGGGTCAAGGATCCCCCCACTGTCTTCAAAGAACAATACTTCATCTGCTCCTGGATGTGGGCCATGGCACCAAGACGTGTACCCTGGCCTGCCCTGTCTCCCTAAGGTTAGATAAGGCAGGTGATGCTGTCCCCACAGCAGAGAGGAGAACAGAATGATGCCCTTTCTCTCAGTCTTCACTGGGTCTCATAATATAGCCCATCATCCCCATGAATTAGAAAATACAACTCTCTTGATGGTGTCCACTGATCTGTGGCCCCAATGATAACACATAGTCTCTTATCCAGACAGTGGATATTTGTTGATCTGCTTTTGTGTGGTGAGCGCAGATGATAGAAAGTGTTTTAACATCCAGATCCTGCTCCAGGGAAGCCCCTAACCTAGTGAAGGAAACAGAAACATATAAAAGATAAATGAGTACAATAAAATAGTCCTTTGAGATAAGGACAAAACCGGGCATATAAACAAGGTGCTTAGAGGCATTATGTAGAGAGGATAGGTCCTACTCAGTAGATCAGGAAAAAAAAATTTGCAGAAGAGAAGGCATTTGGTCTGAGTCTTGAAAGTTATGTTAAGAGTTTTCCAGGTGCGTAAGGATTAAGATTCCAGATGGTGTTTGCCAAGACGCGCAGGTACAAGAATCCATGGGCTGTCTGGGGGAGGACTGATGGCCCCATGGGGCAAGAGTGTTGGATTCACACCGCCAAGTCGACCAACAAGGAGGAATGAACACTGCTAAGGGCCAGGCGCCAAGGCATATTCACAGTGGTGAATATGCCAGGCCTGACTCACAACGTCCCAGAGCCTCTACTGCTTGAGGGAAGAACTTCAGGGAATGATGTCCCTTAGACCCTCCCCAGGAGATGCTTCTGTAACACCCTGCGCATCCTGAGGTAGCACCCATCACTCTTTGTAGCTGTCATCTGGTGGTTTGTCCCGCTCTCTGATTAAGCCGTGAGTTCCTCAAGAGCAAAAAGCTGTTGACCTCTCCCGCATCCCTAATGCCCAGCACGGTTCTGGCGCATAGTGGCTACTCAAGACACATGCAAGGAAAGAATAAAAGAATAATTAATGAAAAGGTGGTAGGGTTAGTGTGTGGCTGGCCTGTCTCGGCTCCCAGGGCTCTTGAGGGAAACTATTACTATTGCTTCTATTCAATGCAACAAGGCAGGAATTTTCCTTAAGCCTCAATAATTGCATTACCCTAACCCAGGATTGAATTAACCACAGCCTTTAACATGAGTGATTAAAAATGCTTCACATCTCCCACTGGCACTTAGAAGTCAGCTCTCCTCCTGAGCCATTCTCTTCCTTCAATGACGTCTCCTTATCGGGGACGTCAAGATCATTGGCATTTAGAAAGCACATTATGTTGGCTCTTTTCTTTCCCGGAACTGCAAAAAAAAAAAGCAATTTGACCTTTCACAAGGAAAATGGAACCTCGAACTTCCCCTACATGGCAGCGGTGTCTGGGATTTCTCATCTTCATGTCAGGAGACCTTCTCTCCAGCCGGGCAGGAGCAGGGCTGGGGACATAGATGAAGACTATATGATACTATTTCCTCCAGAGAAAATGCTGAGGAGAAGGTTTATTAATAGTGCAGGCCAACCCTGCCAAAGGCGACCGTGAAGAGGAGATGGACAGTGAGGAGGGGAGCACTCTCCTCCAGGGTCACTGCGAACTGCTGACATTTCCTCTCTGTGACATCTGCGCAGAGGATCCCAGGCTGTTGTCCTAGGGGATGAAAGCAACAGATCGGCCACCACCAGAAAGTTAAAATGGAAAAAAGTGGACTGACCCAGCAGCCAGAAGGGACAGAGTGATTCCCCTCTTGGAAAAGGGCAGGTCTCCATAAATCTCCTGTTTGGCTGGGAGAGATAAGAAATGTGACTTTTGCCATCGTCTGCTGATTAGCGCTCTCTTTTGTGGTTACTTTTACACCTCGGAAGAATTAGAAGTTCTTGAGTCCTTGGAGTAGATTACCAAATAGCCTCAAATCTTCGTCTCCCCCTGCCCACGCCCTTTGCAATGAGACTCTGCTCATTCCAGTGAGACTCCGCAGCTCCCACCAAGGAGCGGGGCCTATCTCCCACTTCTGGATCCTGCCTGGACCCTGTGACTCGGTTTGGCCAATAGAACACTGGCAGAAGTGCTACTATGCCAATTCCAAGTCTGAGCCTCAAGAAACTGTACCCACGTTCATTCTCCCTGGAGAACCTTCCTGGCTGTCCCGTGAACAGCACGGGCTAGTCTGTGGGAGGAGGAGAGCTGTGGGACTCAGACTCAATCCAGAGCAGTAATCCCTGTTGAGGCCTCAAGCATGCAACCAGCCAGGGTCAGTGAAGCTGTCTACCCAACCTGTGTCTGAACACAGATCTAAGAATGTGTTTAGCTGAGGTGAGAAGGACCACCCAGCTGAGCCCAGCCTAAGTTGCCAATGGCAGAATTTCGAGCTAAATAAGTGGTTGGAATTTTAAGCTGCTGAGTTTTGAGGGCATTTTTAAAAAATATGGCAATAGCTAATGGATACACTCCTAAACTTGTTCAAGCACTAATAGAAGATAGGAGGAGTTAACACTTCAAAAGATACTAGAACTGAGAATGTAAGTCCAATAAGGGGAGGAACCAAATGGGCACCACAAGTGATGCAGGGCAGGTGATGAGTGAATCTTGGGCTGAATTGGAAGACCATGCAGAAAATTGGGCATCTTCAAGAGGATGCTCTCAGGAGAATGTATGCAACTTGCCTCTCTGGAATAATTATTACCCTGATTCAAGCTTCAGTAAGAATGGCTGCCAAGACCAACTGAGCTTCTTGAATTTAATCTAAAGAGATGTGTGGCCTGGTTAAGAAGAGCCAACTGATAGTCAAACATCTCTACCCCACACACTCCCAACCCCACAAGATGGCTCCATCATCTGCCCGGTTCCTAGACCTGGAGTCGGTCCTGACATCTCACCTCCTCTTCTCCACTGGGCCTCCACATCCTGTTGCCAATGTCTCTTGCACATACCTCAGTCTATTTACATATATCTCAATCTATTTCCTTCTTGTCACCACCTTCATTTATTTTTTTAAAAGATTTTATTTATTTATTTGACACAGAGAGAGAGATCACAAGTAGGCAGAGAGACAGGCAGAGAGGAGGAAGTAGCTGAGCAGGGAGTCTGATGTGGGCCTCGATCCCAGGACTCTGAGATCATGACCCGAGCTGAAGGCAGAGGCTTTAACCCACTGAGCCACCCAGGCCCTCGCCACCTTCATTTAGACTCGAATGACCATATCAGCCTTTTAAACTAGTCTCTTAACTAATCTTATAACATCATTCTCTGCAGAGCAGCAAGTGTGATCTTTCCAAAACACCATTCTGATCACTCTCCCCTTCTAGCCTTCAATGGCTCCCCATCACCCCAACAGTGTTTCTTAGTCTGTGTGTGCCCCTGCTGACTTTCCTCCCTCCCTTCTCCCTGTTTTGTCACCAAAACACATGCTTTTCCTGCAATGCTGAACCATTTGTAGTTCTCCAGGCCTGGGATATTTTTGAGCTGAGACAGACTTCCCATTCCCCATTCCGCTTCCTGGTGGTTTCCTTTCTTCTTTTCTGGACTTAGCTTAGATGTCAGTTTCCTTTCCTGACCCCCAGGCTGGGAAGGATGGAAGCATCTCCTCTGAGGCCCTTCAGCTTCCTGTGTATTTCTAGGATCTCACTGAGGTGTCAAAGCCCTTTTATCTCTCCCTTCGTCCCCACCACTAGACTATGAACTCTGTGAGGCGGGGGGCTAGTTCTTTCATCTCTGTGCCTAGTACAGGCCTCACTTACAGTAAGCAGTTGGTTGACTGGGTTGAGCAGCCCCTTTGAAAATGAATCTGATTTGAGGGCAAGCTTATAGAGAGAACTGCAAAAACCAGTTCACCTCCTGCGAGTGACACGATCTTCTGAGTAAAGAGGAGCAGTAACTAATACCTGAATCAGACACACACACATGTAGCAAATCCATGAATTGCTGGTTCTCATTAGACTTCAGTTCTCAATGGTGAGATTTATTAAGTAAGTGTTGTTGTGTATTAAGGGCATGTACCTGTAGTAAGGACTTTATAAGTCTTTTCTCACTTAACTCCTCTCAGCCCTGGGATAAAGTAGGTTCTATCACCATCTCCCCTTTCCAGATGAATATGTAGAAGCACAGAGATGTTAATTAACTTGCCTAAGGTCACTCAGCCAGTGGACTAGGTTAAGGGAAATCATTTTGCTTGAGTGTAGGCTAGACAGTCTTTATTTGGTCTCCTGCTAGGAAAGGTAGGAGATGGGAAACTCAAAACTATGGTACCCTTGTAACATATTTTGCTTACTTACAGATAAAGATCAAGATAAAGCACTGCATTTAAATGATTAACCTAGTCAATACAAAAGTAAACAGGATCCTTGTCAAGAAACATAGTTTTTTTTCCCCTTCTTTCTGAGATGAGAATCTTCAGGGCACATTTCTTACCAAGAGTAAAGAAGTGAAAATCATATATGCACTTAATGTGGCCAATTAGCATCATTCTCTATTTGTTTCTAGTGTAAAATTAATGTTGTTTTCCCTCATATTAACTCAGTTTTACTATAAAGCTAGTCACTCCCCCTGCATCCTACAAACTGTCAGCTCCCGGGCCTTCACTTATGTGGCTTCTCTTTCCTGAAAGCTATCTGCATGTAAATCTGTCACTGAAGGTTAAGTTCATGACCCACTTCCTGTTGTCTTGCCACATCTTCCCATTCTAAGAAACATTACATGGGGCTCAGTGCCCTCTCCGCTCTGTCTTGTGCTGTTCGAGACAACATCTGCCTACATACATGTTTTTGTTTGGCCTACATGATTTGGCTTCACAGAATTTGTTTTCAAATTTTATTTATTTATTTGAGAGAGAGCAAAAGAGCATGAGCAAGGGGAGGGGTAGAGGGGGAAGCAGACTCCCTGCTGAGCAAGGAGCCTGATTTGGGACTCGATCCCAGGACCCTGGGATTATGACCTGAGCCGAAGTCAGATGCTTGACCAACTGAGCCACCCAGGCACCCCCAGAATTTGTTTTTAACCTGAGTTACTTGCTAACTTTAAAAAATCATGAAAGTCTACATAAAGCTTCAGCCTTCTGATTTTTCTTGGGAGGCCCCAAGAACTTAAACTCCATAGCCATATTCTTCCATAACGACAATTATCCAGAACTGAGTAACTGCTTTCTGAGACAAGAGAGTAGATGCCAGGGTGCTCCCTGCACCCCTGACTCTGTCACCACCTACCACTTCTGTGTACCCAGCTGGCCAGCTAATTTCCAACCACCCACTGATCAGGTCCTTTGTGTCAGGTGTCCCTCTGCCCATGGAGCCTGTTCTGTCTCATTGTAGGACAGGAAGTACCAGGGAATGAATACCTCCTCACCTCCCTCCAAGGCCAGCTCTCAACCAATGACTGCAAGAAACTTCCTCACCATCTAAAGATTTCAAAGTACCAACATCCTGGTGGTCTGCTTGTGGTCTAGTGATGTGTAAGAATCACCCCCAATGTAGTATCTTAAAACACTGTATTATCTCTCACTATCCTGTGGGTTACCTGGGCAGTTCCTCTGCTTCACCTGGTGTCAGCTGGTCACTGGGGGACTGCACTCATGGGCAGGCTCAGGTAAGCTGCACTGTCCAAGGTAGCTGGAGAAGGCACTGGAAGTCAGCTGGGAGCACAGCTGTATTGGTCTAAGAGTAATAATTCCAAGGGAGCGAGACAGAACCTACGAGCTTCTCATGACCTGGCCTCAGAAACCACACAGCATTCCTTCCCCCATATTCGATGAATCAAGCAAGTCACAGGACCCATCCAGACTCAAGGGGAGGAGGATGAGAGCCCACCTGTCCAGGGAGGCATGATGGAAAGTTTGTAGACGTCTTTAATCAAGCACTGGCTGCCCTTTCGATACTTAAATCACTGATTCATTCTTGGATTCAACATTTAGTGAACAGTGGAGGGACGACATGAATCCAACACAGTACCTGCCCTGGAGAAGCTCATTCGGTAGACTGGCTTGTGACCGGAACAGATGGAAGTCCACTCATCACGGATCACATGGGGTTGCACATGAGAATCACCCGGACTTTGTTTTAAAAAAAATATGGACATTTTACCAGAGGAGTGTCTCTCAGTATCCCAGGAGCCCTCAGTATGCGGCCCATCCTGCGTAGGAGTGGTCTTCAATGGCACCGTGTGTGGGAACAGCCTTGGGTGTTGCTAGAAGTCAGACTCTTGGGCTCCTGCTTCCCAGATGCTTGGATTCATGGGTCTAGGAGGAGGATAGAAAGTCTACATTTTTAGGAAGGATTTCAGGGGATTCTGGTGTGACTGATCCATGGACCTCAGCTTCTCGTGTTTTCCAAACTCCCCATTTTAAAGGAAGCGTGTGTGCGTGGAATCTGTATGAACACCTGTGATCAGTTGTGTTTAATTGCACCACAGCTGGTGTTGATTGCATATTTTTTAATGTGGCTTTTCATACTCACTCCCCTAGCACAGCCTTTATGACTGAAAATCAGCACTGAGCCCAGCTCTGGCTGTCGATTTTAAGGTTTATTTAAAGGCACATGACAGCCGAAACCGTTCATTCTTTAGCAAATGATGCCCCATATGGACTTGGGAGTTTAGGGGCAAGCATGCTGAAAGTGGAATTTCCACCGTAACTGGGCAGCCATCCATTTGGTTTTAAAAACTGTGAGGGGGGGCACCTGGGTGGCTCAGTCGGTTGAGCATCTGAGTCTTGATTTCAGCTCAGGTCATGATATCAGGGTGGTAGGATTGAGCCTCAGGTCCCACTCCACACTCAGCACAGAGCCTGCTTGGGATTCTGGCTTTCCCTCTGCCTCTTCCCATGCTTACACACACACACACACACACACACACACACACACACACACACACACACACATTCTCTCTCTTAAATAGATAGATAGATAGATAGATAGATAGATAGATAGATAGATAGATAGATAGATAAAATCTTTAAGAAAGAAACCATGGTGAGCTGCTTGCTGTCAAAGTCAACTTGGGCAGATTATGTCATGACCCCAGTCCAACAGAAGGTTCTCTATCCTGAAAATAGTCATCAAGGCTACTGCAAGCCCAAATGGGTCTCTTTATGTGAATTGGAAAGAGGTGCCTCTTCCCTCAGACAGAAACAAAACTTCCCTGGCTTTAATGAGTGGTATGAAGGCTGAAGGTTAAATGATGGAGGCTCCTAAAACAAAACAATACTGGACCGTTGTTATGAAAAGGGGAGGGATATGGACTGTGTTCCTTGTCCTTTGAAAAGACAGCTCAGTATGTGGACTTTGTATATGATCCACTCACCCTCTTAGCCAGATAGCCTATATGCAGTGCACAACCCATACAACTGTACATGACAGCCATGTAGGAGTTAATACAAGTCTGGTTCAGAACTGAAGAATTGGAAGAGCTCCAAACATCAAATTGGAGGCCATGAGTGTTGGTGGAAAAATAAAAACACAATGGCAATATTCTAGTCAATAAGGCAGATGCCAAAGCCCTCTTTTGTGAAAGGTGACCACAGAGGGAGACCTGAGGTGACATTTACTCCTGAGCAGCCATGTGACTTTCTCCCAAAGGCGACAGTGGATCACTTGGGCTTCATCTGAGAAAACGTATTCTCTGTCAGAGAACAGCCTGTGGAGGCCTGTGGCCAGCAGGAGTGGACACATTAGGACCCCCTCCCCATTTCAGGTACCAGTGCCTCAGCTGACCTTTGAAGAATTGCCTCCTTCTTTTTTTTTTTTTTTAAGATTTTATTTATTTATTTCACAGAGGGAGAGAGATCACAAGGAGGCAGAGAGGCAGGCAGAGAGAGAGAGGGAAGCAGGCTCCCCGCTGAGCAGGGAGCCCGATGTGGGCCTCGATCCCAGGACCCTGAGATCATGACCTGAGCTGAAAGCAGAGGCTTTAACCCACTGAGCCACCCAGGCGCCCAGAATTGCCTCCTTCTATTCCAGTTTTAATTATTTGGGTGCTAATGACCCACAGCAGTTCCAGAGATGAAAAAATGACCCAGATTCAACTGTCAGGATAAATCTCCCAGGAGAAAGCTTTGCTTTGGATTTCATAGACTGTGGAATTGGCTGACAGGACAGCATGATAGCCAGAATGTGGCCTCTGAAGTAAGATTCCCAACTCCACAAACAACTGGCTGGGTGGTCTTGAGCATCTTAACCCTTCTGGGGCAGACAGGCTTTGAAGTGGCCCCCATGAACCCCACTTCCCAACACTCATGCTTTGTGTAGCTCCTTCTCCCTGAGTGTGGGCAAGACCCGTGCCTCACTTCTAACAAATCACTGCCATGAAGGTAGCGGAATGGGGGCGCCTGGGTGGCTCAGTCGGTTAAGCGTCTGCCTTCAGCTCAGGTCACGATCCCTGGGATCGAGTCCCGCATTGGGCTCCTTCCTGAGTGGGGAGCCTGCTTCTCTCTCTCCCTCTGCCTGCCTCTCCCCGTGCTTGTGCTCTCTCTCTCTCTCTCTCACAAATAAATAAATAAAATCTTAAAAAAAAAACTGAAGATAGCTTAATGGTCACTTATGGAAGCTACATAAGACTATAACATCTGTCTTGCTTAAGACTCTCTCTTGCTGGCTTGGAAGAAGTAAGTGACCGTGTTTGGAAGGCCCACGTGTCAAGTGAAGGTGGTCTCCAGACAAAAGGCAACCAGAAACTGAGGTCCTTGGTCCTACAGCCCACGAGCGAAGGGCCACTGCCAACAACCAAATGAGCTCAGCAGCATTTCCTTCCCTGGTTATGCCCCAAATGAGACCACAGCTCATTTGGGAGACTGGCCAACACCGTAACTGCGACCTTGTAAGGCCCCGAGCAAAGGACTCGGTAAGCTGCATCCAGACTCCCGACCCAGAGAAAAGGTGAGGTGATAAATGTGAGTTGCTGTGAGCTGCTAAGTGCATGGTAACTGATTATACAGAATACCTACGGGACACACTCTCTCAGGAAGGGGATGGAAAGATGGTCCCGTGGTGGAGAGTAAGGCCATCGATACGACATCAAGTACTCTGACGACCATCGGGAGGCTTAAAATAGGATATTGTAGGGATGTGCTTGATACGCAGTAGGCACCCAATAAATTGCACTTCCCTTCCCTTCCTCAGTTAGACCAGGGTCATAAGTTGGCAACCTCAGAATGCCATACCTGCTAGAAGTGTTCAAACCAAACCCAGTGCCAGGGTCACCCCAAGAAAATGCCAGAAGAAGTTTAAAAGCTGAGTTTCCTTTGTGGAGGGTAAAATCGTTTTACATTATATGAGAGGCTGCGCACGGGCGAAAACTGTTTCATAATCCTGCCATGTAAACCAGCTGGGATTTTCCTTCACATAAATTGGATTTTGATTTATACGTCAATAGATGTCCCCAGAAACCTCATCATTGCAAAGTTCATCAATCTTGGTGGGAACTACAGATACGGCCCTTGAGGTACCTCCCAGGGAACTAGGGTCCTTGCGTCCCAGCGCCATGTGTTGATGGGGCCTGCTTGAGGGGACGGGATGCAGGAGAAATGGGGTCACCTACTAGGGCTTTGTGGTGTCAGGCTGAGGACTCCGTTCCCCCAGAGCCTTCGCATGGAGGTGTGGCATGGCTGGGGCGAGCAAGGACTAGTAACCAAAAGAACAGGTTGCTGGGGGAGAGGCCAGGTTGTGACAAGCACCCAGTGCCAGGACGTAGGGTTTGGGTCTGGAAGCCAGAGAATGGCATTATCAGATCTGAATCTTCAAAAGTGCATTCTGGCTGCAGCATGGAGAATAAGATGGAGAGGCAAGACCAGGGACAGGAACACCAGGCAAGACACCACTGCAGACCTTGTGTGAACGCAGGGGCGCCCTGGGTGGCCGTGGGCCGCTGAGACAGCAAGGATGTGAGAAATCTTGGGGGAATTCATTCTGGTAAGCTTGGTGTCTGACTGGAGGAGACTGGGAAGGCTGCTCAGGTGACACAGGTTTCTAACTCAAGTGGGCCAACAGTGGTGGCACGTACAGATGGAATTGTGATTGAGAAATAACACAGTCAATGGCCAACCAGAAGTCTCAGAATATTCCCAGAGGAGGTTTTTCACGGAAAAGAAAGGGAGATCTGGAGTCAGGAGAGCACAGCTTCTAGCTGGGAGAAGAGTGCCCCAGGTCAGCTACTTCATGCATTATGCTGGGCGAAGCCTCAGTCACAGGTGCCTCTTAACATGTCCTCTCCGGGGACACCACCACGCGGCTACAAAGGAGTCACGCCATCCCCTTTGAACCTGATAAGATTCTTCCTGTGCCAGCCATGACTACTTTGGCCGTTGGGACATAAGGGATTAGATTGATTTGGCTGAACATTTTACTGAACTGAGGAGGTGTCTGGTTGACCAGTAACATTGACAAATATGACAAATTCATGCTCGAGGCTTGTCGATTTCATTTGCCTTGTGCTCCCTGAATAGACCTGTATCAAGTCTCAATATACTGCAGTCGTCTGTCCTTCAATCTGTCTGGCACACAGATTCTAAACTCGGAGGGTCATGGTGAGGATTTAGTAGGAGGTTTTTTTTGGTACAAAGGAAGAGCTCAGATTTTCCCGTGACTACACTCCCCTGGCCCCCCACCACACAAAGGAGAGAAACCACACTCAGCCTAGCCATCGCCACATGACATCATGATACCCGTCCAGATTTGGTCTCTTCAACTCTCTAACATGTGTCCTACATTTAACCATAAACCACAACAGTATTTACGACATTTTGCTGAACAATAGGGAAGGGAATTAGACATTCTTGGGCCTCAGGACATGCTCTGTTTGCAGATTAAGACAGCTGACTGAGAGTCTAGAGAGAGATAAATATGGGGCGAGGGCCAACTTTATAACTACCTGGGGATTTAGCTCCTAACCCAGAGTATGCTCCAGTGGGGATATTCCCTAATGGGTAGGAGAGAAGTCTGTGGAAAATCCCCTTGCCTAGACCCAGCATAGGGAATTATACTGGGTATTTTACCTAATCATCCTTCAGTTTGGGTCCAGGCACTGTTCTAGGCACTTGGTATATATTATCTCATTTAATGAGTCACAATTCTATGAAGTATGTGATTTCATCTCATTCTTCAGGAGAGGAACCTGAGGCTCGGTGAGGTTCAGTTCCTTGCCTAAAGTTACCCAGTGAATAAATGTCAATGCCAAACCAAATCCAGATATTTTTAAACCACTGGAGTGGCTTTCAGATTCAGCTTGTCACTGAAATACACAAGACACTCGGTAGGCTTACTGGACATGAGGTTTACTTTGCCTTAAGAGGGAATACAGAATAAGGATTAGACAACCTGAGAGGCTAACGGCATCATAAAGGGCTCAGACACCCAGAGCCAAGATCCAACGTCCCAACCATCTTGGTCTCAAGGATGAACGCTGGTGCGACTGTGGGTCACAGGAACATAGGGAAGCTTCAGGGCCTTGGGTCCCTCCATGTGAATACTTCACTAATGAGATGTGCCTGGAAGGGCACGTACCACACTTTCATTCGTTAGCAACTGCACTCCACAACCTGCAGGTCATGTCATAAACAAACCCAACAACCAAGCACAGTGTGCTTGGGGACGCCAGGTCAGTGGTCAGCATCTAGCCCCCCAGCAAGATGGTCACTTCTCTCTAGTGGGTATGTTCCTTCTGTTGATATCACAAAGAGTCCAGCTTCCTTCGGGCTGGCATACCCGAGACTGGCATATCTGTAGTTCACCTGTTGACTCCTCCTCTTCCTTCTGATGATGGTTATGGTGATGACAATGGTGGGTAGCAACACTCAGTAAGAACTCACTATCTGCCAGACCTGTGTTCACCTTTCACCTGCACTATATCAGCTAATCCGTACCAGCCAATATAATAGGTCCAAGCATTATTGTTCCCCCTCCTACACAGGAGAAAACAAAAACTTAAATAGAGAGGGTCAGTGACTTTCTCCTAAAGTCCCACCCCTAGAAAGTGAGGGTGCCAGGATGTAACTCTGGTATGTTTGACTCCCTGGCTGCCGTTCTTCATCAGTCTACAAAACCAAGTCATGGATTCAAAACTCAGTTCGACTCTTAGAGTTAAGTTGATTGTGTGCATGAGTCTCAAATCGAATAATAAGCCAATTCAAGTGGGGGAAAAAAAAACTTGGATCAAACCAGTAAGTTGTCTACTTTGGCCAATTATTAACTAAATTGCAAGTCATTTTATTTAAGGTTATTATACTTATAATCATGTATAGGTGTATCATGGCTTGGTTACAGTGATGAACAGCTTTGCTCAGTTTTATCACCTCCAAGTTGTATTTCTCAAAGCAGTCTCTAAGGCACCCAAATTTTGCAGGTGTCCCACTATGGTCAGGGACTGGGAAGTGAGAGGAAGCAAGCCACATTGAGTGGGTCTGTGGCTTTACCTCAAGAACCATGCAGCCTGGAACAGGATCCCTTACAATGTGAATCTCCATGGCAGTCAGAAGTGCAAGGATTCTCCAAATCCGGCTCCCTGGGGCCCCTCTTTGAGGGTGGGGACATACAGTTCCCATCGTGCACTGGGAAATCCTGCTACATCCTTCTCCTCCCCAGGCTCCTCTCGGTCTCTCTTCTCCCAGAACTGTAGCATTTGCTTTGCCCCCATTGGACTGCCTCACGTCAGCTCCCTGCTTCCCAGAGCCCCATCTGCAGCACAGCAAACATCAAGAATAGGACAGTTCCCCAAGGAACAAGGGCATGGGCTTCACTTTGCATTACGAAGGCCCAGCCTAGCCAGTGTTGAGTATATCGGCTCAAAGAAATGATTTACAAAGGATACTAGGACAAAAGAATTGTCAGCGTGCGCACGCGCACATAAAATGCTATTGGGTTTCATCCATCAAGATGCCTTTGAACAGATCTCATAAACATAAAAAAAAATGTTTATGATGGTGAAAAATGCACTTTAATATCTCCTGAATAATTTGTGTTGTCAGGAGTGCCCACTGCAATATTTTCTCCTTTTTGTCCTCCCTGGCTGCTACTGACCACTCCAGAAGAGATGAGCTTCCAACTGTATTAATAGCTTTTTCATCTTCCTGCCACTGCTCCCTCTAAATGGCTTGCTGTTATCTATTCATGAAATAAATAACCACCACCTTTCATGTCTCCCAAATTCTCCTTGTGCCTGGCGAGATTAGAGAAATGGATTCTTTCTAAGGGCTCTCCAAATTCCCGTGTTGCAGGAGAACTTGGGAAGGCTGGCTCTGTAGGGGTCCGGTGGGAATTAGGGAATTCTGGAGCTTTTTGCGGGGGGGTGGGGTGTTCCACAGGAGAGTTTCCACACAGCCTCTGTGTAAGGTGCTCAGCAGTTGGGTGAAGACTTCGCTGGGTTCATAATCCTTTTTACAAGGTCCCTGTAAGTTTTATAGCTACTTCTCTCTGTGGGGAACTGTGTAACATGGCAGGTAGGCATTATACCTCCCAGAATCTAACAGACATGGGTTTAAATCCCAGCTCTACCACTTGACTAGCTCTGTGACCTTAGGCAAGTTGCTTGGCCTCTCTGATGCTCACTCTCCTCTATTTGATAAAAACAACAACAAAAACTATACCTTTTGGGGGTTATTTCATGATAATTTTATTTTCCCCACTTCACAGTTGAGCAAATGGATTGGGAGAAGTTCGGTAGTATGTCCATGCCCACAACCGAGTGTGAATGGCAAGAGCTGGAGTTGAATCCAGTTTTGTCTGATGGCAAAGTTTGTGTTCATTCCAGCCAGATGGCTAGCACCAGGTTACCAGGTTATTCTTGATAACCTGCAGAGAACCAGGCCCATAGGAGAGACCCAGATATAAGTCTTAACCAGCTCTTATGATGTGGTCGATCTGGATCCACTTATAAGTACTGTCCTCATGATTTATGAGGTTGGCAACCAACGTGAATGGCAATGTAAGAACAGCTTATTATCAAAATTCTGAGCCCACCTGGGAGATGACATGGGTGGAATGGGCTGGGAAGTGGCCAGTGTTTGGTGTTAGAGATATTTGGGTTTAAATATGTGCTTTGTCTCTTGTTACAGGTATGTGTCTCTGAGCCTCAACATTTCTATCTATAAAACAAGGATGATAATTCTTACCTTAAAGGGATGTTTTGAGGATAAAATAAGGTAGTGAATAGCAAACCCTGAGCTCAGCTCTTCTCCTCCTCCTCATCATCACTAGTGACAGGTAAATAATACAGTACACTTAGAAGAGGACCCAGCTCATCCTCCATCAGAAGAAACCACAGGAATAAATAAATCTTCATGACCTTAGATTAGGCAAAGCCCTCTTAGATCTTGTACCAAAAGCAGAAATGACAAGAGAAAAAGGTAGATAAATTAGACTTTATCAAAATTAAAGCCTTTTTTTTTTCTTCAAAGGATGCTATCAAGAAGTTGAGAAGATGGCCCACAGGTTGGGAGAAAAATATTTGAAACCATTTATCTGGTAAGAGACTGGTCTCCAGGATATGTGAAGAACTCTTAGGATTCAATAATGAGGAGACAAATAAGCCAATTGTACATGGGCAAAGGATCTGAATAGACACTCTTCCAAAGAAGATAGGCAAATGGTCAACGAGCACATGGGAGGATGCTCAACACCATTTATCGTCAGGGAAAGGGAAATCCAAACCATGGTGAGATGCCAGTTCATACACACTGGAATGGCTAGACCTGAAAAACACAAGATACCAACAAGTGTTGGGGAGGATGGGAATATGTCGGTACCCTCATTCATTTTTGGTGGGAATGTAAAACGGGGCAGCCACTTTGGAAAATATTTGCCCAGTTCCTCAAAAGGTCAAACATAGACTTCTCATGTGACTCAGCACTTGCACCATTTGTGACTTAGCCAAGAGGCATTTAAAAAATATGTTCATCCAAAAACTTGTGCACAGATGTTCGTAGCAGCGCTATTTGTAATAATCTTAAGTGGAAATGACTCAAAAGTCCACCAACTGAGTAAAAGATAAATAAATAAAGGTGGCTGGTTCATACAATGGTATATTATTCAGCAATAAGAAAAAACAAAGTAGGGGCACCGGGGTGGCTCAGTCATTAGGCATCTGCCTTCACCTCAGGTCATGATCCCAGGGTCCTGGGATCGAGCCACACTTCGGGCTCCCTGCTTGGCAGGAAGCCTGCTTCTCCCTCTCCCACTCCCCCTGCTGGTGTTCCCTCTCTCGCTGTGTCTCTCTCTCTGTCAAATAAATAAATAAAATCTTAAAAAAAAAAAGAAGAAGAAACAAAGTATTTGTGGATGTTGTGGAGATGAACCTTGAAAACAGGATGCTAAGAGGAAGAAGCCAGTTACAAAAACCACATACTGTACAATCCCATTTATATAAAATATCGAGAATAGGAAAATCTATAGGGACAGGAAGTAGATTAGCAGTTGTCTAGGGGGTTGAGCGAAGATGAGGACTCATTGCTAATGGTATAGGGTTTCCTCTGGGGAAACGTTCTAAAGTTGATTGTGGTGAGGATTGTATCACCCTGTGAATTTACTAAAAACCACTGAATTGTACATTTTAAATGGGTGACTTGTATGGTGTATGAATTATATCTCAATGAAGCTGTTTTTGTTTCTTTTAAAGATTTTATTTATTTATTTATTTATTTAGAGTGTGCACGTACAAGCAAAAGGACAGAGGGAGAGGGAGGGAGAGAGAATCTCAGGCAGATGCCACACTGAGTGTGAAGCCTGACGCAGGACTCAATCCCACAACCCTGAGATTATGACCCAAGCTGACATCAAGAGTTGGCTACTCAACCACGTGAGCCACCCGGGTGACCACTAAAGCTGTTTTTTTAAAGAACAATCCATGGGGGTGTAGGAAGAAAAATTACAATATTTCTATTTATCTTATACCTTTTAAAATTTCATTTTTATGTATGTTTCAAAATATGCATGTTACGGGTTAAACTGTGCCCTCTCCCCGATTCATATGTGGAAATCCTAATCCCTACAATCTCAGAATGTGACCTTACTTGGAAATAGGGTCCTTGCAGATGTAATCAGTTAAGATGAGGTCATACTGGAGTAGAGTGGGTCCCTCATCCAATTTAACTGGTATCCTTCCCAAAAGGGGGAAATTTGAAGACAAGCCCATGTAGAGAGAAGACGGTGTGAAGAGACCATAGGGAGAAGACCACCATCTATGAGCCAAAAGACAGAGGCCTGGAACAGACGTTCCTCAGAAGGAACCACCTTTCTGACATCTTGGTCCCAGACTTCTAGCCTCTAGAAAGGTATAGGAATAAGTTTCTGTCCTTTCAGCCACCCATCTATGACACTCTGGGATGGCATCCTTGGAAAATGATGACAGTGTTATATTGCACGTGTAGAGTCCTACATCCAAACATTTTAGACATACATAGATACATTTACATGCATCGAGGCACATTTCCTCTCTCTGTGAATGAAGCACGCTCATGCAGTTGCATTGGCTGGGGAAGAAGCACCCATCATGGGGTCCAGCTGACCTAGATCTGACTCCCCAGTTGCCCCTGATGGGCACCAAGTCCAAGCAAACTTGCTGTCAGTCTTCTCAATTGCAAAGCCTGGATAATCTTCCCTCCCATGAAAGGTTACAGTAAAAATCATCAATAATATATTTATGAAGGCTTCAGGATGCCTAGAACACGGGGGGCATTCAACAAATGATAGTTCTGATTATGAACTGTTTGGGATTAGCAGTGTGATATATAAAGGAAGCCTTTGAGCCAGGCATTTATTCCGCAAATATTTACTGAGCACTTACTGCGTGTCAGGCGCTGTGCTCAGACTAGCGAATACAGCAGCTAATAAAATAAATACAATTTCCTGCTCTGGGGGCTTAGAGTCACATAGGAGTGAAGCAGACAATAAAATATATGCATGATAAATAAGTAAATTATATAGCAAGATAGTGTGTTGAAGGTAAAAAGTGCTTTGGAGAGAAGAAGGAAGCAGGGTACATGGGAACAGATATGCAGACAGAGGTTGGGATCTTTTTTTTTTTACGATTCTATTTATTTATTTGACAGCGAGAGAGTACACGCAGGGGGCGTGGCAGGCAGAGGGAGAAGCAGGCTCCCCGCTGAGCAGAGAGCCCTGACATGGGGCTTGATCCCAGGACTCTGGGATCATGACCTGAGCCGAGGGCGGACGCTTGACCGACTGAGTCACCCAGGCAACCTGAGGTTGGGATTTTAAAAGGATGGTCGTGATATGTGGTGTGGAGAGAGGGATGCCCCGTGCAACTTTATGGAAGCAAGCGCTTGTTCACCGTATCTGGCATTTCTGTATCCTTTCTGGATGATGTTGGGAAAAACATCTTATTTCTCCAAGTCTCTGTTTCATGATCTGTAAGTTGGGAATCGTGGCACCCACTTCACAGAGCTGTCTGATTTCATAACAATGTATATGAAGTTTTTCTGGGCATGAGATACATTTTTTAAAAGATTTATTTGTTCTATTTTAGAGAAAGAGAGAGAGAGAGAGATTGAGTGAGGAGAGGTGCAGAGGGGGAGGAAGAGGGACAAGCCAACTCCTCGCTGAGCGCAGAGCCCAGGGCAGGGCTCGATCTTGCCATCCTGAGATCATGACCTGAGCCGAAACCAAGAGTCTGGTGCTTCACTGACTGAGCCACACAGGTGCCCCCAGGCATAAGATATTTTTAAGAAAACTGAGAAAATAATGGCTAACATTTACTAGATTCTTCTTCTACGTGCCAGGGCCCTTCCTAGGTAGGCATTTTATACACAGCAGTTCATTTTAATCCTTACCATAGCTCAGTGAGGGAGCATTCTGTCTCCATTTTACAGAGGAGCAAAACTGCAGGCTTCGGGGTCTGACACCACCAATGAGGAAGCAGGACACGAACCTGGGTTAGCTGACTCCCGAATCTACTACCCCCTCCCCCACTCACTGGCCACGTGATCTTTGACCAATCTCCCTGCTAAACCTTCATTTCTCATTATTTAAGAATTAGAGCTTCATTTCCTTTTCTATCAGATGCCTTGGTTAGCATCTGACCTCGGTCTACTTTGGCCTGGACCCAAGACAGTCTGATAGTCGGATGCCTACATTCACAAAGGACATAAAAGAGCATCCAGCCAGGCTTGACACATTGATTTCACCTCTAATCCAATTTTGACCAGTGGCAGAGGCCACCTGGCACCCTCTCCTGGGAAGGATCCTTAAGATCACAACCAGACTGTGCAGGCCAGAGTGCCATAATCGATTAGTGATGTCTGGTACAGATGAAGACATGGAATGAAGAGATCTGTGTGAGGCAAAAGAAACTCCTGCAAATTCCAAGTGTCCCTGAAAAATTAAAACCTGCCCAATTATTTTCTTTGTTCAAGGTAGAAAGCAACTGAACTTACTTGAAGCCAGTTACTGACTTTGACAGCGTGGACATGAATTTCCAATAATCTGAACATGATTCATCTTCTCCATTCTCTGGGCACTATCTGGTTCTTGACCTTTCTGCATTGATTCGAACATTGTTGACAACATGGCAAAGAAACAAAAAACTTTTCCCAGTACTTTTTAATTGAACATAAAAGGGAACCAAAGGCATTTCGTTGCGTCAAAAAGGAATCTGGTTCTCTCGAGGATCACTTACTGAATGGCAGGCCAAGAAAGGCAGAGAAGAGAGCGTTCCCCATGCTGCTGACTCAGGGAACTGTCCATCCCAGCAAGGGTTTCCTGATTTACAACACATGGCACCAAGGAGACCATAAAAAAATATATACCAACCAGGGAGTGCACCAAGGAAAGCAGACTCCTTTCCACCTTCAGAGAAGAAGGATTTATACAGGAACTTGCTAAAAATAACCCCCAGCTGTGACAAGCTGCACTGCACCAACCACCTCGCAATTACCACGGTTGGAGGCGTGTTGGAACATTGGCAAAGCAAAGAAGAGGAAGACCCAGCAATCTCGTCTATTTAGTCCTGGGGTTCAGTGCAAAGGCTTGGGAATTTCCGACAGACTTGGGCCAAATCTTTTTTGGACCGCTTCCCACTGCGTGACCTTGGGTGAGTCATTTCACCTCTCAGAGCCTCAGATCCCACACCTTGAGAGTGGAGAGTTAGTTACATACCTTCCCTCTGGTATGTAATGGTGATCGTTCAATGAAATGAAGAACACACAGCCCTCAGTGGAGTGCCAGCAACATGATTACCCCTGCCCCCGTCACTGTGAGTGCACTTACAGCTTTTGAGATGAGGAAGGAGGACACATTTATATTTCTTAATGAGTGTTATACAGATTAATATTAAAGTGAGTCAGAATCCCCATATTAAATTTGTAGTAGGGAAAGCTGCCAGCTAATAGACCTAGTCCTCACTCTGTGTTCACTTGCTGTTCAGCCTTGAGGGTTTTACCACACTCCTCTGAGCCCCAGTGGCCCATCGGTTATGTAGAAAATGGTAGCACAAGATTTAAGACCCAGGGGTTCAAGTCCCAGCTCTGCATTTTTTCTGTCTGATCTGTAAAATGGGGGCGATGATAACAGCACCAGATTCTCAGAGAAGATGAACCAAAAAAAGCAATCAAACACGAGAGCAATACTAATTCTTAGCTTCTTTAATTATATTAATGTAGTTACATATTGTTGTTATATGTCATTAAATGATGAGATCTCAGAAGCCATCAGAAGATCCAAGAAGCCAGGAACAGCAGCAGGATGAAAGGAAACCAAATTTCAGTGAAGAGTTTGTCCCCAATATGCCACACATAAGGAGATGACAATCACACACAGGCCACCAACACCCTAAGACTCTCTCTCCCTCAAACGCCCCATCCTCCTCTCCTCTCCAAAAGCAACCAAGACTATTCGGAAAGTTGTAACAATGTAAATGTCTCCTTCTGGTACTATGTAGTTCAAATTCTAAGAGAAAGCCAGGTTCCTATATCAGCATTAATTAAAATGCCAGCTAGTAAGAGTCCCATTTTTCAATCAATAAATCTAATTCCTATCTGGTCGGCAGGAATCCTTAAGCCACATAAACCCAGGCCAGAGTTTTATGTAACCTTAAAGAACTCTTGATAGCTTCTGGAGTTTTTCCTCTCCCCACCCATCTCGCAGCACTGAGAAGGTCTACTCAGTGCGTTAATGGGAGAAATAGCTTCCCTCAGCACTTTCCCCATCTGTCTTAATTTTTTAAATTATACTTTTATTAAACCCTTAAGGAAAATGGACTTGCAGACTTCTCATTAAACAGGGAACTATGCAGTGCATAAAACAGAGAGATGAATTTTTTTTCTGAAAGCTACCCTCACAATTTGCCTTAATGAATTCTCCCTCCGTTGCTATATTACAGAGAGTATGCAAATAAATAGAGCACTTTGTGAGTGGTGGATGTGCAAATGGATATTTAAGCAGTCGATAATCGTTCTTGCAGCCTCCAATTGGGATCTTTCTTTCTAGGAACTCAAAAGCATTTGGTGCATTATGGCGCAGCCCTCTCTCCCTGGAGACTGAACGTACACCAGGGTGAGAAGTTAACTCATCCCTGGAACCCATCATGGAGGTAGAATGGCTCCCATGCAACAGCTTCAGAGGATCCATGGGAGTGCGCTCTCTAGAAGAATACACAATGTTTATTGAGCACCTACTCTAACCAGGCACGTGGCTAGGTGCTTTTCCTAGGATCCAAGGTTCTCAGCTCTGGTAAATTGGATTGCTGTTTCCATCTCCACATCCCTCCTTTATAGAATTATACATCCATGCCCTCTGCCCTTGTGACTTGTACATGGAGTCTCCTTCCTCACCCCGTTGTTGTTTGGTCATGTGACTTGCCTTGGCCAGTGAAATGCAGGAGGTAGTGATGGTCTTACAGTTCCAAGCTGGGCTTCAAGAGGCATTACAATCTCCTGCACCCTTGACATCACCATTATAAGAAGGGCACACCCCCCAGAGAGCTGCTGGTCCCCAAATGAGACCCACAGAGCAGACACACAGCCTCGAATTACACCCAACTGAAATTGACCAGATGTTAGCCCATCCACAGACATAGAATTGAGAAAAATACATGTTTGGTATTGTAAGTCATTGAGATGTGAGAGTTATTTGTTTCACAGCATTATTGCAGCAGGGGCCAACCGATAGATCAAATGTGCCCCAGAAGCACAATATTGATGCCTAGGCCCCATCCTAGAGATTCTGACCCAGGACCAACTCAGGCAAGAAATTGTTAGATTTCTGATGGTTAGAGATTTAGCAAACAAGGTGGAATCCCACAGAGACTGGGGACCAGAGTGGATTGGGCCGGACGTTCACAAGATGTAAGTTTCAGAACCCCTCACCTGAATGGACTTGCTAAATAAATATGCATGCTCAAACTTCAGTTTTATTAATAATTCTCTTTTAAAAGTCATCCAAATTGTAAAAGCTTCAGCCCCCAAATCCTGATCTGATCCTGTTAGGGATTTTGGCCAAAGTTCACCAAGGCATTCAGTCCTCAGGATGAGCCTGCACCTGTCCTGCAAACTCTGCAGGCAGCGATGCTTTACCTGCCTTCTACCTGCCTTCTATCTGCCTTCCCAAGGAGGAACATCTAGGTGTGTGGCCAGAGAACCCTGCAGTGGAGCCTCAGCGGTATTATTGACGTGCTCATCTTGGATGTGGCTACATTTCTGGAAGCCCTGATTTCTTCATCTGTATAATGGGCAGCATGTGTACAAGTGCAGGGAGCATATGAGTCAATGGCTCTGTGTAGAGCTGGACATTGCCCAGGGGCAGTATGTAGTGACTTAGCACTTGGCCTCTGGAGGCCTCTGGAGCAGAATACCCAAGTTCAAATCCTGCCTCTGCCAAGGACCAACTGTATGATTTTTCAGGGGTCCCCATGTTTCCGAGCCTCAGCTTCCTCAACTGTGAAATGGGACTAATATAACTCCATCCTGAAGTCACTCTGAAGATGAATAAAACGATGCATGGAAAGGGTTAGCTGATTCCCTAGCGCAGAGTGTGTGTTCATAAATAGCAATTGTTACTATTTTGCAAACACAGGTGATGTTTCTGAAATATGCAGAGATGTCAAAAGGCTGAGGTCAGGATTAGGCTGAAGGATCCCATGACCCTGGAGCTGAGTTATCCCAACAGGGCCACCCAGGGCTCAGCACAACCTCGGGTTGTGGTGCAGACAGAGCCTACCCCCCGCCCCCGCAAAGGCAGCCTGCCATGGGCCACCAAGCCTGTTTCCCTCTGCAGAGACCTGGCAGCCACATGCACCAGTTCTCAATTCATTCCCATATCATTTCCCCTAATATCTCCCTGGGGGCTGATTGATGGCAACAGGCAACAATCTATAGCTGTGTGACAGAATGTTTACTACCAGCCCTCTAGGAAATGATTACTTCGAGGTAATTTTGAACCTCCAGACTATGATGCAGTGTCTCATATATTAAACTGCGGCAAGCAGTGTATAAAAGTATTACAAGGAGACCTTGTATTTCACGGCTTACTGGGGAAGGAGCACACAGAGGCAAATTGGTTTCAGGGGAAGGTAAGCACAGAGGATTCAAGTTCTTTGCTTCCAACTTTATGGAGGGAACAGAGGATGAAGTTTCAAGTCTACATGGCCAAGGGTAATGTCCATTTTATACCCCTAGCCTGCTCCAGGGGAGACCCTACAGCTAACGCCACTAAAGCCACAGCCACTGTAATTCATACTACCAAGGCTCTAGGACCTTGCCACAGCTGCTTCCAAAAAGTGGTTGGATTTCTTTCTGCTTCTCCCACAACCATTACCAATAATGGATTCCTTGGGGTATCTCCTTCTTCACAAATCTCTCTTCCATATAAAAGTTTCCTAATTGTTAGATCTATAGACCAACGAAACAAAATAGAGTCCAGAAATGGACTCACACAAATATAATCACCAGTTAATAATGAAGGCTCACTGGAAACAGAGGGGCAAGGATGTTGTTTTCAAATATTGGTAATGGTTCAGTTGGATAGGCATAGCCACATAGAAAAGAAAAAGAAAATTTCATCTTGAACCCTAACTCACACCATACAAAAAATTAATTCCAGATGGATTACAGAACTAAATGTGAAAGGTAAAACAAGGAAACATTGAGGGAAAAACAGGAGAACACATCTTCACGACCTTGGGGGTAGGCAAAGATTTCTTTCTTAAACAGTTCGCATAAGAGCTAACTAAGGAAAATACTAATAAGTTGGACCACAACTACATCTTTTGACAGTGATCAAAACATGCCATGAAACAAATGAAAAGACAACCAGGAGAATGGGAATGAATTCAAAATAAACTTCTCTCCAAAGTATTAAAAAACAGTTGACCCTTGGACAACACAGGTTTGAACTACAAGGGTCCTTGTATGCAGATTTTTTCAACAAATACAGTACAGTGCTGTCCAGGTATTTTCTCTTTCTTTTGATTGTCTTAATAAGATTTCCTTTCCTCTAGCTTACTTTATTGTAAGAATACAGCATATGATACCTATAAACTATACAGTATGTGCTAGTTGACTATTTATGTCATTGGTAAAGCTTCCACTCAACAGTAGACTGTTAGTAGTTAAGTCTTGGGGAAGTCAAAGTTATGCACAGATTTTCAGTTGTGCAGGTGTTGGTGTCCCCCACCTCTGCATTGTTCAAGGGTCAACTGTAACTCTTATGACTGAGTAAAAGACAGGTGGCCCCAAAGGAAAATGGGCAAAAGACATGAAAAGGAAGTTCACAAAAGACGATATCCAACTGTCCAAAAGATACACAAAAAGGTTCTTAGACATCAGGGAAATACAAATCAAAACTACAAATGTAATATCTCTCACTCCTACCATAAGAGGTCAAGATTAAAGACAGAGAACACCACCCATCCAAGCAATTGCAAACTCTCATACAGTACGTGGCTGTATAAATTGGTATAAACACTTCATAAAATGATTTCACAGGAGGACCAATATGGCAGAGGAGCAAGAGACCAAAATATCATCAGGTGCCAGGAGTTCAGCCAGGTAGTTATCAAACCATTCTGAACATCTACAAACTCAACAGGAGGTCAAAGAGAAGAGCAGCAATTCTAGGAACAGAAAATCGACCACTTACCAGAAGGTAGGACGTGCAGAGAAGTGAATCCGAGGGGATGGGAAGATAGACCGCAGGGGGGCTCCCGGCAGGTGAGAGAGCTGTGGAGCACAGTCGGAACTGTTAGAAGTCGGCTCCACTGAGGGACATCGCTCCAGAGGCTAAGCAGGGGGGTGAAGCCCTCGTGGGGGCAGTGTGGTCTCAGGACCCGTGGCGTCACAGAAAGACCAGGGGTGTCCGAGTGCGGCAGAGCTCCCAGGTGTGTGTGGGGGGAAGCCGGCTGCAGAGACGGAGCTGAGCACTGGGCTCGCAGTTCGGGGTTACCTTAAACTGAGGCACAGTTGGGCCACTGCTCTGTGAGCGGGGACCCCGCAGGTGGCAGACCCGGGGAGACCCCTCCTTCCTCCTCCAGGAGGAGCGGCGCGGGAGCGGCTGCATGAATCTGCCGGGTTCGGAGATTCTAAAGGGGGCCGCGCCAGAGACAGAGACACTCGGTCACAGGCCGAGTGAGCTCGGAGCGTGGCCGGAGACCAGGAGACGGGAGGGACTGCTTTTCTCTGAGGTGCGCTGAAGACTGAGGCCCCCCAAGCTCTCGGCTCCTCCGGGTCGGAGACTGGGAGCCGCCATTTTCAGTCCTGTCCTCCAATGCGGTACGGAAAGCGGTCAGGGAACAAAAGCTCCCGAGAGCGAACCTGCGCTGATGACTTAGCCTGGCCCCTGGCGAGGGGGGTGCGATTTGGCCTCCGGCAGAGACACTTGAGAATCACAGCAACAGGCCCCTCCCCCAGAAGACCAGCAAAAACATCCAGCCAAGACCAAGTTTACCGGTCAGTGAGAACTGCAGAACTCCAGAGCTGGGGGAATACAACACATAGAATTCATGGCTTCTTTCCCATGATCCTTTAGTCTTTCAAAGTTAAATTTTTTAAATTTTATTTCTTTCTTATTCTTTTTTTCAAATTTTTCCTCTTTCCTCTTTTAACATTTTTAAACTATTTTATCTTATCAATAACTTTTTAAAAATCTTTTTAAATTCTCATTGTTATAGTCATATTTTATCCCTTCATTGTATTTAACCTTATTTTTTGTACACATATAGGTCTTTTTTTCTTTATAATTTTGGGATACAATTTCTTCTAATGGATCAAAATATACCCTAAATCTAGCACATGGCTTTGTTCTAGTCTCTAGCTTGATCACATTCTTACCTCTTTTTTTCTTTTTTCAACCAACTTCTTACCTTAGCAATTCTTTTTTTAGAGTATTTTTTAATTTTATTCTTCATCAAGGAAGTCATATTCTATCCCTTCATCATGTTTACCCTATATATATATAGGGTGTGTGTATATATGTGTGTGTGTGTGTATATACATATATATATATTTTTTTCTTCCTTTAAAATTTTGGGAGTTAATTTCTTCTAACAGACCAAAATACACCCATAATCAAGTGTGTGGCTCTGTTCTATTCACCAATTTAATATATATATATATATATATATATATATATATATATATATATATATAAATTTTTTTTTCTCCCCTTCCTTCTCTCCTGGTTTCGGGTCTTTTCTGATTTGGTTAGTGTATATTTTTCTGGGGTCATTGCTACTCTTTTAGTATTTTGTTCTCACGTTCATCTATTCTTATCTGGATAAAATGACAAGGCAGAAACACTCACCACAAAAAACAAAAAAACAGGAGGCAGTACTGATGGCCAGGGACCTAATCAATATGGACATTAGTAATATGTCAGAACTAGAATTCAGAATTATGATTATCAAGGTGCTAGCTGGGCTCAAAAAAAGCATGCAAGATATTAGAGAATCCCTTTCTGGAGAAATAAAATCCATTTCTGAAGAAATAAAAGAACTAAAATCTAACCAAGTTGAAATCAAAAAAGCTATTAATGAGGTGCAATAAAAAATGGAGGCTTTTACTGCTAGGATAAATGAGGCAGAAGAGAGAATTAATGATATGGAAGACCAAATGATGGAGAATAAAGAAGCTGAGCAAAAGAGAGACAAACAACTACTGGGCCACGAGGGGGAGAATTCGAGAGATAAGTGATACCATAAGATGAAACAATATTAGAATAATTGGGATCCCAGAAGAAGAAAAGGGGGGGCAGAAGGTATATTGGAGCAAATTATAGTAGAGAATTTCCCTAATTTGGTGACGGGAACAAGCATCAAAATCCAGGAGGCACAGAGAACCCTCTTCAAAATCAATAAAAATAGGTCCACACCCCAGATGGACATCACAGATATATTTAAAACATTGCATCCCAAAACAACAGAATACACATTCTTCTCTCATGCACATGGAACACTTTCCAGAATTGATCACATCCTGGGTCAAAAATCAGGTCTCAATTGGTACCAAAAGATTGGGATCATTCCCTGCATATTTTCAGACCACAGTGCTCTGAAACTAGAACTCAATCACAAGAGGAAAGTTGGAAAGAACTCAAATATATGGAGGATAAAGAGCATCCTACTAAAGAATGAATGGGTCAACTAGCAAATTAAGGAAGAATTTTAAAAATTCATGGAAACAAGTGAAGATGAAAACACAACTGTTCAAAATTTTTAGGACACAACAAAGACAGTCCTGAGAGAAAAGTATACAACCCTTTCTCAAGAAACAAGAAAGGTCTCAAGTACACAACCTAACCTTACACCTAAAGGAGCTAGAGAAAGAACAGCAATGAAAGCCTAAACGCAGCAGGAGAAGAGAAATAACAAAGATCAGAGCAGAAATCAATGAAATAGAAACCAAAAGAACAGTAAAACAAATCACTGAAACTAGGATCTGGTTCTTTGAAAGAATTAATAAGATTGATAAACCCCTAGCCAGACTTTTCAAAAAGAAAAGAGAAAGGACCCAAATTAATAAAATCATGAATGAAAGAGGAGAGATCACAACCAACACCAAAGAAATACAAATAATTATACAAACTTATTATGGGAAACTCTACACCAGCAAATTTGACAATCTGGAAGAAATGGATGCAATCCTAGAGACATATAAACTACCAAAACTGAACCAGGAAGAAATAGAAAACCTGATCAGACTCATAACCAGTAAGGAGATTGAAGCAGTCCTCAAAAATCTCCCAACAAACAAGAGCCCAGGGTCAGATGGCTTCCTAGGGGAGTTCTACCAAAAAAAATTTAAAGAAGAATTAATACCTATTCTCCTGAAACTCTTCCAAAAGATAGAAATGGAAGGGAAACTTCCAGACTCATTTTATGTGGCCAGCATTACCTTGATCCCAAAACCAAAGACCCCATCAAAAAGGAGAATTACAGACCAATATCCTTGATGAACACAGATGCAAAAATTCTCAGCATAACACTAGCCAATAGGATCCAATAGTACATTAAAAGGATTATTCACCATGACCAAGTGGGATTTATTCCTGGGCTGCAAGTTTGGTTCAACATCTGCACATCAATCAATGTGATACAATACACTAATAAAAGAAAGAACAAGAACCATATGATACTTTCAATAGATACTGAAAAAGCATTTGACAAATTACAGCATTTTTCCTTGATCAAAACTCTTCACAGTGTAGGCAAAAGAGGGTACATACCTCAATATCATCAAAGCCATCTATGAAAAACCCACAGTGAGTATCATTCTCAATGAGAAAAAACTGAGAGCCCTTCCCATAAGGTCAGGAACATGGCAGGGATGTCCACTATCACCACTGCTATTCAACATAATATTAGAAGTCCTAGCCTCAGCAGTCAGACAACAAAAAGAAATAAAAGGCATCCTAATCAGCAAAGAAGTCAAACTCTCACTCTTTGCAGATGATATAATACTTTAAAACCCAAAAGACTCCACTCCAAAACTGCTACAACTCATACAAGAATTCGGTAAAGTGTCAGGATATAAAATCAATGCACAGAAATCAGTTGCATTTCTGTACACCAACAGCAAAACAGAAGAAAGAGAAATTAGGGAGTCGATCCCATTTACAATTGCACCCAATACTATAAGATACCTAGGAATAAACCTAACCAAAGAGGCAAAAAAATCTGTACTCAGAAAACTATAAAGTACTCATGAAAGAAATTGAGGAAGACACAGAAATGGAAAAACATTCCATGCTCATGGATTAGAAGAACAAATATTGTGAAAATGTCTATGCTACCTAAAGCAATCTACAAATTTAATGCAATACCTATCAAAATACCATCAAAATTTTTCAAAGAAATAGAGCAAATCCTAAAACTTATATGGAACCGGAAAAGACCCCGAATAGCCAGAGGAATGTTGGGGGAAAAAAAAACAGAGTTGGTGCATCACAATTCCATACCTCAAGCTCTATTACAGAGCTGTAATCATCAAGACAGTATGGTACTGCTACAAAAACAGACACATAGATCAATGGAACAGAAGAGAGAGCTCAGAAATGGACCCTCAACTCTATGGTCAACTAATCTTCAACAAAGTAGGAAAGCACATCCAATGGAAAAAGACAGTCTCTTCAACAAATGGTGTTGGGAAAACTGAACAGCCACATGTAGAAGAATGAAACTGGACCATTTCCTTACACCACACACAAAAATAGACTCAAAATGGATAAAAGACCTCAATGTGAGAAAGGAATCCATCAAAATCCTTGAAAAGAACCCAGGCAGCAACCTCTTCGACCTCAGCCGCAGCAACTTCTTCCTAGAAACATCACCAAAGGCAAGGGAAGCAAGGGCAAAAATGAACTATTGGGATTTCATCACGATCAAAAGCTTTAGCACAGCAAATGAAACAGTCAATAAAACCAAAAGACGACTGACAGAATGGGAAAAGGTATTTGCAAATGACATATCAGATAAAGGGCTAATATTTAAATCTATAAAGAACTTACCAAACTTAACACCCAAAGAACAAATAATCCAATCAAGAGATGGGCAGAAGACATGAACAGACATTTCTGGAAAGAAGACATCCAAATGGCCAACAGACACATGAGAAAGTGCTCAACATCACTGGGCATCAGGGAAATACAAATCAAAACCACAGTGAGATACCACCTCACACCAGTCAGAATGGCTAAAATTAACAAGTCAGGAAATGACAGATGTTGGGAAGGATGCGGAGAAAGGGGAACCCTCCAACACTGTTGGTGAGAATGCAAGCTGGTGCAGCCACTCTGGAAAACAGAATGGAGGTTCCCCAAAAAGTTGAAAATAGAGCTATCCTATGACCCAGCAATTGCACTACTGGGTATTTACC
>LNAC01000016.1:5426357-5471770 GCA_002007465.1 Ailurus styani | reverse complement strand
GAAATAAGTCAATCAGAGAAAGACAATTATCATATGATCTCTCTGATATGAGGAACTTGAGAGGCAGGGAGGGGGGTCATGGGGGGTAGGGAGGGAAACAAGTGAAACAAGATGGGATCGGGAGAGAGACAAACCATAAGAGACTCTTAATCTCATGAAACAAACTGAGGGTTGCTGGGGGGTGGGAGGGTAGGGATAGGGTGGATGGGTTATGGACATTGGGGAGGGTTTGTGCTATGGTGAGTGCTGTGAAATGTGTAAGCCTGATGATTCACAGACCTGTACCCCTGGGGCAAATAATACATTATATGTTAATTTTAAAATTCCGAAATAATGTTGAATGAATGATAATTAAAAAAAAGATTTCACAGTATCTGCTAAAGCCAACCATGCACATAACCTAAGACTCAGCAACTCTACTCAGAGGAAGTGCACACATCTGTTCACCAACAAACATGTGCAAGCATATTCACAGAAGTCCTACTTGTGTTAGCCGAAAACTGGAAACAACCCAAATGTCCATACAGTTGAATGAATAAAGAAACTATAGGTATAATCACACAGTGGAATAGCATACCTAAATAAGAATGAATGACCTACAATTAATGCAACAACACATGAAACTCACAAACAAAATGTTCAGTGAAAGAAGATAGACACAAAAGAATATATAGTCAATGTATTTTTTATATAATTTCATTCCATTATATTTATATTCCATTCCATTTATATTTCCATGAACAGAAATTCCATTCATTTTTCTGTATATATAACTTTGCATAATTTCATTTATCTCAAGTTCAAAAATCATCAAAACTAGCCCATGCTCTAGGGGTCTAGACAGTAGGTACTCTTGCAGAATAGTGAGGGGAAGTGGGCTCAGCAGGGTCTTTGGGGGAGCTGGTGACATTCTATTTTGTGTTTTAGGTGTGGATACAGGAATATGTTCAGTTGGTAAATATTTATTTATTTATTTGAGAGAGAGAGAGAGAGAGCATAGAGGGAGGATGAGAGAGAGAAGCAGACTCCCCACTGAGCAGGGAGCCTGATGTAGGGCTGGATCCCAGGACCCTGAGATCACAACCTGAGCTGAAAGCAGACACTTAACCGACTGAGCCACCCAGGCATCCCCGGTTTGTAAATAGTTAACAAGTGGTATATTTATGCTTTGTGCGATTTTCTACACCTATGTTATTCTTTCATAAAAAAGTTGCAAAACAAAAACAATCCAAGTTTTTCAAGATTGAGTTAGGGTTGGGCCACATGCTTACAAGTGAGCTGTTGCCTTTCCTTGAGTAGGTGGGACTTGTAAGGGAAAATACCCCCACTAAGGAAGAACATTCTAATGATGCTCACTGGCCAAACAGGCATTAAAAATACCCGCGAGGGCAGGTGGAGGAAGAGGAGAGAACAGTTTCCATTCTCCCTCTGCTCATGAGGTGAGTACTGTATCATGCCATGAGGGAAGTGCTGCTGAAGAAACTGAGGCACAGGGAAGGGCCAGAACACACACCCAGGTCTCTGTGGCTCCAAACCCATGCCCACAGCCTCCATGGGTAGCCAATGGCACGTCATAGCTGCGTACTAGTGCGGACCACAGCTGGCCAGAAAAGGCTGTGCTTCTCACCAGGCACACATGCACTGCCCTCCCGCTCAGCGTCATCTGTGCCTTTAATTGGCATGACCTGCTCCACAACAAGGAAAATGTTTACACTGTTAACAAGGCAAACCGTTAATTAAGACAACAGTACCTTCAGGGGATTTTAATTTAGGGTAGGCACCAACCAGGATAAAGAAGACATTCAAACCTTCGGATTTGTGCAGTTTTCTATTCCCAACTGGCTACCACGTGGAATTTAATAAAGATGACGTTTGCTTGGTAATTATGACTTCCAAGCACCTGCAAATGAGGCCTTCACCATCTCAGTAGAGTTCAGAGTCTGCAGGTGGGTGCTAATAAGAAAGGGAGGATGTGTGAGGCAATGACGAGGAAGAGGAAGAGCTGAGCAGCCCTGGTTCAAATCCCAGCTCCGTCATGTACTAGCCATCATAAGTTACTCACCTTCTCTGAGCCTTGGGTCCCTCAGCTATAAAATAAAGACAGTATGCCCAGCTAATAGGGTTTTTGAGATTATTAAATTATGTGTATACACTCATATTTTCATATATGTACATATGCATATAAATACACGCATCTTGTTTAGCACAGTCCTGGGCATATAGGAAATGGTCAGTTATTACTATCCCACTCACAGCTCATTTTCCTGGGTTTGGCTTTGGGAAACTGACCTAGATGTCATAAAGATCTTCACTTCAAATTACGTAAGCTACCCAGGGGCACAGAGCTCATGTTTGGTAGTTGGTCAGGTGTTATTGGGTCCCGACTGTGTGTGACTTCTGAGTCACTTCCTCTTTACTGCACTCTACTCCAGATATGAGCTGAATTTGGACCTTCCAGTGCTGGCCCAGAAGCTTGAATCAGAGTAATTTGCATGCAGAGCCCAGCTGGGCACAGAGTGGGAACCCCTGTTGTTTCAAAGAAGATTGCCTTTACACCATTGTTTCCTTGGGACTTTCAATTCTGGCTGCCATTCCCCACCAAGAATGAGATAGCTTATGGATTTCACAGCATCTGGAGGATCCATTAAAGGTTGAGGCACAAGAAAAGGTAAAGAGATATTGGAATTATCAGAACCTCTAAAACAACTGCAAGGGATCCCCTCTGTGCAGTCATTACCTTCTCATGTTCCCAGTGATGATGGGGTGACCAGAAGAGACTGGGCCAAAGTGTTCAAGTGCTGGATTCCAAAATAAATAAGCTTGGACCCCTCTGATGTCCAGATTCCCACTGTTTGAGGTGCATCCCTGCCCATCCCAGCCCTGGCTTCTCTGGATGACTTGACTGCTCCCCATTCCACGATTCAGATGTAGATTCAAGTTCATCTATAACCCCTAGCGAACCAAAAAGGTGAGCTTTTATCCTAATTATTGATAAATTTATTGTTAAACTGCATACATAGTCTTGTATTGATATGTATATTATGGTGAGATGTCTATCATAAAACATGGAGAAAATACATAAAATATAAAAAGAAGCAATGGAAGGTCTAACACCTTCTTACTACTCCCTTGTACATATAGTCAACAATCCCTTTCCCATGCACAATGCCCATTCACAGAAGAGCTGCCCACTTCTCCGAGAATTGTCCTTGGCCAAAGGGAGCTGTCTCCATACTTGGAAGTAGGCATTCCTCATCACTGTAGGGTCAGGTGGCTGATGGAGGTATACAAAAGGTCAGACCCCCCTTAGCCACCCCCCCCATGGTGCAGTTCCCCTCTAGAGCTTCCAGTTGGATCAAGCTGAAGCTGGATTCCAGCTGAGACCACACCTTTGCTTACATTTCTACTCCATCCTGCTTCCCTTACTCTCTCTAGGTTCCTCCTAAGTGCATTGCCTGAATAAGTCACTTGCATCCAAATCCTTGCCTCAGGCTCTGTTTCCAGAGAAATTGAACTAAGATAGTACACTATGAAACATGGCCAGAAACATAACTCCCAAAACAGATACAATAGAAAACAAACAGAAATAGAAGTTCTTATACCTTCTTCCCACATCCAGGAGGATCATTCTACATTGCCTCCACTTCGTAGATGCCCTACTTCAGAGACCAGCTTATGGTAGGCTGAGCCTTGGCAGGGTTTGAGGCAGAGAGAGACTGGGTCAGATCTGTGGTTGAAAAAGTGGTTCTGGCTTCCCAGGAGAGAGTAGAATGGGATGGGGGCCAGGCTAGAAGCAGGCAGAGCAGTGAAGAGGAGGTTACAGGCATCCAAGCAAAAGCTGGTGGCAGCTTGGACTAAGGTGGTGGAGGAGCAGTGAGAGGTGGCTGATGGGAAAAGACTTAAGAGGTGGGACCCCCAGCACATGGCAGCTGAGTGACTGTCAGGGGCCAGGAAAGGAGGAGAGAGGAGGAGGATGCCAGGTGTCTCATGTGGACTGTGCTATGTCCCCTGGGACAGGAATCTAGAGAAGGAGCAGGCATGTGGGGGGAAAAGACAAGTTTCATTTTGGACATCACCATCTCCACCACCCCAGCCAAGGCCTCTTTTTTTGCAAAGAACCTGGACTTCAGAGAAGAAACACATACATTCCCCATCACAGGGATACGTAGAAGGGCACAAGCCACAAAGCATACTCAAGGCTTCAAGACAAGATTCAGTTTATTCAATTGGCCATTTGTTGAGCACTCGCTCTAAACAAAGCTCTTTGCTGGGTCCGAGGTAGACACAAGGGGCAGGCTCTCTGGAAGCTCGTAGTCCCCAAGGAGGGACAAGCACACTCGGAAGAGGCTCCAACTGACTTCACTGAGAACTCAGCGGGCTTTGGAGTCAGACCTACTGGGGTCTAATCCTGGCTCTTCAATTTAATCATTGGCTTCATCCTTCTGAGCTTCAGTTTCCTTGCCTATAAAATGGGGATGAAAGCATTGATATCTACCTCATGGGCTGTGGCTATAGCGACAAGAGCATTAACTAGCCCTTATTGAGACTTGAAAGCTCCAGCACTACATAATTGGCACATAGTAGATGTTTAATAAATATTTGTTGAATGAATTAACTGACCATTTATCATATATGCCAGATGTTGGGGAAAAACTGGTGCCCAATAAGTGACATTATTTTTTATGATTCTTGCCTTTTATTTTTGAATTTTCTTTTTTTTTTTAAAGATTTTGTTTATTAAAGAGAGAGTGAGTGAGTGAGAGAGAGAGAGAGAGAGAAAGTGCGTGCATGGGGGGAGAGGGAGAAACAGACTCCCTGCTGAGCAGGGAGCTTGACACAGGGCTCCATCTCAGGACCCTGGGATCATGACCTGAGCTGAAGGCAGACAGCCACCCAAGTTCCCCTATTTTTGAATTTTCTTAACAACTCTATGAGACAAACATGGCTGCTTTCCCCACTTTCAGGAGAGAAAACTGAGGTTCTGGGACTCTAAGTTCATCATCCAAGGTCACACTGCTCGTATGTGATAGAACGGGATCCCAGCGCAGGCCGTCTAGGTCCAGAACCTGTGTCCTCAGCCCAAAGATTACTAATCATTTGATGTGTGTAAACCACAGAGCTACCGTGCTCCCCCGATTCCAGAAGCTTCTCTGAGTCCCGCTTGGGTGTCTGGACTCTTCCCTGTAGGTAATAGGGAGCCCCTCAGAAGGACGGGATCAGAGGCCTGACACAGGCACGTGTGAGATTTTGGGAAATAACTCTGGCTCCCAGGAAGAACTGGGACTGAGGTGAGGCTAATGGAGCACAAAATTCAAGGAGAAGACAAACATCAACAAAAACCTCTCAGCTAATCAAGATAAAGTCGGTAATAATGATACTTCTTTTTGTCTCAGACTCCAATGTGGCTCAACAAAGCACTCTTACCAATCCTGTCTTTACTTAAAATTTTGATATTTTGCTCACCACAGCTTTCTTTTCTTTCTTTTTTTTTTTTGCAGTAATTAAAAAACATGGAATTAAAACATTACTGTTCCCAATTGCTGAGTTTTTTGGTTCCCCCTTAATTTTGTGCCCAAGTCCAGGCCCTTCGCCCACGGCTGGTTTACTCACGTTCCCTCAAGGCAAGACTTGCCCAAGTCTCAGTTTTTACATCTGTGAAATGGGAATCATAACGCCCACCCCTCAGAGCTGCCAGGCATGCTGGATGAGATTCTCCAGCCACAAGGATTGCTCTGTGAATGATGCGATTCACTGTGTGACTCACAGAGGACGTTGTCTGTTCTCACGCAGCAAGGTCACTTGGAGCGGGGGTGCCCCTGGCAGGGCTGGGAGTCATTCAGGATTTTCCTCCTAAACCTCAATCCTTGAGCATACGGTTTCCCACCCTGTTCTCTCCTCTGCCACCTCCTGACCCCACGACCTCCCCAGTAAAGACAGTCAGACAGGATGGCTTACTCCTAAAGAAATGTTAGGGCCAGAAAAATCCTCCAAGAATTCGCTGGGAAAAAAAAAAATGTGCTCTTGTTTTTGGCAAAATCCATTCTGAACCAGGCAGTTGAAAACAAACACGGCTCCTTCCCCTGGTGTCGGGAAACCATACTTTGTGTTTGGAGGCCTCCCGGAGTGGGCTGAAATATTCTTTCTCTCGGGGGAAATGAAACTCGGCTGCGTACACTCCAGTTGGGACTGTTCCCAACCCCACATTCAGGACATTTGCTATTCTGATTGTATAAAGCCCAAGTCAGGTACACACGCTGGGGCTTCTGAATATATTTACAAGCAAATCAGCATAATGCACAGTTAATATTCAGAATGTGATTAATCCAAAAGCCCCACTCCATATTCCAATTACATCCCCTGCTCCCCAATGTGGGCCGGGTTTTGCTTAAATGCATATGGAGTCAATTGGAGCGCCAGATTTATGGAGGCTGCCGAAAGTCTGGAGCTCTAACAGTAATAAGTTATATTCCTATTATGTGGTAGGCAATAAAAAATCTGATATTTATTCTGCTGGATTTTGAGAAACTCTTGGAAAGATCCTAGGCTGCTAGAACACAGGGACATATTTCACAAACAAATGTCCCCACTGTGGTTTGACGGTTTAGAAGTGATGGAGCCGCCGTGGAGTCCAGTACCCAACCCCAACATGGCTGGTAGGTCCTCACTACCCTAACATAGGAACTCGGTTCTGTCCTCCCGGAAAGGCCTAGGCTGTGTGACCCTGGGCAAGATGCTCAGACCTCTCTGAGCCTCTTTTTCTCCATCTGTCAAATGGGAATGGCAGTAGCAACCTGAAAGGTCTGTTGCAAGAATTAAGTGAAATGATGAGTATGCACGAGCTCAGGCCAGTGCCTGGTACATAGTAAGGAACTAACAGATTATTCCTTTTAACAGATGATTTTTAAAAGAAATGGAATTTACAAATGAATAAATGGATTGAAGTTAATTTTTTTCAGTGCGTGAAGGCACTTACTAGAACAGGGTGTCCTTAAAATGTGGCAACCGTACCGCTGGGGAGAGGGGCGTAGGGAATGATGTTTCATGGTGTATGGATCGTGATTTTTATTTCTAATGTTGGGCACTTATTTTAATGTCTCATGAGGGGAAATAACAAACACATCAGCCACATGATTTCATGATTATTATTGCTTAGGCCAAGACTCTAGAAGTTTGGCTATTGGAATACATGTTAAAAAAAATACGGTATAACTAAATGTAGGGCAAAAAAATCTTGAAAGTGATATTAAAATAACTGGAGTTTAGGAAGCATTATCCTAGAAGGAGTAAAAATGGTGACAAGAAATCTTGGGGTTACTAAGTTCTTTCTAAACATAAAAACAAATCAGGGACCATACAGGGTGCGACGGAGTAACATGAGTACCCTAGGGTCATTCGGAATTCCCCAGATGGCACCCACTGCCCATTTCTACCTGTCCATCACCTACAGGAAAACGATGCACTGAAAATGGCATCATTTTAGAGGGAAACTAGAAAGTTCTCAAATTTATTTTTTAAGCAAATCATTGGCCCACTTTGATCGTTCACCACTAGTTCAAATTATTTTCCAACATTCCTGCTAAGCTGATGGCCACCCAACACTGATGCAGTGCAGTGGTTGAGAACCACTGGTCTCCGAAACCAGGACACGTGGTTGAATGAAAACTACCCTGGGTGCCGAGAACCCAAACTCAGACCAAAACAGGAGAAAGCTGGCTCCAACTTCTTCCGCTAGCCTGCAGATAGCCAGAGAGTGGCTAAGGCCACCGTCACCCGCTATCCTAATTACAGTTTCCTGCACCTTGGAAGAGAAAGCCATTTCAGCCCGGACACTGTGCAGAAAGACTAGCTTCCGGAGCAGCAGGGGTGGGTTTGGTTGGTTGGGTGTGGACCTATTTTTACATAAATTTCTGAGGTTTTCTTGTGCGCTTGGAAAGAGCAGAAGCTCTTTTCCTTTGGCTACTGCTAAGATACTAAAGGCTTTTCAGATCAGCAACTGCAGGGGTTCTCACTCAGAAACTGTGGGTAAGAATCAGAAGGTCTGAGGACCCTGTGATATGATGGGCAGACCGGGGAAACCAGTGCGTGCGCGTGTGTGCACTGGTGCGTTTCTCTGGGAGAAGGTGCAGGGCTTTCAGAGACTGTCAAGGGGGTCGGTTCAGGTTTGGTCAGCTGTTTGGAGCTTCAGCGATACGGAATCTTAATGCAGAAAGGAAAGAAGTGCATTGGTCAGGAGTACAGAAGGTGGTTTGGGGTGACGGTGGGATAGAAAAGGAGGCTCAAGAAATACTTCCGTGGGCTCTGAGTCTACCGTGTTGGAGAATTGCAGTAAGTGAACGTGAGTCATTTTGCAATTATTCCTGGAATTGTTAACCTGTCCTTTTGATCTCAGCACTTCTTTCAACTGGTCCATATGGATCCCGAGTTATCAGCATTACGCGGACACTTCCCCCCGGGTCTCCTGTCTCTCCTACCAAATGCTCGTCTCCTGGAACGCAGGAGCTCTGGCTAATTTCACACCACATCCTCCTTTACCTCTGAAGCTGCTGCTTGGTGGATACTCGCCAGAGGAAAGACGGTGCCTGTTTTCAGGCATCGACGGTCAAAAGATCATGAGCGTTGCATCCAAACAGATGTGGACTTAAATCGTTACCTCCATTACAGAGTCATAAGGTGTTCTCGGGCTAGTTTCTTATCCGCTGCTGCCCTCGGTTTCCCATCTGAGAAGTGGGGTGAACGTTCCCGGTGTCTGTGGTTCTTGAGGTAATTAAGTGAGTGGAGTTGGTGTGCTTAGCGTTATCCCCAGCCCATGTGAGACATGCCGTCAATCATGGTTACTGCTCTACAAACGCATTTTTTTTTAAAGATTTTATTTATTTATTTATTTGACACAGAGAGAGAGATCAGATCACAAGTAGGCAGAGAGGCAGGCAGAGAGAGAGGAGGAAGCAGGCTCCCTGGTGAGTAGAGAGCCCGATGCAGGGCTCGATCCCAGGACCCTGAGATCATGACCTGAGCCGAAGGCAGAGGCTTTAACCCACTGAGCCACCCAGGCGCCCAAACGCATTTGTTTGACAGACTGACCCTACTTAATTGCTTAAAATTCATTTAAGGTCAGCAGCATACAGCTCAAATTGCCAATAGCTTTCACAAACTACCATTCCATCAACAAATTCTTTGCTAAGAGCCTCCTTCGTGCTTTATACGTAGGGCAGCAATGATGCAAATCCTGCCTTCATAGGCTCACCGAGGAGAGGGTGGGGTGGGTGGCCTTCACAGGCTCCATGCAAGCTCGAACAGAAAAAGCTAGAGGCCACGGGCATTCACCTGGACGTGGGATCAGGGAAGGCAGCCCAGGTGAGCAGATGTGAGGGAAGATCGTATAAAGAAAGGGCAGGAGGGGCGCCTGCGTGGCTCGGTGGGTTGAGCGTCTGACTCTTGATTTCAGCTCCGGTCATGCTCTCAGGGTCCTGGGATCGAGCCCCACGTCAGGCTCCGTGCTCAGTGCAGAGTCTGCCCGAGATTGTCTTTCTCCCTCTCCCTTTGCCCCTCCCCCACTCGTGCTCTCTAAATAAATAAATAAAAGAGCTGGAGAGGTAGCTAGAGAAAGGGGCTGAAGGGGATTGTCCTCTTGATCTTTGAGCGAGGTGAGGGAGCGCTGCGTGAGAAACCTGAGGCAGGAGCGAGCTTGTGAGTTAAAGGCCAGGATCCCAGTGCACCTGGAGTGACATGAAGCAAGAAATCCTTCCGGATGGCCAGTGCAAAGCCTCCGTTTCTTCATCAAGAAAATGGGACCAATAATAGCACCCGCCTCACAAAGTGATAGGAAGGAAAAGAGCAGATGAACTAGTCAAAGCGCTCAGCAGAAATTGATGAGGTCAAGGGCCAAGCCATTCCAGCAGGGAGGCCGAAAGCAGCCAGGGACCAGACCGGGAGCGAGGGCCCAGTCACCTCAGGTTTGCACGTGCTCAAACGTAGCTGGCAAGATGCACTTGCAGGCAGAGAGAACACCCTGGCGAAAATTTGAAAAACTCTGGGCTCCTGCATCAGCTCCTGTCTGTTGAGGATTTGTGGGTTGCACCTGTGCGGGGCACAGAGCTCCTTTCCAGAAGGGAGGCTTATCTCTTGATCCAGATGTTGATTCCTTCAATGCGTCTCCCAAGAACCTGGAGACTAAAAACCAAGTGAGAAAATGGAATAGAGAAGAGGATGGAACATTCTGCCCCGTGTTTTCAGGCTGTTGATCCGTGCTGGCCCCAGGGAGTGAACGAGTGAACGTGACTCTTTCTCCATTCCTGCTGCATCTGAGTGAGGTGGCTAGACAGCATTCTGGGTTTGCAAAACACATGTCATTTTATGAGGAGAAATGCAGCTTCCCTGACCCCCCGTAAATAGATGGTGAATAGATATCCAAGAACAATGATAGAAGGGATGCCAGTTGTGGGTCTGCCTGGGGGAACTGGTCTCAGGGAGGTTCTGGGTCAGGCTCAGCAGAGTCTGGGTGACTGCGACCTGCTATTGCTACGCTGGTAGTGGGGGCTGCTATTTGGCTGGTGTACAGCCCCTCCCACTGGAGTCATGCTCTTTTTTAATATATTTATTTTGAGAGAGAGAGTGTGTGTGTGAGTGAGAGGGTTGGGGGTGGAGGGGTAGAGTAAGAGGGAGAGAGAGAATCTCAAGCAGATTCCCTGCTGACCACGGAGCCCAGTACGGTGCTCGATTCCACGACCCTGAGATCATGACCTGAGCCAAAATCAAGAGTCAAATACTTCACTGATTGAGCCGCCCACACACCCCCATACTCTGTCTTTAAAAGGAATAAGTCATATGTCCCAAAATGTCATTTTTTCAGCCCCTGGGGTCCAATGGGAGGAACACAATAAAAGCCCAGAGTCAGATGGCTGATGATCCCATTGCATTTTCAAGATGGAAATGTGGCTGTTCTGAATCAGAACTCTGCATGACATGTGATGGAGCACCTTCTCCCAGGTCCAGGCTCGCTGCCCTTCTCCAGGGCATCCGCAGCATAGGTCCCCATTGCCACGGAAAACTTGATTTCCAATCCAGAAAAATCCCTGACTAATCACAAGGTCCAGGAATTAGAGATTCTGATTTATTGAATTTTCTACTTAACCAAGTGCTAATCAGACAATCTTTTGCATTTCAACCCCTCTGGCTGTTACCTTTGACTAAGTATGGTGGTTCCCTGGGGTTCTGAATCCCGGCTCTTATCACTGGGGCAAGTCACCTAATGTCTTAGGGATCTGTTGCCAACAAATGCAGCAACTTAAAATAACACACAGTATTTTGTGGTTTCCATGAGTCATTAGTCCAGGCACGGCTTAGGGGGATCTTCTCTTCAGGGTCCTACATGCTGCATTCAAGGTGTCAGTGAGCTCCTTGCTGGAACGTGGTGGTGACTTACTTAAATCACTGCATTTCGTGTTCACAGCGATCCTCTGAAGCACACGCACTCATGATTCCCACTTCACAGATGAGGAAACTGAGGCTTGACATGGTGCCGTGATTTGGCACAGGGACTTCCATCCAGCAGGTGTAAGCGTCCCCATCAAAGCCAGGCTGGTCTGGCTTCAAAGCCCGCATGCGTAACCAGTATAAGACGTTGGCTCCTGCTGGCCTCCTGCTGGCTGCGTCTTATTAAAAATTAGTTGAACTCGAGTATGTCTTTTTTTTTTTTTTTAATTTGAGAGTCTATTTCTTGCAAGGAACCATGTCTTGGTCATATGTGTCCCAGGTCCCCATCACAGGACTGGGCATATAACGAGTAATTATTCCACGTTTGCTAAATGGGTGGAGAGGGTGGGATGCCCCTGGGGGATGCCCTGGCATTTGGTGCTGCCCCATGTTGGCGGTCCGATGCCCATGCTCGCATTTGCAAATAGTGCATGTATGTATAATGTTAATGACGATTTTATTATTTGAATGTTTTCAGTGTTGTTAGTTTTTAAAATCAAACTCTCCTCAAATTGCCCAGTTTGAGGATGCCATCTATTTCCTGATGTAATTGAGCCAATGTTCACTGAGAGCCTCCTCTATGCCTGGCTTGTAATGGAAAAGAATCAGACTGGAGAAAATAATGCGTTTCTCTTGCTGAGCTCACGCCGTGTTCTGTGCACGGTGCTAATCCATCTCATGTGCATTATCTGATACAATGATCAAATCCACCCTAGGTAGGGGCTCCTATTATTATCCCCAGATAAGAAAACTTAGGCTCAAAGCGCTGAGGGACCTACGCAAGGTGACTGTGCGTAAAGGCGAGAGGGGGCAGGATTCAACCCCGGGTCCTGACTCCACAGCCTCTTGACCACTGTGCTTTGTAGCCTCACAGTGCAGTGAAACAAACATGTTGCAAACGCTGACTCATCTCATCTGCATCTCTGCAATAGGTTCAGTGAGTTGCCCATTGTACAGATGAGAAGACCGAGTGTCAGGGAATGGTGCCCAACGCCTCCAGCGAACCACAGGTGAAAAATTGCAAGGTTGACTTACAAATCCAGCTCTACCCAACTCCAAAACTTGTTCTCTTTCCATTTCCGCCACGCCTCGCTGCCAATCAGATCTAGTCTCTCAACCACACTGTCCTGCGTGGACCCCAGGGGGAATTCTGGGCGGCTCTCACCACAGCCCGCTGGACAGAGGTGGGTCTCTCGCACCCTCTGCTTTGTCTCTGGAGTAGCCTGGCCTCTCTCCAGGCCCCAGCAATCTCTCTGCTCCCATGTCAACTGTTTTTCGGGGCCTCCTGTCACCCGTGTTTTATAACCTCCTCGGTGAAGAACAAATCCGTATCGATTTCAGAACAACTCAGGCTGTAAATTACAGGTCGTGATTGGCTTGGTCACCCCGAAATGAAAATCTATCCACCGCACCAGGGGTTTAAATCTAATTATCATCCCTGGAAACCCGTTGGCAGGGTAGCCTGCTGCCTGTGGAGAAGGGAACGCTTCAGATGGTCAAGAGCAACGTGCAAAATACATACCGCATAATTTAGAGCCGCCCCAGTGTTTGTCTGGCAGACTGAAGTTTCGCGGCTTGCTTTGGTCATCAAATTAAATATGAGAAGTGACCTTGAGCCATTTCTGTTATTAATAATAGTAGTAATAATGACAATGATAAAACAACTGTGGCTAATAGTCACTGATGGTTTGCGTGCACTCTTTCATCCAGAAGCCTCAGGGCTGTTCTGTCACTTACTGGCCTTGGGACTCTGGGCCAGTTACTTAGTTTCTCTGTGCCTCTGTTTCCTCCACTGTACATGGTGGGAGAGAAGCAATACGTGGCTCATCACATCGAGGGAAAGGTTAAATAATTTATGCAGATTGCTAAGATCAGGAGCAAGATGCATTTTTGCAGTCGTTATTTATGAAGAAACAGAAGCTCAGAGACATTAAGAAACTTTCCTGAGGTCACACAGCTAACGTGGGATTTTTGTCTGCAGCCCGGTGCATTGTTTTTAAAATGCTGTTTAATTGCCAGCATTGAAAAATGCAGCTGATTTCCTGTTTCTCTTGAACATTGGAGAAAAACTGGCAGCACCAAGGCCACATTTCTTTCTTTGACGCTTCCCTGCTAACTAAATCTGTTGTATCAGGTCAGCTAAGCCCCAGAGTGCCAAAGACCATCCACAGACCCTTGTGCAAAAACAAACCAGATTTGGGGATTTTGAGGTTGTCTGGAAACCCGGGGTCAATGGCCTTGAGTGCTCTGGATGAATTAATGCTAACCAGCAGCAGCTGTGCCCGTTACGTGGGATTTGTCTCCTGGTTTGCCACAGTCCCCACCAGTCCCTGCTGCCCCGAACCCAGCGCCCCTCTCCCACAAAGCCTGCCTGGCCTGTAGACATTGGAGATTGTGGGGTAGATCAGTATGCCCGAATCCCATATCAAATCCTTGAGAGCTGTACCATTGTCACCCCAGTTTACAGAGGCAGACACAAGGTCAAGGAGACAGTGACTTGCCCAAGGCCACACAGTCAGCACGTGTCAGAGCTGGGATTTGAATGCAAGCCCACTCACGCCCAGAGCCAGCCTCTTTTCCCTTGGGAGCTTCCTTCCCAAGCAACTCCGAACTTAGACCAGAAAGGGGACTCAGTGTCAATCTCTCACGTGGAGGCAGGAATGTGAAAAGAGAGGGTCTCACAGACTCTCCGGCTACTCCTTGTCTGAGGACGAAGGGGCTAATGGCCCTGTCCGCACACAAGACCCTTCCCGGAGGGAGCACAGAGCTTACATTTGTCCCTGTTGTGTGACTGTCACATAAAGGCCTCCCACGTTCAGCTGACTGTCCTTTTCTATTCTCCAGACCTCCCAGAAGAGCCAGAGGCAAGGAGAGGCTGTGGCAGTGGCGACCTGACACTCAGCCCGGGCCCCAGTGGGTGACAGTGCCACGGCCCCACTGCCCTGACAGCCCCCGTGAAGACACAGCTTGCCCCCATATCCCCTCCCTAAAGAAAGCAGCCCCTGGGAACTTGGGGCAGGGGAGGGGTGGCCAGGGAGAGAGATTTCATTTTCTCTCCTCTTCTAGAGCTGACAGCTCGGACAGTAGCTTCCAAGGAACAAACTTTATTCTCGGGGAGACAGACAGGCTGAGCTTTATATGAGGCCATGAATATTTATGGCTTTTCTCGCTGCTTCTGCCTCAGCCTTGCCCCAGGCACAAGGGGCCCACCCACAGCCAACCCTCTGAGCCTCATTATTGCTGCGCGGAGGCGGCTTGTCTGCAGTCGGGACGAAGAGCCACTGGGTGGCGCTGTTGCTTCGCGAATAACGGCGAGGATCGCTCTCCCAGCCGCTGGAGCTCCTGGGGCGGCTGAGTGGGGGCTTTCCTTGGGGTTAGATGGCTTAATCCTCCCAACCACCCCCAGAAGGAGGCAGGGAGGCACAGAGAGGCCCGGTGGCCTACCCAAGGTCACACAGCTAGGAGGTAACGGACACAAGACTCAAATCCATAAGCCAGTGGCAGAAGTTACCAACTGTCACCCCCAAGCCAATGTTTTTCTCTATTTTGGTTATTAAAGACAAGAAAAACAATAACAGGGGTGCCTGGGTGGCTCAGTGGGTTAAAGCCTCTGCCTTCGGCTCAGGTCATGATCTCAGGGTCCTGGGATCGAGGCCCGCATCGGGCTCTCTGCTCAGCAGGGAGCCTGCTTCCTCCTCTCTCTCTGCCTGCCTCTCTGCCTACTTGTGATCTGATCTCTGTGTCAAATAAATAAATAAATAAAATCTAAAAAGCAAAGCAAAGAAAAGAAAACCAATAACAGACACACAACCACTGTCTCTGTCATTTCATAAAGGAAGACCATCTTAACACATAAAGAGTAGGCAGGGCATAACTTGGGGGAAAAATGACCATAGCCCTCCCCCAATGGAAATGGAACGTGGTGGGGGGGGGAGTGGGAGGGGAGTTAGGTGAAAGGTTTTCAGCCCCTGGCACTGGAGGAGAGAGTCTCTCTCTCTCTCTCTTTTTTTTTTATTGTGTTATGTTAGTCATCATAAAATGTATTATCAGTTTTTGATGCAGTGTTCCAAGATTCATTGTTTATGTACAACACTGAGGGCTCCATGTGGAGGAGAGAGTCGTGACGTCATATCTGCGTTTTAAAGATCCACCCCTCGGCTGTAGTGTGGGTCAGAGGCTAGAGGGTCGGCAGTGATTGGGCGATGGAGACAGAGGAGCAGCTCACTAGACGGTGCCAACCAGTCCCATCGACTAGGACCGACCTTGCAACCAAGGGTCACGCTATTCAGGATTCTGCCAAGAGGCAGATCACCCAGAATGGAAAAGAGTCAGTTCTTAACAAGTGGTATCGGGTGAGTTGGTGGGCAACCCCCTTTCCATCGGCAAGGGTCTGTCCAGCCTGTACCATTTTAAGTAGAAAGATCAACTTCCTGTCCAATCTGCCCAGGACCTTGGTACCGAAAGTCTGAAGCAGGGAAAACTCCTCCCCTCCTCCGCGCTCCGGGCAAACTGGGGCCAGGTTTGCTGGGTCAGCCAGGGTACACAGGCACCTTGCTCTGTGGAGCATTCATCAAATTGTGCAACACTTATGAGCTGAGCCTGAGATTTTGCCTTTCCTGTGCCCTGTAGCACTTTTTAAAAGTACATGCTCTGTGTCATGACTGAGATTAGTCATCTTCTGAGCAAGGTGCTTAGTGTCAGAAGCTTTTTTGCAACAGTCAATAGGCTTTTCTGCAAAGTGGGCATAGAGTGCTTGGATTAGCCAGATATTTTGATTAATATTTATCTCATGCTTGTAAAGGAATCCTACATGCTCAAGTATTATACTACAATAAAAATGCACTTTTTTTTTAAATACCCAGCAAAGCCTTGAGATTACATGCTTGAGCTGGAATGCCAAGTTGCGCAGGGTTCAAATTCACCTCGGTCGTTTGTAAGCCTCTTGACCTTGGGCTTGTCACTTAGCCTTTCTGTATCTTGTTTTTCTTTCACGCCAAAGAGATAGCAATGATATCTACCTCTGAGAGTTAACGCTGAGAGGAGGCGTGTGCAGTGCTGGCTACCATTCCAGGCATACAGTAACCACTCAATAAATGCTACTGTTAGGTAGGAGTCAAGGAACTTTGAAGAGAGAATTGTGTGGGACTGATTGCATCCAAGCTGCCCTGGGCATTAGCCATCAGCCGTCAGCCATATGAGGTTAGTGAGCATCTAAAGTCTAAAGTGTTTTTTTGTTTGGTTTTTCGTTTTTTTTACAGGAAGTTGAGAAAACTGCCTTTATTCTATTAGTAGAACTGGTGGCTCCTCTGGGAGGCACCCTGAATACACTGAACTAGACACAGATTCTGCATCCAGGTTAAGACAGGTTATACCGCCTTCTGATGCCCCAGGCGTCAAACCAAATTCCTCTTTATTTAGCCCAGCTCTGGGGAGGGGATGAATTGAGATGTGCTATATGATAAAATATTCTTTGGTGATTTCTTAAGAAGAGGAATGTAAAATCTCTCCTTGCTAACTTGTACGTTAATTGCATATTGAAACAATAACATTTTGAATACATCGGACAAGATAAAATCTCTTATTGACATTAATTTTCCTTTTTTTAACATGGCTACTAAATTTTTTAGAATTATATATGTGCCTTCCATATGTAGGTTGCATTCTTGTCTGTTGAACAGTGAGTGTTAGGCTAGAGGTTTGAGGGCCGAAAGACAGGATAATCAAGGAAGACAGAGAGATGCACCATTGCCCCTGAAATACTCCCCTGAGACCACACGGCCTCGGGGACTCACATTCCACTCAGTCACATCTGCCCTTTCTGAATGGGAAGATCCCTTCCATCAGATCCTGTACCACGCCGGCTCCAAGTTTTGATTACTAGAACGCTAAAAGCAAAGAGGAATCACGATATATGACATCATGGAGAAGAGAATTTTCTCTCCTGGTCGGTGGAAATAATGCTGTTCTTCTGCCAAAAACATACTCGTGTGCCCTTTCCCATAGATGATCTGTTACGCTCTGAACCCAGGGAGCGAGGACGTGGGGACTGCCTAGGGGTTGGAGATGCCTCCCAGCCCTGGCCTCGGACCTCAGCAGGAAGGGGCTGGCATCCGGGGACTCCGAGTCCGAGAGCCCTGCTGTTGAGCGCATCATCTGCTACCTACCAGCTCTGAGTGTGGACAGGACACCTAAACGCTCTGAGCCTTAGTCTCCTAGTTTGCAAAATGGGACAATTATAGCAAGTCAAGGTCTTGTGATTAGGACTGATTGAGACCATGTGTGTAACTTGCCTAGCACGTTAGCTGGCAAGCAGTAGATACTCTGCTGTCTGACTTCCTCTGGCTCTGTTTGTGAGATTCATCCACGTTGTTGCATGTGGTGGTCGTTTGTTCATTTCCAATGCCGTGTGGTGTCCCCGCTGCAAGCCGCTACCATCCCTCATCCCGTGGTGTTGGTGGGCAGCTCCAGTTCCTGCAAATTCTCAGCAACGCTGAATGTTGACAACTTTCACTTAGACGTTCCAGGGTGTGTGTGTGTGTGTGTGTGTGTGTGTGTGTGTGTGTGTGTGTGTCGCATGGGGTGTCAAATTGCATTTCACTGAAAACTGATAAGACTGAGCATATTTTCATTTGAGTTTTAGCAACAGACATTCTCTTTGGTGAAGTGCATACTCACATCTTTTGTCTATTTCTTTCTTTCTCTCTGTCAGCATAAGTCCTTTATTGGGCATGTGTATGCAGAAAGCATTTCCACTCCGTGGCTTATCATTTCATGGTATCTATTGATGAGCAGAAGCTCTTCCTTTTAAAATAGCTATTTCTTCCGTCCCCGGTGATGGGTACTAAGGGAGGGCATGGATCACACAGAGCGCTGGGTGTTATACGTAAACAATGAATCATGGAACTCTACATCAGAGACTAATGATGTACTGCATGGTGACTAACATAACATAATAAACAATTATTAAAAAATAAAATAAAATAGCTATTTCTTCCCTCATGGTTAGCACTGTTGTACGCTAGTTATGTAATCTGTGCCAACTCCCAAAGTTGTAAAAACATTCTTTTCTGTTGTATTCTAAAAGTTTATTGGTCTATAATGAGATCCGCAATCAATCTGAAACTGATTTTTGGCTATGATTTTGAGGTTGGCTTAAAGATTTCCATCCGGAAAATTGATCCAGGATCATTTGCTGGAAAGCATGGACAAATTTGCTTTTTTTTTTTCCCCATGTCCAAAAGTTTAGCAGCTGTCATCTTAAGAGCCTTTTTTTTTCAAATTTATTTATTTGACAGAGAAAGAGAGAGATCACAAGTAGGCAGAGAGGCAGGCAGAGAGAGAGGAGGAAGCAGGCTCTCCACTGAGCAGAGAGCCGGATGCGGGGCTCGATCCCAGGACCCTGAGATCATGACCTGAGCCAAAGGCAGAGGCTCAACCCACTGAGCCACCCAGGTGCCCCATACGTGCCCATTTTTATAACTGGCAGGAGGTCACTCATTTATTCCTCATAAATTGAAGCCCTACTATGTGCTGAGCTCTCTGCGGCACCGGTACAAGTGAGTGTGGCCCTCACGGTTCTCAGCGGAATGAACATAGGACAAACTGCTCATAGAATGGGTCTGTTTTATTCATCTCTGTATCCTCGAAACCTCAAACAGTGTCCAGCACATAGTAGGAGCTCAGGAATTAGCAACTGCTATGGACAACAGGATGACACTATGTCTCTGGCCTTTGGATTTAAACAAAATTTTTGACAAATAACAGCTTGTCCAGTTACATGCTGTGTGGCTCTGGGCAGGTCACACCATCTCTCTGAGACTCAATTTCCTGGTATGCAGGGTGAGGACTCACTTCAAGGGGCTTGGAGGCAGTGAAGAAGCTAATTGGTGAAGGGGTCCCTGGGTGGCCCAGTTGGTTGAGTGTCGGACTCTTGGTTTCAGCTCAGGTCATGATCTCAGAGTCATGACATTAAGCCCCGTTTTGGGCTCCATGCTCAGTGAGGAGTCTGCTGGAAATTCTTGCATGTGTGCATGCACTCTACTCTCCCTTTCTCTCTCTCTTTCTTTCTCATAAATAAATAAATAAAGTCTTTAAAAAGAAGCAGCAGCAGCAGAAGCAGCTAATGGGTGAAAAGAGCCTGACACGTGCTGAGTGCTCGCCAAGCTGCAGCTACTGGGGTCAGTACTGTCACCATAAGGTCAGAGAGTCCAGGTAAACCCTCGGATCCCCACGCGCCTTCCGGAGACTGGGGAGGACTCAGCAGATGGCCGCCCTGCCTCGTCCACACTGGGACCTCGGAATCAGAAGTGCAGGTGGTTGTCGGTGGCCGTAGAGCAGCATCTAGTGGAAGGGAAGGCAAAGTGACGGTGTCACAGGACATCTGGAAGAGAGAGTTTTAAAGGCGGGGACAAAGGTTGGCAGAGAAGCCAGGAAAGTGACCGGCCTGTGCTGGTGTCCTCAGCAGGGGAGGTCAGACAAGTTCCCCTGATCAGGACCCGGGACTCTGCGTGCCTGAGCCAAGAGGGACTGGAGCCTCCCCCTCCCTCCCTCCCTCCCTGGCCTCTGCGAGTGCCGGGTCCCCATCTGCACCGTGTCCAAGCGTGCCGCCTCCACTGCCCCCAAGTCCCCAGCACCCAGGACGCCAGGGTGGAGGAGGGCTCTGTGCAGGGCACAGCCAGGCCATCTCCACGGCTCTGGGCCACTCGTCAGCAGTGGGGTCTGTGTTCCCTCTGACACCAGGTCCTTGGGTTTCTGGCTCTGCTGTCCTGTGAGGGACGCTCACCACACTGTCCCTTCCCCTCGCCCCGTCCTCCTACCTCTCCTGGCGCCCCCGCCCACAGCCCTCCTTCCTCCACCTTCTGCCCAAAGAATCCAGAGCAGACCCAAGACTCTTCTCCGCTGTCCTTGTCTGCCTAGGAGACAACCTATGGCCTGCACATTTGGTAGCAGAGGCAGTGAGGGTCCGGTGATCCTCAGGGAGAGTCCTGGGGTGGGCTCACAGGCTGTGGGTATGGAGGGGACCCTCTAAGAGGGGATGGAAATTGGTCCCCTGCCGCTGCAGGACCTAGGGTTGGACAAGGAGCTGTAGAGACAGGATCGGGGGAAGAAGGAAGGAACAAGGGAGGCGCCCACTCAGGCCAGTGCTGCCCACACCCGCCGTCAGCCAGACCTTGGTCCAAGCTACTTGGATGGTCACTCAGACCAAGAGCCAGTGAAACCTTGAGGGTCCCGGACTTCATCCATTAAACCCCCAAAGCACCAGGCCAGGGGGCCACTTTCCTAGTTAATTCGCAGGAACTGGCCAGCCAGGGTTGGTCAGTCAAAGGGAAGCTGGCTCTTGGCAGCGCTGTCACGCGGTCGTTGATTTGGAATGTCCTGGGCTCTGAGTCAGCCGGCGAGCCCAGCAGGCCGCTGGTCACTGCAAGACTCCGCGTTTGGAGAAAAGAGTGTTGTATTTTGGGTCAGGGATTGATAGGAAAGGCTGAGTGGTGATGCGGGCCCTTCTCTCGGCTCCGACGCTTCCCCTAGACATCATCTCTCTCTCGCAGGAAGCTTGGGGCAGGAGGAGTGGAGAAATGGAGGGAGGCGGAAGCCCTTGGTGCAGGAGTTGAGGGCACGATCGAAAGGCCTTGGGGCCTGAGTTCAGGGGTCGCTGTCCTCAGGAACCAGGTGCATGCCTGGCCCAGATCCCTCACTCATCCGTGCTGTGAATCTCCGAATATCTCTAAATTTCAGTGCCGTGAACTATATACAGCCCAGGTCACCGGCGCTGCTCAGCCCGCCGCACGGAGATGTGGAGATCAGTGGAGACGAGGAGTCTAACGCACCCTCCCCATGTAAAGGACGAGAAGTAAACCTCCCCTCCCTGCTCTGTGGCCGTGTCAGCCCCTCTCTGGAGGCAGCCACTGCTCCCAACACGTACAGAGCACTGAACAATTATTTTCTTAAGGATTTACCTGCATTTAATCATTTTTGAGCATCCTCCTGTAATAGGAAACAGGAGGTTCTCTGCAGGTTTTCATGGCACGGTGCAGAGAACGGGGGCGCAGAGGGGTGACCCGACCTACCCGGGTTCCTGTGGCTTCTAACGGGATCTGAACCCAGGACCCCGGGCTCATGCTCTCCGTCACAGTTCTCTGCTGGCTTTCTATATTGCCTCATGTAAGGAAGGGTATTTCCTGCGCAGTCTGGCTGCTGGGTGTTTTAAGCAGGCACCAAACCTCAAGATCCCGAAGCCCAGCTTTGATTCAGCAGGTGCATGGGAGACCAAAAGCTTCAACTATGAAGAAGTTCAACTATGAAGAAGAGCTGTCAACAGCTCTCTAACTGCGAATGCATTCCCCAGAGTCTTAGCTGATGGATACAAAAAGAAAATTTGGGGGCACCTGGTTGGCTCAATCAGTTAAGCGACTGCCTTCACATCAGATCATGATCCTGGAGTCCCTGGATCGAGTCCCACATCGGGCTCCCTGCTCAGCGGGGAGTCTGCTTCTCCCTCTGACCTTCTCCCCTCTCATGCTCTCTCTCTCTCATTCTCTCTCACATAAATAAATAAAATCTTGAAAAGAAAAGAAAAAAGAAAAGAAAAGAAAATCTGCCCATCATTTAAGAAGATAACCCACCTCATCCCGGGCAGTGGGTCAGAAAAATGGGTGTCCTGCTACACCCCAGGGTGCACCCCGCAGACAAGTCAATGGAAGGAACCGTGGAAATTAATCATTCAGGAGATTCAGGAAGAACAACTGAAGTTTGTTCGGTGTACGACACTTAATGGAAAACTATATACATGCTAAGCCATGTGCTTTTTTATTCCATGTGTGAAAGTTGTAGTTGAGGGGCGCCTGGGTGGCTCGGTGGGTTAAAGCCTATGCCTTCGGCTCAGGTCATGATCTCAGGGTCCTAGGATCAAGCCCTGCATCAGACTCCCTGCTCGGCAGGGAGCCTGCTTCCTCCTCTCTCTCTGCCTGCCTCTCTGCCTACTTGTGATCTGATCTCTCTCTCTCTCTCTCTCTCTCTCTCTCTCTGTGTCAAATAAATAAATAAAATCTTTAAAAAAAGAAAGAAAGAAAGAAAGAAAGAAAGAAAGAAAGAAAGTTGTAGTTGACTGAGTCAGTCAGTAGTGCTATGACCATGACCATGGAAGTAAAGACAGGTGGACAGATAACTCAGCCGTGTTCACATTTAATAGGAAACAATGTCTCAAGCTAATGTTTCGATATTAACTGGTGCTGAACATTAGTGGAAACAGAGCTCTCCCTGAAACAGATTAGTTTTTAATTAATAAACGTTTTAAATTTTTTTAATTAATAAAAGTATATGAATAACTCCTCTGATTAATAAAGCACTTCAGATTCACATAAAATGTGAACAGATAATGGAGAAAGATCTCGTATGCCCTCTCCCCTTCACCCCACCCCGTTTCCCACGTTACTCACCTCTTACCTTCATGCGGTGTGTTTGTTACTGTCAGTGGACCAGTATTGGTGGTCACTGGACATCAACGTTCACTCTTCGTGTTGTACATTTCTATGTGTTTTTTTTTTTTTTGGAAAAATACATAATGTCTGGTATCAACCACCTGGAAGAGTCTCACTGCTCTGCTAATCCCCTGGTTTCATCTAGTCTCCCTTCCCTCTTTCCCTGAAACCCTTGGTCTTTTTACTGCCTCTCTAGATTTGCCTTCTCCAGAATGTGCTATAGTTGTGATCATGAACATTTCACGGCAACTGAGACGGTCTTTACCAGAGAGCCGAAAGCCTCTGTTCCTCACTCCTCTCCTGCTTCTCTCCGTTGCTGATGACTCAGCAGCAGCCCAGTTCGGGGTTAGTGACGGCTCTGTGACTGCCCAGGTTAACCACACCTGCCTGAGTCGGACCGGAGCAGCAGCGCCACCCACGACTGACGGTCCCTCTATGTCCTCCTAGATCCTCCGAGGGCCTATGGGAGAAGCTTCCTCGTGACCCTGCAGAGGAAGACGCCCCGTCTAACGCCAAGGTATGGTCACCTGTCTTTGAGATGGAAACGTCGCTGTGTCGGTTTATCTCCTGTTCGAATGAGCTCACGTATGGAAAATCGGACACTGGATACTGTAGATGGGGTGTGCAGTGCTCATGGTGGCGAGAGTCTTGATGCCTGATTCAAGCGGATGCTGGCGGCAACAGCTTACCAATCGCCTGGCTCGGAGCCTCTCTTCAGCACCAGTAATCGTCCTGGGTTTGAGTCTCGCCGTTGCTGACCAGGATGGACCTAAGAGCTTCGTCCACTGGCACAACCCACGGGGGTCCTCCGCACTTGCTTTTGGTGCCTTTGACCAGACCATGGCGTCCCGTCTGGTTTTCTAGACTCACCCAGAGAACAAAAGCCCGGGTGGGCAGTGCGCAGCATGACCGCTTGCTCGCGGTGTCTTCTGCAACAGCGGGTGGCCTCCAGACCCGGGGGAAAGGGCACATGTTTTAGAATCACTTACTGAGGAAACATCCACGAGAAAGGAAAGGTGGGGCTCTCTTGTTGGTTTTAGTCTGGAAGGTCATCCTATTTCTAGCTTCCTGCTGGCAATGAGGAATGGGGACGTTTCTGGAAGGACTGATTTTCCAGGTAACGGACCACGGCCAGTGCTCCAGTCCCCGGGGGCAGCCGTGTTCCCTTTAGGTGGCGTGGGTCAGTGTGCACGGGCTTTAGGGGTACCTGTGTGCGTCTGTGCGGTGTGAACGTGAGGTGTGGGCAATGCCTGCGCCCGAGAGCTCATGCTCCCCCATAGACACGTCCCACGCACACGTCCCAACTCGGTGTCGCTCTTCTCAGAGAAGACCCCGTCCCCCCTGCACCCTTGGCCTACGTGGTCTTGCTCAGCCCTCGCGGCAGCTGGACGGGGCATTGGTTTTCTCTCCCCACGCTCAGAGAGAGAAACCGAGGTACGGAGATGAGTGACTCAGGCTCAGGAGTGCCCGGGGGGGAAGAGCCAGCCGTGGTCCCCGGCTCTGAACTGCCGACCTGCGCTCAGCACTTGCACGGGGTCACTAACAATGGGGTTCCAGCCTCCGTGCACGTGCCCGGAGCCCCAGAGTCTGCAGAGGTCCCAGATGCGGCCACCGCGATAAGGGGGCATCCGCGGTCCCGTAGCCCAGGGTGCACACAGCGCCCGGAGCCAACGCTGGCACGGTGGCTAGCGGGAAGCGCATGTAGACAGCCCTGCGCCCCCGGTCAGCCGGCAGGTTCAGAGAGCGGAGAGGCCACCTCGGCCAGTGTAGGTCTGCATCTGTCAGTGCTGGGGCCGCTCCTGGCAAAGAGGAGCTGGATGCCCCGCTGTGTTACCAGCCTGGACTCCACTCCTCCCTCCCTCCGGCCCCTCTCCTTGGCCTCCCTCCTCCCCCTAGGTGGGTGGCCTGGGACAGCTCAGTCCTCGTTAACCCGCCGCCACCTGACCTACGCGCTGGCCCAAGGCCACGTCAAGCAAACGCGCCCTGAGTGAGCCCAGCAGCACCGTCAGGGACTGAGTTACAAGGTGTCCTCCTGGCTCCCCCGGAGGGCCTGGCGGAGGGGCAGCCCAGGGACAGGGCGGGCGGGGGCGGAAGGCCCCGTGGAATGCCAAGGTGAGCTCGCCTGCCTTTGTCTGAGACACAAACCCTGCTTTCTTGGTCTCTTTCTTTTTAAATTCAGTTGAATTCACGCAGGATGCTGTGGGCGTGTGCATCACACATGATATTTACCATTTCCTCCTCGAGGGGTTGGGGGGTCGAGTCCCTCCAGGGACACCTGCTTCGCACAGCCACCAGTGAATGGCAGCACCGGCTGGTAGACGGTGCGGAGGGACCTCTCGGCAGAAATCCTCCCTCGTCGGGTGAAGAATTTCGTGACTGGCAACCGGTATGGATCGAGAGTATGGGATCCCGGAAAAGCTCGGGCCCTTTTGCCAGCGTCCTCTCCACTGGCCTTGAGGTCTTCGACTGGATCATCTTCCAGTCAGTTTGCTAAAGTCGCCAATAGGACCAATGACCAGGACAGACGTACATGGAGCAATGTGATCTGTCGCTGCCGGTGGTCTCGGGAGTAAGCGACAACAGTATCAACTGCAGAGTCCCTCACTTGCTGGGGAGAGATCGAGGTGGCAAGAGAGGTGGGGCTCCCTTGGTGCCTCAGCTGATTGTGGGTTACTGCTGGGAATGAGGGCTGGGCTGTGGGGAGGGAAGCGGACTCTCCAGGTGAAGAACCGTGGTCATTTTTCAACAAGCACTTTTGTTCCCTTTCGGGGGTGAGGGTTTGCGTGCATTGCGGTGGGCTGTTCCTTGGGGGATCAGGTGCTGTGATTGCGTGTGTGTGTGTGTGTGTGTGTGTGTGTGTGTCTCCCTAGATCGAGCTCCTCTCCAACAACACACTTGCCAGCATCAGCATCTAAGTGACAATTCCTATCGCCATTGTTTCATGCAATTATCTGTTTCAAACTTGATCAAATTGTGTATTTTAAATGTATAGAATATGCCAAGTGCACCTCAGTAAACTTGGGGGGAAATCCCATAGCCAGCTAGGAGAATGTCCACAGGGTTCTTTTTTTTTTTTTTTTACGATTTTATTTATTTATTTGTCAGAGAGGGAGAGAGCACAAGCAGGCAGAGAGGCAGGCAGAGGCAGAGGGAGAAGCAGGCTCCCCACCAAGCTGGGAGCCCGATGCGGGACTCGATCCCAGGACCCTGGGATCATGACCTGAGCTGAAGGCAGCTGCCTAACCAACAGAGCCACCCAGGCGTCCCTGGCCACAGGGTTCTGAGTAGACAAAACTGTTTTCCAGAATCGCGGTTATGGAGTCAAGAACAACTTCAGGTCTGACCTCTGAGTGGGCCGTTTCATTCCCCGCGGGGCACCGGGATCTATTAGGACTAAGGAAAAGGAGCCCTAATGGTATGTAATTGGCCCCTGAGAAAAGGGAGGCTGGAGAGGGCGGTGAATTGCAGGGGGTCGCACGGCCTGTGGGTGGGGAGCCCTGCACTGAGATGAGGCCCTTCGGCCCCAGACCCTGTGCACTGTCTCTCATGCCTCCCCCGGCGGGAGAGAATTCTGAGCAGGGGTGAGGTAGGGGGTGAAGTCACGGCTGTATGGACCTCTTCCTAAAAGACCGGAGAGAGGGGCTTGCTTCCTGTTCTATCCTCATCTCCAGCCGCTTGTGAGACAAACTAGGCACTTTTTTTTTCATGGAAACTGGGAAGAGGCAGAGAATGCAGTCACGTCTCCTGTTCTCCCGCCGAGATGCATCAGCGGGGATGGAACCAGGACCAGGCCAGACACACAAGGTTCCCAGCCTGAACCACCCAGGGCCAGGAGGGACCAGTTTTTCCTTTTCACCTGTTTCTGGGAGTCACCTGACAACCAGTCCTTGTCTACACACTGCTGGCCAAGGGTTGTCTGGCCTGCAAACCCATTTACACTGAAGAGACCTCACACCGTGTGGCCAGGGCAGCTGTCGAACCTTCTAGTTACACAGGAGGTGAGAGGGGCACAGACTCCAGTGCATGGTCAGCTTAGCAAAGTGGTGGGAGCTGATCCCAAGGTCAGGGTGCTCCTTGCTGCTGCCTTTAATGGCTCAGAGGACATGAATTTGAGAGTTTCTCTGAAGTGGTCTGAGAATTCTCAAACCCAAACTCTGTGTCCTCCTGCTCATGGGGACAGGAGCCCTGGCCCCTGGGAGTCACTGCAAGGGCACCAACACCATCTCCCTCATTCCTTCTTCCCTAAATGCTCAGCTCCGAGCAGCCTCTCTCGTTATACCCCTGGACTAGGATCTAGTTCATGGGTAGAAATGTCCCTCTTCAGCTTCTCTGGGCCTGTTGGGCCCCACACTAAGCTGGGTGCCTGCCCAGGCTCTAGTCTGGATCAGGAAGAGAAGGGTGGGCTCCCGAGGACAGTACGGTGTCCCCCTCTGCTCTGCTGCATGCATTACGTCCAGCACAGGTGTGCGAGGTCATGCTCTTCACCCCTGCTCACAGTGGGCCCTGCTGGGATTCCTCTAGGACCTGGTGTTGACCTTCCTGTGTGAGTGTCCCCAGGGCCTCCCATCATGCCTGGCACGGGAGCAGGAGCCCAGGGAGAACCTGCAAAGGAACGATCAGATCAGGCCAGCAAACTCCTCTGCAGCAACCCCCAGGCCGTGGAGACCACATCTTCCTCATCTTTGGATCCTAGAGCTGTGCTGTCCAATGGGCAGCCGCTACCAAGACATGCCTGCTCACGTTTAATTAATTAAAGCAAATGAAGTTAAACACTCCCATTCCTCGTCACACCGGCCACATGTCAGGTGCCCAGTAGTGCATGGTTACAGCACAGAACATTCCCGTCATCACACACAGCTCTCCTGGGCACCAGTTGTGAACCTGACACAGGGGCTGCTCACGGACCCCATCTAACCCGCGTGTGTCCCTGCAGCCGGGATCTCAGGTGGATCCGTGTGCAGGTGAGAGCTATCCTGATTCCGTGGAGATGGGCACGTGCCACGGGAAGGGGGATCCTTCCTCTCACTGAAGGTTTGCAACTGTGTCAAGGTCTCGTTGAAGGGCTCTGACTTCACGGCGCCCAGGACCTGGAGGTCTGAGGACCCGGAGGAAGAGCCGGTGATGCTGGTGAGCCAGCCTGGCTGCAACAGCCATGTCTACTGGCTTCGGGTGTACTGCTTGTCATCATCTTTTCTTGCTCTGCTACTTAAGATCATCTTTCCCCAGACCCCCCAGGCACCGGTGCCGTCCAGGCTCAGGAGGTCCTGCTTCTCCAGTGTCTGTAAGATCCCCTGCCACGGCCCCCCTCACCCGCTCTCCCAGCATCGCCCTGGCTCCTGACCCGGGACCGCGCTGCCAAATGGTGTTGAGCAGCCCCGAGTGGCGGGCAGGGAGCAGGGCGGGAGTGAGAAGGGCTGGGTCTTCCTTGCTGGAGGGGCCCCGGAAACCTGGGCCAGCCCCAGGCGCCCCCCACTTTGTGCTCTCCTGCCCCGGAGGGCTCTGGACTCACTTACCAGCTACCCAAATCACACAATTTTAAAACAGGATGACTCCACCAAGAATCTGATTCCAGAAATCCTCTTCTCCTGAATTCCAGAGACTGAATCAAGAAAGAAAGAAGAGGAAAGAGAACAGGAAGAGGCAACGGAGTGTAGAGAGGCAGGAGGAAGAGCAGAAGGCAAACAAGTGTCCTTCGGGGACCCGAACCCCAGGAGCCTACTGGGGTGGCCTCCGCTGCCCATGACCTTGTGGGGGGGATGACGGTCAGGGGCAGTGCCACGAGGGAAGGATGTTCTGCCAACATATCCCGGGGAACGGACACCCCAGCCTCTCCAGCCCTGAGTTTGCTGGGCTGAGTCCTCCACTGGCTCCCGAACTGGGCAGAGGGGGTGTAGGCGCCTGCAGGGCCCCCTGAGCCTGACGCCAGGAGGAGCAGTTCACATGGTGTTCTTTGTGGGGCGTGTCCCTGGAGCGTCCACCATGCACAGCCTCCTCAGCATCCCTGCAGGACCAAATCGGGCCCGACCCTCTCAAGGTGAACAGGGACCCCGCAGCCAATCCTGTAGGGAGACACTGCGGGGGGTGCTTGACGTCTCCCGGCTCAGTCCCCCCGGGCAAGTGAGGAGGACAGAGGCCCCGCGGCTCCCCCTCATGCCCGCAGGGCAGCTCACCCGGCCCCACCGCGTGTCCCTGAGGGCGCATGGCAGCCCGGGCTCATGTCTGCGACACGGCAGCCTCCAACCCCAGCTGGGAGAGGCCCGAGCCCTGGGGGCCCCTCGGGCTCTGCGGAGACCCGTGGACAGCTGGGGTCGCCTCATGGCACCGTTTCTCAGATTCTGTAGATATTTTGTGCATACAGGAAAACCAAACAAAACACAAGAATTTGAAGGAAATTGAATGCAATGCTAATTTAGAATATGTTAAGGAATTAGGATTAGAAATTGTATACATTTCAGGGACACCTGGGTGGCTCAGTCAGTTAAGCAACTGCCTTCAGCTCAGGTCGTGATCCCAGGGTCCTGGGATTGAGCCCTGTGTCAAGCCCGGAGTTGGGCTCCTTGCTCTGCAGGGATCCTGCTTCTCCCTCTCCCTCTGCCTGCTGCTCCTTCTGCTTGTGCACGTGCTCTCTCTCTCTCTGTCAAATAAATAAAATCTTAAGGAAAAGAAATTGTGTACATTTCACTTGCAGCTTTTGTAAATAAAACAAATATAACTTGTATTATATATATTAGGAAGCAGTGTCATCTGTCACCTTACATTGCTGGAATATACTAAAGCCATAAAATTAATTACTTTATTATTTTTTAAGATTTTTTTTGCTTATTCATTTGAGAAAGACACAAAGACAGAGAGACCACGAGCAGGGAGAGAGGCAGAGGGAAATGGAGAAGCAGACTCCCTGCTGAGCAGGGAGCCCGACATGGGGCTCGATCCCAGGACCTGGAGATCATGACTGAGCCCAAGGCAAACCCTTAACCATCTGATCCACCCAGGTGCCCCCCAAATTAATGATTCTAATATGAAGCATACTAATNGGGAAATGGAGAAGCAGACTCCCTGCTGAGCAGGGAGCCCGACATGGGGCTCGATCCCAGGACCTGGAGATCATGACTGAGCCCAAGGCAAACCCTTAACCATCTGATCCACCCAGGTGCCCCCCAAATTAATGATTCTAATATGAAGCATACTAATTGTCTTTTTTTTTAAAGATTTTATTTATTTATTTGACAGAGAGAGAGATCACAAGTAGGCAGAGAGGCAGGCAGAGAGAGAGGAGGAAGCAGGCTTCCCGCTGAGCGGGAGCCCGATGCGGGCCTCGATCCCAGGACCCTGGGATCATGACCTGAGCCGAAGGCAGAGGCTTTAACCCTCTGAGCCACCCAGGCGCCCTTTTTTTTTTTTAATTGTTTTTTTTTTAATTGTCTTTTAACTGAAAGCCGTAGGCGGGATTGATGGCGTGTTAGGGAGAAGAAGGAACATGAGCAAAAAAGGGGGGCAGTTTCAGGTCTCTGTCCATTGTGCCGGTGCAGGTGTCATGACTGGTTGTATCGCATGGGGGGGCAGGGTCGCCACTCTCGGCCTCTGTCATCAGACCTCCTGCTCCTCACGGGGCACACGGGGTGGGACTTGCCTTTTTCTCCCGCAGTTACTTACATTAATGTCCCCAGTGGGAGCTTTGCATAGAGAGGAGCTTGCCTGCCTTCCCCTGGGACTGTGGTAAAGCTTTCCTTGCCCACAGGAAAGCTTCTGGACTCTAAGGTTTGTCTGGACCCTGTGTTTCAGCATCTCACTTCGCAGGGCCCAATTCCCTCCTCCTGTCCCTGGATGTGTGTCACAGAACCCCGGACAGGACAGGCGCCTCGCCCAGGGACTTCTCCTCTGAGTTAAAGTGGGGAGTAGTCCCCATCAGGGCTCCGGGTCCCTGATCTCCGGGTCCCCAGCTCCCCCAGCTGACCATTTGTCTTGATCTCACTCTTCTGAGTGCCCACAGAGCAGGACGGACACCACAGACCCTCCCCCGGGGGCTCCTTCTGCCATGAATTGGTGCACTAGTGGCCACAGATATAACCACATTCTAGGTGCGTTGGTTTCTCAAGATAACCCAGGCAGATAAGACATCTACTTCCTTCTTTAAAATGTTCAGCCAAAAAAAAAAAAAAACAAACCGTTCAGCCAGACCCATTCTCTGCAGAAAAATACATACATTAGAATTTCCTAATGACCCAAATGACCATGAGGAACCCAGGGCTCCCACTGTGAGGACCCATCCCATTAGTAGTTGACTCCTGCTCACATGGAGAGCCACCCCACTCAATGAATACATAGAGGAGAGGCAGACTGGATGGAAAAATACCACAGGATTAATGATAGTTATTTTTATTTCATACTTTTCAACTTTTGGACTACCTTCTGTCTTGGGCATCTTTATTTTTCCTTATTTTTAATTGAAGTCGAGTTGACACACCAAGTCCCATTAGTTTCAGGTGTACCTTTGTCTTCAATGGCAAAGCCAGGACTCTGTTTCTCCTTTCTTCTCCACTCCTCTTCTTTGCATCTCCTTCCATGAAGAAGGGTGGCTCACCAACAGCTGACTGCATGTTTTATTTAAATTCAAATTAAATAACATATACTGTATAATTAGTTTCAGGCGTAGGATTTCGTGATTTGTCAGTGGCATGTATCACCAGGTGCTCATTCCAACAAGTGCCCTCCTTAAGGCCCATCACCAAATTACCCTATTCCCCCAACCACGTCCCCCCCAGCAGCCCTCAGTTTGTTATATACACTGGAATATTACTCAACCATCAGGAGGAGTCAAACCTTCCATCGGCAACTGCATGCTTTTCAACCACCCACATCCATCTACACCGTTCTGTCGGTCAAGTCGGGCAGAGCTCTCTGAGGACTTCAGGAGATGGACGACCAAGGGCTGGAAGCTACTCTGTGTCCCCCCAGTCTGTCTCCCACTTGGATGGCCAGTTGGAGTGGCTTCCTTCTGGCAGGACCAATGAAGAGACTCCACAACGGGCAGAAGGAAGGGTGGGGCTCCCTCACACCACCACAGTTGGCGTCCAGGCTCCCTATTTGTAGACGGACTCTGATCAAGGTTGCCTTAAGCTCGAAAGTCGAAGGTTCTGTTTCTCCTTCATTTCTGCTTCCTCTTATTTGCTTTTCGTCATCCACCAATGATGACGGCCCAGCAGCAGCTCAGTCCATGCTTACTCATCAGTCTTCCATACCGTCTTGCCCCATGTCCGTACCCAACAGTGACCGTACGGGTAGTTCCTCAGCAGCTTTGTGATCATCTTTTCTTGCTTTGTTATTGGGCTGACCACCAATGGACTGACAGTTACTCCATGTCCAGTTAAGATTCTGCTGCTGATGTGAAGCTTTGCAACCGTGAGGGGGAGTGTCCGGCTACTAGTAAGGTAAGCTCGCCTGTCTTTGCCTGAGAGAGAAATGTTTCTTTCTTGGTTTTCCTCTTTTTGAAGTGAGTTCAGATATGACAACATGACAGTGTATTTTTTAGATGTCAGGTAGCATTTTCTTGGGGTGTTGAAAGGGGAGGTTGGAAACTGTGTGGCAGGGGACGTTTTATTCAGAAGCAGTTTTTCCTCCTTGAATCAAGAATTTTGTAATTGCCCCTTCAGTGAACTTGAGAGATCCACCCCCCAGGAAAAGCTCGTGCCTTTTCCACGGGGGCAGTCTGTGCTTGCTTTGGGGGCTTTGTCTTAACTACTGCTTCTCATTTGGTTTTCAGCGGTCACCAAGAGAACCGATGACATAATGCCCATATGACCTGACCCTCGTGGTATTTTCTGTAAATGCAGGTGGCCCCGGGGACAAGGGGAACTGGTATGTATCCTGGAATCAGTCTCTTGCTGAGGAAGGACTCTAGATGGTAAGGCAGGTGGGGGGACATCCTCACCGTCTCAGTCTGGAGAGCCCCCCTGTTCTAGGTTCCTGGTCGGATGAGGCTTGGGGGGGTGGGGGAGAGGCGGATCTCCCAGGTGAGAAACTGTCCGTGTGTCTACGGTACTAGGAAGCCAGTGTAGTACCAGTGGGCGGGGTGTGTGTGTGTGTGTGTGCATGAGGCTTGGGGCTTCGGTGTCTTGTGTGACTCTATGTAGTGTGATTGTGAGTGAGTGCGCGTGTGTGTGTGAGAGAGAGACAGAGACTGACAGAGATAAGACCAAAAAAGAGAGAGAGGGAGAGAAATGTGTCTCTCCAGGAGAGATGTGGACAGATATTGCATGATATCAACCTTCTCAAAAAAAAAGTCATCCTGCCACACACTCAACAGCTTCATTGCTGTGGGCAACCCAGCAGTGGCACTTCAGCCCATGTCTGGGAACCAGCTGGCTCCATACCCTCTCGCCTTGTGTCCTTACCAAGCAACCCTCCCCGAGTTATTCTTGAGCACCACCACCAATGTGCTGACAGCTACTCTGCGTCCTGGAGTTGAGGACCTACTAGAAACTCTTCCTGGAGACAGCTTGGAGGAGGAAGACCTATCTCTTGCCACCATGAGCTTGCCTGTCTTTCCCTGAGGAAGAAATGTTGCTTTGTGGTTTCTTTCCAATCAAAGTCAGATGAAAATCTGACTATATAATTCTATATATAAAATTTCCCTCTTGGGGAGAATGCCGAGCGGTCGCCTCTTGCCAACCATCATCTGATTCGAGAGGACATTTACCATTGGCACCACCAGACCCGGTTATAATCGCTGTGTAGGACCCTTTCCCTCAGCAACAGCTTCTCCTCCTTGGGTGAAGAATTTTGCAGTCGCCATCCTGAGCGGACTGGGCAGACGCTTCCCCCAGGAAAGACAATTTCCTACAGGCGTCCTGTTCGCTTACGTGGGCGCCAACCACCGGTTTCCTAATGTCATGGAGAGAACGAAAGACCATGCAGACGGCCAGTGTGCAGCGTGACCTGAGCCTCGTGGTGTCCTCTTTTCTGTACCTGCAGGTGCCACCCAGAATGAGCAACAGGGGTATGTATTCTGGAATCAGTCTCTTGCTGTCTTGGGTCAGGGCGCCATTCGGATTCTGGGTTCCCATTGGAAGGAGGATCAGGGGTGTGGTGAAACAGCAGGTTTTCCCCATGGAGAACCATGGTCATGTCTTTATAAGCGGCCACGTACCATTCAGGTAGCGTGTTTGTGTGTGTGGAGGGGGGTGTGTCTACGTGTGAACTGACAAGGTGTGACTCTGAGCGGGCATGTGGTTTGTGTGTGTCTGTGTGTGCGTGTGTGTGTTTCCCTAGATTTATGTCTCCCTAAACAGCACAGTTGCTGGTGTGAACTTTGCCATTTAGAAAAAGAAAGTCCCATCACCTTGCCTCACGGGTGTGTACGTATGCCAGAACTTACGGCATTACATGATTTAAATAGGTATGTAGTATATTGTATGTCAAATACGCCTTCTTTCACCTGAAAAACATCCCATTACCACCCAGGAAAATGTTCCCAGGGTCCCGAAAGGAAAATACATTTTCAGAAGCCCCGTGAGTCTGTCAGGAATGACTTCAGTTAATGATGGGTCTCACCTCCGAGCGGGCAGTGGGATCCATCACGACTGAGGAAAAGGAGTCATAGGGTATTCAGTTGGCGTCAGAGCACCGGGAGGCTGGAGAGGATGCCGGATGACAGCGGGCTCACACAGCCTGTGGCTGGGGAGCCCGGCACTGAGGTGAGGCCCTTTAGCCCCAAATCCCATGCACCTTTCCCCACTTCTCTACTTCCGGGGGAGCACCCTAAATTTCTACGCTCGGTTTGGCATCAGTGATACTTTTATGCCTTGTTCCTGATCTTCCCTGTGTGGGGCGCTCGCCAGCCCCGAGACTACAGTGATCCCAGCGTCCTTGCTCTGTCAGACACTTCAGCATTAAAGGCATGTCCCCCCCACCCCCCCGATACTTCCCTCTTGTCCCTCCGCTGTTCCCAAACCGTTCTGACTAAAGGAGCCTGAGAAGGAACGCTCCCCCTCTTAGCAGGAGAGCTGGGGCAGGTGGCCCCAAGTGTAGATGCATGCCACGCCCGGTTCTGGGGGGAATCTGAGATGTAGGGGCCTCCAGGTTCTAGAAATCCTTTGTCTCTAGGTCACGGTCTCACGGTAGTGTGGGAGGGAATACTGGCTGGTGCCACCAAATGCGGAAGTGAAAGCAGCAGCCGGGCTCTGAGAGTCCCGGCTCTGTCAGATACTTCTGCATTAAAGGGTGAGGGCGCGATCCAGAAGCTTGGACAGATTTTCAGAGGGAAGATGTAGAGGGGATGGGGGGGGTGGGCAGAGGGGAAGCACGAAGGATGCCCAGGCCATGTGAGAGTGGGAGGGGAGGCCAAGGTTACAAGATTGGGTGAGTCAGTCCAGCACCACCGCCTGGGCCCAGCCTTGCCCACACCGAGGATGCCATTTGGGTTCCTTCGGAGCAGGGGTGAGGCAGGGGGTGAAGTCACGGCTGTATGGACCTCTTTCTAAAAGACTGGAGAGAGGGGCTTGCTTCCTGTTCCATCCTCATCTCCAGCCACCTGTGCAACAAACCAGACACTTTCCTTCATGGAAACTGGGAAGAGGCAGAGAATGCAGTCACGTCTCCTGTTCTCCCGCCAAGATACATCAGCGGGGATGGAACCAGGACCAGGCCAGACACACGAGGTTCCCAGCCTGAACCACCCAGGGCCAGGAGGGACCAGTTTTTCCTTTTCACCTGTTTCTGGGAGTCACCTGACAACCAGTCCTTGTCTACACGCTGCTGGCCAAGGGTTGTCTGGCCTGCAAACCCATTTACACTGAAGAGACCTCACACCGTGTGGCCAGGGCAGCTGTCGAACCTTCTGGTTGCACAGGAGGTGAGAGGGGCACAGACTCCAGTGCATGGTCAGCGGGAGCGGATCCCAGAGTCAAGATGCTCCTTGCTGCTGCCTTTTATGGCCCGGAGGACATCAATTGGAGGGTTTCTCATAAATGGCCTGAGAATTCTCAAACCAAACTCATCTGTGTCCTCCCGCTCATGGGGACAGGAGCCCTGGCCCCTGGGAGTCACTGCAAGGGCACGAACACCATCTCCCTCATTCCTTCTTCCCTAAATGCTCAGCTCTGAGCAGCCTCTCTCGTTATACCCCTGGACTAGGATCTAGTTCTTGGGTAGAAAGGTCCTTCTTCGGCTTCTCTGGGCCTGTTGGGCCCCACACTAAGCTGGGTGCCTGCCCAGGCTCTAGTCTGGATCAGGAAGAGAAGGGTGGGCTTCGGAGGACAGTGCGGTGCCCCCCTCTGCTCTGCTGCATGCATTACGTCCAGCACAGGTGTGCGAGGTCATGCTCTTCACCCCTGCTCACAGTGGGCCCTGCTGGGATTCCTCTAGGACCTGGTGTTGACCTTCCTGTGTGAGTGTCCCCAGGGCCTCCCATCATGCCTGGCACGGGAGCAGGAGCCCAGGGAGAACCTGCAAAGGAACGATCAGATCAGGCCAGCAAACTCCTCTGCAGGAACCCCCAGGCCGTGGAGGTCACATCTTCCTCATCTTTGGATCCTAGAGCTGTGCTGTCCAATGGGCAGCCGCTACCAAGACGTCCCTGCTCACGTTTAAATTAATTAAAGCAAATGAAGTTAAACATTCCCATTCCTCGTCAACCGGCCACACGTCAGGTGCCCAGTAGTGCATGCTTATAGCACAGAACATTCCCATCATCACAGACAGCTCTCGTAGGCACCTGTTGTGAGCCTGACACAGGGGCTGCTCATGGACCCCATCAAACCTGCGTGTGTCCACCGCAGCCGGGATCTCAGGTGGATCCGTGTGCAGGTGAGAGCTATCCTGACCCCATGGAGATGGGGACATGCCATGGGAAGGGGGATCCTTCCTCTCACTGAAGGTTTGCAACTGTGGTCAAGGTCTCACTGAAAGGCTGACTTCATGGAGCCCAGGGAAGGTCTGAGGACCCGGAGGAAGGGCCGGTGATGCCCGGTGAGCCAGCCTGGCCTCAGCTGGAGCAGCAGGAACGAGGGAGCCCCTCTCCCTCCTAACCTGCTGCTCATGCTCGTGTCTCTAATGACTGGGTTGTCGAGACCACCACAAGTGGCAGCACGGCGGGCCAAGACTCTCCAGGCGGAGAACCACACTCCGGTAGGAATCGATAGAAAAGGGTTCCAGGATGAGTCGGGTTCACTTGCTGCTTTGGAGACTGAGGTGGGGGAGGGGGTTGTGACATCAGAGAGAAGAAGTGGATCTGTGTGATGCCTTGTCTTGATTTCTTCATGTGTCAGTGGCATGACAGTAGGAGGTATCACGTGGGTGGGCTTCAGGTGGGCTTTGCTGCTGACGATCTCTTTCCCCCAAGCAGCAAAGCCCTGCTTATGTTGGAATCTCATGTGTCGAGAACTGAGCAGGGGAGTTGCTGGGTCGGGTTTGGTGGGACCCGGGACAGAGGCGTGTGTGAAGGCTGTTGGCCTGGGGGCACACACTGGCTCGCACGGCCTCGCCGAGCTGGTCTCCTGGGACCGACCAGACCCAGGACAGAGGCTCTGAGCACCAAAGCCGGGGTCCCTGCTCCTGTCAGCACCTACTGCTCCAGACACACATCACAGTCACGGCCCCCCATGGGGCCTTCCCTCAGTCTGCCCGGGGGCTCCCCCAGTCCTTCCCGGGCTCAGGGCAGACGCTGGCACTCACTGCATGTCCTCTCACTGCACCTATACGCCGGAGGACCTTAGACGAGTTAGATGACCTCTAAGCTTGTGTTCATCTTTAGGACGCTGTGGGGTTGTTGTGAGATTCAAATGTCTCCCTAGAACCTGGGGTTCCCCCAGACATAGGACAGTCATGCAATATGTGGAGTTGGTTGTCACTCTCTCTATGGGCCCAGCACAACCTTGGGCCCATGACTAGTCCGTCCTGAGCAGGATCGTGTGGCTAACTGGAGGTTGGCAGTACGCCTCTGACCACGCCTCCAGTGTTCCCATTTTAGAGAATCAGATTGGTGGGGACGGACAAGGTGAAGGGAAAAGGGCTTTATTCAAGAGACAAAACAGGCAAAAAAGCTGGGGAGGGAGGGAAAAGGGGAGGAGGGGCAATGTCCTGCCCAGAGAGTCGTGGGGACAGTGACTGTGTCTTGCAGGAATGGGATGACAGGTGCTGCTTGTGGTCCCAGGTATGAAATGTGAGGGCTGGGAAGGGCCCAGAGACACTAGACCCCCGTCCTCATCGCAAAGGTGAAGTGATCGTGGTTCCCGGAGGACTGCAGAGCTGAGGACAGATTGAGTTCTGGGGTCAGGGCTCACTTCAGCCCTGACTGTCCCCCGTCCTTTCCCAAGGCCACCCCCTCCTGGGCCACTCCTGCCAAGCTCCATGCAGGGGGTTCCTTTGCAGATTTCGAAGACTGGACAGAGGGAGCAAAACTGTGTGCGATTTATTTCTGTCATCTCCTTTTCGTTTTCTCGCTTCCGTACCCATGACCTCCCTCTGCAGTTCTTCCCTGTTCCCTGATGGGACGATTGCCGTCCTGAAGGACCGGGCGCCGTCCAGGCTCGGGAGGTCCTGTATCTCCAATGTCTATAAAATCCCCTGCCACGGCCCCCCCTCGCCCGCTCTCCTAGCATCGCCCTGGCTCTGACCCAGGTCTGCGCCACTGAATGGTGCTGAGCAGCCCCGAGGGGCGGGCATGGAGCCAGGGCGGTGCAGCGAGAAGGGCTCGGCCCCCCCTGCGGGTCGGGTTCCAGAAGCCTGGCTCTGCCTGGGGCAACCCCGCATCTTTCTGCTCTCCTGCCCCGGGCACGGGGAGGGGGCCCTCAACACGCCCCATTCTTCTCTTCCCGCCGGATGTCAGGTCCCTCGGAAGTCTGGCATCAGAAGTTCTCTTGTCCGGGGCTCAAAAGAGGGGGTGCAGGATGTAAGAGCTGATACGGAGGCAGAATAAGAGGAAATGTGAGTGTGGAGGGGAGAGGAGGCAAACAAGTGCCCGCGTTCTCCATTGCTTCCCTCACTTTCTCTTCGGTGCTTTGGGGTGCAAACAGCCCACAGCAGAGGGCCGGGGTGGACGCTACCGCACGTGACGCAAAGTGGCAACGAGACAGTGGTACAAGTCGGTGCAGGCAACTGAAGGGTCCCCTGAGCTCATCTTCCCAGGGAGCTGGTGCCCCCCACTTCCACAGCGGCCCCGCAGTGGTTTCCAGGGGCTCCTACTTGGGAGGGGGGTTCCATCGGTGCCCAGGGGGCCACCGTGCGCTTGGCCCCAGGAGGTGTGGGTCACACTGTGTTGTTTGTGAAGAGCGCCTCCGGAGGTGTGCACCATCTCACTTGGCAGGACCCACTCCGCCCTCCCAATTCCCCAAGGCGAACAGGGAGCCCGCAGCCAGTCCTGTGGGGAGATGCTGGGGCGGTGGGGGGGGGTTTGCCCTCTCCTGGCTCAGTCCCCCGGGGCAAGTCAGGAGGACAGAGGCCCCGGGGCTCCCCCTCATGCCAGCAGGGCGGCTCGCCCGGCCCCACCGCGTGTCCCCGAGAGCACATGGCAGCCCGGGCTCCCGCTGGCGACACCGACACGGCAGCCTCCGACCGCAGCTGGGAGAGGCCCGAGCCCTGGGGGCCCCTCAGCCTCTGCGGAGACCCGTGGACGGCCGGGGTCGCCTCGTGGCACCATTTCTCAGGCTGAGGCTCTGTAGATTTTTCATGCACGTGTAAAAATTGAATACAAAACAAAAATCGGAGGAAATTCAATGCAATGCTGATTGAGGGCGAGTTAAAGAGCTATGATTGCAAGTTACTCATGTTCTCGTTATCATTCCAGTATTATCATTAAATAGCATACATATATCCAGTTTCATTACACTCTGAAAAACAGTGTCTTCTGTAAATGTTTCATGGTGGAACGCGGTATTACTTTTACTATGACAGCATAATGAAAAAAAATCTTTCTAATTGACAAGCACAGGCAAGTTTGGTCAGGGTATAACCAAAAAAAGGATAATTAGGAGAAAAGGGGAAGCCCTCCAGGTGACGGTCCCCCTTGACGGTGCAGGTGTCACACTGGGCCCTTCCACGAGTAGGGTGGGGGACGGCATCAGCCCTCACACCCTGTGTCACCAGACCTCCTGCTCTTCCCATGTCCACGGGTGGGACTCGGGCTCCCCACCCTGGAGTCTCGAGCCTCCCCTTTCCGCTGCTGCAGGTCACTGCCCGGGGCCAGGCCTAAGGGCCACCCGGACACAGGCCCGAGTTGAATCTCTCCTGGAGGCCACTTGGAGACATGCTCAATAGACTCGAGCTGCAAGCAGCCCCGGTGCCCTGTGGATCTGACTGCTGGGGGCCTGGGGGCCTAAGGTCACCTTTCAAGACCCGACAGGAAGCCAAGGACCAAGGTCTGCTCCACGGTGTCTCCTCTGGTCTCAGCCAGTTCATGCTGGAGGTTTTCACAGGAAGCAGAATTTATCTCCTGCAAGTTTCACCTTTAAAACGTTTGCATGCAAAATGAAGCCCAAGGAACAGCACTCGAAGCAAAGGCAGCCGTCGCTGAACTCGCTGACCTGCCCTCCATACACTGTGAAAGCCCAGATGCTTCTGAGAAGCTTCTCTCGGCTTCCGTGCCCTGCCCCCACACTTCCATCGTGGAAACTGGATTCTCCCGGCTCTCTCCCGCTGCTCCACCACCACCCCAGGGTGCGGCCCCAAATATTTTTGTGCCGATTATGTATAATCGTCATGCTTGGAATGTTTATGGAGTAGGAGTAGCTGCTTTCACGCTTGTATCCTACTAAATTAGAGACAACCGTGATGTCCTTCTACAGGAGGCTGTCAGGGGGGCTGGAGCCGATCGGCACAGTGGGCTGGGGGGTTGGCAGCAGACAAGTTTATAGGAAACCATAAAGCTGTACACTTAAGATGTGTGCACTGTACGGTATGTGGAGTAGGCAGCAATTAAAAACAGGAAAGATAAAAAATAAATCTTCACAAGAAGCCAACTTCAAGCCCCAGGGGGCTTCCTCTGATCGCAACCAAATATTGAAGATGGAAAGGACGCCAGTCTCCTCCACCCTCTCCCAGACAAGAGACACAGAGGGGACTCGCCCACGCTGCTTTCACGGTCCCGGGAGACTCTCGATGCCACCCTAGCATGGACGTGGCAGGAAAGGGGAGAGCACGGGTCAGCTCTTCTGGATGTGGATGGCAAAATCCAAAACCACATGTGAGCCGTGTAAATCTGGAGATTTAGAAGCGACCCTGGGCTCTCACGGTGGGATTTCCATGGGTGGATGTGGACAGGGTCACTGGCCATTTGGGTGTTGCCTGAAGGAGTGGTGAGAAGGGACCGGGCCATCGGGTTGGTGAAATGAGCATTTGGTGATAGAGGGAAGGAGGGTCTGGGGGACTCTGTGGGAGAGTCCTGGGGCGGGGGTCACAGGCGAGGGCTATGGAGGGGACCCTCTAAGACAACATGGGAGTCTGCCCTGCGACGCAGGGTATAGAGAAGGATGAGGAGTCTGTGGAGACTTTGTCCTATTGGGGGGTAGGCAAGGCACCTACTCAGAGACAGTGCAGCCCCTGTCCACCCTCAGCCAGGCTCAGATATTTGCTCAAATCAGTAGTCAGTAGACAGAAGGGGACATGCCAGCTTCCTCCATTAAACCACTGAACACCAGCGCAAAAGGTCACTGTGCTCATTAATCAGCACTAACAGTTCATCCATGGTTGGTGGGCGAAGGCCAAGCTAATTCACTAGAGACCTGCCATGTGGGCAGTTGGCTTGGACATTCTTGGACTCTGAGCCATGTGGGGGCCAAGCAGACCGCTGGTCAGACCCCCAGGAGCTCACTTCGGGCAGCTGACGTGTGAAGACGCTGAGGGAGGAGGGACACAGATCAGACCCCCCTGACCCTTCAAGGGGCTTCCTTTCAGGAAAATGTCATAGTATTATGGTCAGGAATTGAAACCTATGGGTGGAGGCCGAGTCAGGCATGGGCCCTTTGTCACAGGCACCTCCCGTGTCCCTGCAGCGGGAAGACTTTGGGGAACGGAGGGAGCGTAGCCCTTGGTGTGGAGTCCAGGACAGGATCTAGAGGATTAGAGGGGCTTGGAGATCTCTGTCCCCAGGGAACCACCTGTATCCTGTCCCAGATCCATCTGTCATCAGTGTTATGACTCTGGACAAGTCACTTAAAATCTCTGAACTTCAGGGCCGTGAACTAGGAAATTTGGGTGTCTGCACCTGCCCAGTGCACCCTATGGGAGATGGTGGCAGATATTCTCCCTGAGCCTTCGGTAAAGCATCGTGCCCACGTGATGGCTGAGAGGTCACCCCCACCCTCCCCTGTCCCGTAGCCATCCACGCTTCCTCTCGGGAGCCAGTCACTCCTGCATTTCTCACTTATTCTTCAGACCCGTTCTATCGGATCCGTCACATAGCACTTACGAGGTACCCGTCATTTTCCTTCAGCATTATCTGGGTTTTCTTATAGTAAGCTTTAGAATATAGCACTAGTAAGTAGGCCCCTTATCACAGAACAGGGAACCGAGGACAGAGGGTGGGGTAACTTTCCCAAGTGAGTGTGGCTTCTAGTATGATTGCATACCAGGCATCAGACACCAGCTCCCGTGCTCCCAGTCACTGTCCTCTGTGTTATCTTTTCTAAACTGTCTCATCTCAGTAAAGTCTCGTGCCCACACTTCAGTCTGCTGGCAGTGTTGAGGGCACACCACATCACAGTACCCCTCCTTCTGAGCCCAACTCGGACTCCGCTGGCTCCCCAGGCATGGTTGATCGGAAACAGGAGTGTGACCTAGGAATGAGTGAACGTGCTCCCATGGTCTTCTCCCAGCTGTATCAACCGTGCTCTCCATGGTTAGTGTACTTTCCAGGATCGTGGCTCAGGTTACAAAAAGAGAAGATCATAAGGGATTCAAACACAGGATTCACAAGTAAATCGTCTGTGCTCAAGAAAATCTAGTGACTGTCCCCAGCAGTGCCCTAGCAGCATCAAAATGGGCTTCTGGCCAAACAACAGGGTAGAGCCACAAATATCACCCCCACTGACTGCTCCATAGAAGGTCCTGTGGGCATAAAATCAGTAAGTAGATTGTAGAAGAGAAGCTGTAGTTTGTATAGCAGAGACTGGATGTTGGGGAGGAAAGAAGGCGCAGGGAGGGGGCACATTCAGAGTCAGGAAGCCCCTGCCTGCTCTCAGCCACGCTTTAGTTTCGGCTGCTCAGCTGATGGGTCTGATCCTTGGTCACTGAGATACTGGGGGCCTGTAGACTTCATCCATTAAGCCACCGGAGCACCAGCCCAGCAGACCCCTCTCCCAGCTAATATGAAGTGCTCATCCCTCAGGTTTGGTCAGTTGAAGATGAATTCTTGGAGCAACTGTCATGTGGGCAGTCGGTTTAGAATGTCCTGGGTTCTGAGACAGTTGGGAGTCCAGCAGACCAGTGTTCATTCCGGGTGGTCACCTGACCACCAGCAAGGCAGCTGGTAGCATCAAGTGCTGGGGGGGCAAGGGAGGGGGAGATGGAGACGCGTTTGCTTCACCCCTGCCCCACCCATCATGGGGGAAAGGCATTGTATTTTGGATCAGGGATCGAAACGGAGAGCCAGGAGTTGGGTCGGGTTTTGAGCCATTCTCTGGGGCCAGCACCTCCTTAGGGGGCCAGCTGTCTCCTCGCAGCAACCTTGGGGCAGGAGGATGTGGGCAAGGGAGTGAGGGATTGGGCCTGGGCACCATCTCGTACCCCGGTGCTCAGGGATCTTCTACCGCAGTGACCAGAGATCTCTATCCCTAGTTAGGCACCTGCATCCCCTGCCTCAGAGCCATCCCTCATCAGTGCTGTGACTGAGCAAGTCACTTAATCTCTCTAAATGTCAGTGCCCTGAACCACAGAATCCGGATCACAGCCCCTACGCTGCCCACCCCACGGTGCAGATGTGAGCATCACAAGAAGTCACAGATTTTCTTCCATGAGCTTTAAAACACGTTCGCCGTAATTTCCATCCTACTGTCTTGCAGCCTTCCGTGTGCCTTCCCTAGAGGTGACCAGTACTACATTTCTTGCTGATTCTTCCAGACATCTCCTATTTGAACACTTATGTAGACAGAATTTATAAAGCATCGATCCTTTTTCTCCAGGCTTTGTATTTACTTATTTTTAGCTTCATAACATAATACCAATAAGCAGATCCTATTAACATTTTCATATCCCAGAGCAGGAAACTGAGAAACAAAAAAAGGCTAACTAACCTCCCCAGGTACATGTGCCTTTCAAATGGGATTTGACTTCAGGGTATTAGGCACCCACACACCCATGCTCTCGGTCACTGTTGTGCTGACATTCTACTTGCCTCATCTAAAGAAAGTCATTATTCCCATACATAGTCAAGTCCTTGGGAAATTTTAGATTCACACCAAACTGCAAGATCCACGTTCCTGAGATCCCAAGTTCGCCAGGCAGCTAATGAGAAGGAGAGCCAAAGTTTGATCTGGGAGTATGTTATGAATACTTTTGCCAGGAAGACATAAAAACCATCCCCAATGTGAATGCCATGCCTTGCTGTCCCGGTACCTTGCTTCAGGAATACAAAAAGATAATGAATTCAAACAAAAGATACACGTGGGGAGTGATCTTCAGTGAAGAAAATATATCCGCAGGCCTCTGTAGGCAATATGGGCTCTGGCTACACAGGGTCCCCTACAAGCTACTCCATTGACTTCACTGTGGGAATTCCATCCTTAAGTTGACTCAAGAGAAATTATTGTACAGTTGGCCATTGAACAACATAAGGGTTAGGGATGCCGGCCTCCCGTGTAGTCGACAATCCAACTATAACTTTTGACTCTCCAAAAACTTAACTAGTACCCTACTGTTGACCAGAAGCCTTATCGTTGACTTAAACAGTCAACTAACACCTATTTTGTATGTTATTTGTATTATATTCTGTATTCTTAAAGTAAGCTAAAGAAAATGTTGAGAAAAAAATCATAAAGAGAAAATATATTGGGCGCCTGGGTGGCTCAGTGGGTTAAAGCCTGCCTCCTCCTCTCTCTGCCTGCCTCTGCCTGTTTGTGATCTCTCTCTGTCAAATAAAGAAAATCTTTAAAAAAAGAGAGAGAGAGAGAGAGAGAGAGAAAATATATTGACAGTACTGTACTGTATCAAAGAAAAATGGGGCACCTGGGTGGCTCAGTAGGTGAAGCCTCTGCCTTCGGCTCAGGTCATGATCTCAGGGTCCTGGGATCGAGGCCCTCTTCGGGCTCTCTACTCACCAGGGAGCCTGCTTCCTCCTCTCTCTCTGCCTGCCTCTGCCTGTTTGTGATCTCTCTCTGTCAAATAAAGAAAATCTTTAAAAAAAGAGAGAGAGAGAGAGAGAGAGAGAAAATATATTGACAGTACTGTACTGTATCAAAGAAAAATGGGGCACCTGGGTGGCTCAGTAGGTGAAGCCTCTGCCTTCGGCTCAGGTCATGATCTCAGGGTCCTGGGATC
>LNAC01000016.1:5408788-5426265 GCA_002007465.1 Ailurus styani | reverse complement strand
TGCGCTCTCTCTCTCTCTCTCTCTCTCTCTCAAAAAAAAAAAACCATGAATAAGTGGACCCTCACAGTTCAAATCTGTGTTGTTTAAGGGTTAACTGTAGTTTATGTGATGCATCATGTTGAGAGACAAACTATACAAATGTTTTTTTTAAAAAAAACTATAAGAATGTTAAGTCATATTCTTTTTTATCCAAATATAATTCGTATCTCATAAATTGATCTTTTTTAAAGTGTACAGTTTGGCAGGTTTTAGAATCTTTGGGTTTTGCCATCATGTCTAATCCCAGCACATTTCTATCACCCCAAAAAGGAGCCCTATACCTGTTATCAGTCAATATCAGTCTGTCTGCCCCATGCCCCCCAACACTGGCTCATTCTGCCTCTGTGGATTTTCCTACTCTGGACATTTTATATAAATGTCATATCATGTGTTGCCTTCTGTGTCTTTTTTCAGTAAGCAAAATGTATTCAAGTTTCATCCAAGTTGTAGCATATATCCTCGCTTCACCATTGAAATGGCTAAGTAATATCCATTCTATGCATAGGATACTTTTTTATTTCCACTCATCAGTTGTTGGACAGTTGGGTTGTTTCCACATTTGGGCTATGATGAATAGTGCTGTCACAACACTCATGTACAAGCTTTTTTTATCTCTCCTGGGTGCGCACACCTTCTGGGTCACATAGTAACTCTGTGTTTAACTCTTTGAGAAACTCGCAAGCTATTTTCCTTTTTATATTTGCACCAGCAATGTATAAAGGTTTTGACTTTTCCACATCATTGCCAAAACTTGTTTGTTTGTTTGTTTGTTTTTAACTATATCCATATTACTGAGGATGGCATGGTAGCTCGTGTGGTTTTAATTTTCATCTTCTTAATGGCTGATGATTTCGAACATGTTTTTATGTGCTTATTGAGAATTGCTCCTGCTTGGGGCAATATCCAAATCTTTTGTTTGCTTAAAAAATTTGGTTATTTGAGGGCGCCTGGGTGGCTCAGTGGGTTAAAGCCTCTGCTTTTGGCTCAGGTCATGATCTCAGGGTCCTGGGATCGAGGCCCGCATCGGGCTCTCTGCTCAGCGGGGAGCCTGCTTCCTCCTCTCCCTGTCTCTCTGCCTGCCTCTCTGCCTACTTGTAATCTCTCTCTCTCTCTCTCTGTGTCAAATAAATAAAATCTTTTTTAAAAATTTGGTTATTTGACATTTTATTGTTGAGTTGCCAGTGTTCTTTATATATTCTGGGTAATAGGCCTTATCAGCTACACAATTTGCAAATATTTCCTTCCATTCTGTAGGCTGTCTTAGACCTTTCTTGATGGTGTTCTTTGAAGCATGAAAGAATTTAATTTTGACAAAGTCCCATTCTTTTTCCTTTTGTGGCTTCTGCTTTGGGCACCATATGTAAGAATTCACAGCCAAATCCAAGACCATGAGGATTTTTATCCCCATGAAGATTTATTTAACTCTTTTCTTTGGAGATTTATATCGTTTAGCTCTTACGTGTAAGTCTTTGATCTATTTTGATTTAAAGTCTATTTGGTCTGATTCCAGCACAGCCACTCCTGCTCTTATTATTTGCATAGAATATCTTTTCCCATCCTTTCATTTTCAGCTGGATTGAATTCACTGATCCAAAGGCACAGAGTGGATGGATGGATTTAAAAACCAAGATGCAACCACATGCTGCCTGACAAGAGACTCGGTTCAGCTTTAAGGATACACACAGTCTTAAATGAAAGGATGGAAAAAGATATCTCATGCAAGTGGACACCAAAAACAGTGGGGAGTGCTATATATTTACCAGACAAAATAGGTTTTAAACTGACGAGAACAGACCTTATACTTGCTCAGAGCCAAAAGGCTGAGAAGCAATAGACCAAATTAACTTGAAGCCAAAAATGTTAACAAGAGACAAAGACAGACATTATACAATGAATAAGGGTCCATTTACAAAAAGGATATAATAGCTCTAAATATACACACACCCAACCTCAGAGCACCTAAATACATTAAGCAAATATTAACAGATCTGAAGGGAGAAAAAGACAATAAAAAAAATAGTAGGGGACCTCAATACCCCATTTTCAGCAATGGATAGATCATCCATACAAAAAATAAACAAGGAAAAAATGGACTTGAACATACTTTACTAATAGCTATTTATAGAATATTTCATCCCAATAGAAGCCCAAAACACGTTCTTCCCAAGTGGACACAGAACATTATCCTGAACAGACTATGGGATAAGATACAAAACAAGTCTTCACAAAACTAAGAAGACCAAAATCGTGCCAAGTATCCTTTCTGACCACAATGACACAAAACTAGAAATCAACAAGAAGAAAGCAGAGGAAATCTGCAAATGTGCAGAACTAAAACAAAACACTCCTGAACAACCAGTGGGTCAAAGAAGAAAGCAAGGGGTGCCTGGCTAGCTCAGTCTGAAGAACGTGAGGCTCTTGATCTCAGGGTCATGAGTTTGAGCCCCGCATTGGGTGTAGAGACTATTTAAAATGAATAAAAAAAACCTAGAGCAAAGAAGAAAATAGATTTCAAACCATGAGAGACTGTGGACTCTGAGAAACAAACTGAGGGTTATAGAGGGGAGGAGGGAGGAGGGATGGGTAAGCTGGTGGTGGGTATTAAGGAGGGCATGTACTGCATGGAGCACGGGGTGTGGTGCATAAACAATGAATCTTGGATCACTGAAAAAAGAAAAAAAAAGAAAATAGTTTTCAAACAACCTAACTTTATTATCTCAAGCGAACCAAGCCCAAAGTTGGCAGAAGGAAGGAATAAAGATCAGAATGGAAATAAAAGAAATAGAAATCAGAAGAACAATAAAAAGGATCAATGAAACTAAGAGCTGGTTTGTCAAAAAGATAAAACAGGGGAACCTAGCTGGCTCAGTCAGTAGAGCATGTGACTAATGATCTTGGGGTTGTGAGTTCGAGTCCCACGTTGGGTGTAGAGATTACATATATAAACAAATAAACATATATATATCATAGATAGATAGATAGACAGACAGATAGATAGATATGGAGACCTGGATGGCACAGTCGGTTAAGCATCCAACTCTTGGTGTCAGCTCAGGTCGTGCTCTCAGGGTGGTGAGATCAAGCCCTGCATCAGGCTCTGTGGGAGGCTCTGAGCTCAGCGTAGAGTCTGCTTGAGATTCTCTCTCCTCCCTCTGCCCTCCTGCTTATGTTCTCTCTCTCTAAAAACAAATCTTTAAAATGTATATATATATTTTTGGGCGCCTGGGTGGCTCAGCAGGTTAAAGCCTCTGCCTTCGGCTCAGGTCATGATCTCAGGGTCCTAGGATCGAGGCCCACATCGGGATCCCTGCTCAGCAGGGAGCCTGCTTCCTCCTCTCTCTCTGCCTGCCTCTCTGCCTACGTGTGATCTGATCTCTCTCTGTGTCAAATAACTAAATAAAATCTTTAAAAAAATAAAAATAAAATAATAAAATAAAATGTATATATATTTTTAAAAGACAAAATTGGCAAACCTTTAGCTACACTAAACCAGAAAAAAAGATTTCAATAAATAAAATTAGAAATGAAAGATGAAACATCACAACTGACACTACAGAAATGCATGTGATCAGAAAATACTGCTATAAACAATTAAATGCCACCAAACTGGATAACCTCAAAGATATAGATAAGTTTCTAGAAGCATACAACCTACCAAGGATGAATTCAAAAGGAACAGAAAAAATGAACAGGCACCAATGCGTTACACACTAATTCTCTATAACGAACAGTGGGTACTGGCCCAAATGTCCCATACTGCTTGTCACCTTTGAGTCACTCCACGTGTTGCTCCTCCTGCCTTACAGGGTCTGCCACTTCCCAGCGATAGCTCCTGGGCAAGTTTCTCAGGCTCACTGACCTCAATTATCTCACATGTAGAATGGGAAATACATTGGTCGTAATGCTTACCTCACAAAATCACCATGAAGATCAGATGATGTGTGAAAGCACTTATAAACTGTAAAGTCCTGCGCCCACATGACTTAAGAGAGTATGAAACAATGGATGCCAGGAGGTTAAGACAGGGAGGGGACTTACAAGATAGAAATAACTGGTATGCAAAAATGGTAGATGTGATTTGTGTTCTATATTCTGGTGGGAGAGGCTTTATAAAAGGACAAATGAGTTAATAGAGCAAAACTGGGATAAGGGATAGGAAAGAAGATAATTAAGAAGGGGAGGCCTGGATGCCTTTGCATCCTCTATAAAGTCTGGAGAGAGGAAAGTGCTTGTTTGTTACCCAGCAGAGAGCGAGTCCTGCAAGTAACCTAGGGCAATTTTTGCTTGACCCAGACAGTTTCAAATTTTGCCTCTGTCATTTTGACATTAGGACTCAGTTTCCTCACCTGTAAAATGGGCCTAATAATGGTACCAACCTCAGAGTATTGCTGAGATGCTTAAATTCATTCATTTTTTTGTCATTCAAAAAGATTTTTTTAAGATTTTATTTGGCAGAGAGAGAGAGCACAAGCAGGGGGAGCAGCAGACAGAGGGAGAGGGAGAAGCAGGCTCGCCATGGAGTAGGGACCTCAATGTGAGGCCCCCAGGACCCTGGGATCATGACCTGAGCAAAACCAGACACTTAACCGACAGAGCCACTTAACTCAGGTGCCTTCCAAAAGATTTCTTAATAACATGGCATTGGATTATAACCAAAGTATGAAATAATGTATGTGAGTTTATATTGATACAAATAAATGAACAAACACAAATAGAGGGACAAGAGGCAAATTTTCCTTTAAAAGAATTCCAGGGGCACCTGGGTGGCTCAGTGGGTTAAAGCCTCTGCCTCTGGCTCAGGTCATGATCTCAGGGTCCTGGGATCAAGCCCCACATCAGGCTCTCTGCTCAGCAGGGAGCCTGCTTCCTCCTCTCTCTCTGCCTCGTTCTCTGCCTACTTGTGATCTCTCTCTCTCTGTGTCAAATAAATAAACAAAATCTTAAAAAAAAAAATTCCAGATAATGGGCTCCCACTTCAGGAGGTAAAGTTGAATCCTTCCCATCCCCAACCTCCAGGGTGGGCTGGATTTAGAGCATACTTCCAAATAACAGAGGGGAACAGTGACTTAGTGCACCAGACTGGCACCCACAACCTTAACTGAGTGACAAAAGTCAGCAGTAATTTCGTGTGACGCTCACACACCCTGGACGTCATGGGATGAGAAGGCACAGAAGCGCTTCACTTCAGTGATGTTCTTTCCAAAAATCCATACTCCCAGCCTCCTCCTGAGAAGAACATCAGACAAACTCAAACTGAGGCTCATTCTACAAAATAGCTGGCCAGTAAGTACCCTTCAATAAAACTGTCAAGGTCGTGAAAAACAGGAGTGAGAAACTGTCCCAGTCCAGAAGACACTGGGTGACGACTAAACGCAGTGTGGTGTCCTGGCTTGGAGCCTGCACCGGGAAGGGACATGAAAGGGGAACTTGTCAAAATCAAGTCTGGAGTTTAGCTCCCGGAACTAAAACAACATTGTTTTCTTCATTGTGAAGTGTCCTACGGTCATGGGAGGGAATAATAGGACAACCTAGGACGTGGTCTACAGGAGACCTCTGCACCACCTCCGCAACTTTTCTGCAATTTTTAAAAAAGATTTTATTTATTTGACAGCGAGAGAGGGAACACAAGCAGGGGGTGTGAGAGAAGCAGGCTTCTCGCTGAGCAGAGAGCCCTACACAGGGCTTGATGCCTGGACCCCGGATCATGACCTGAGCTGAAAGCAGATGCTTAACGACTAAGCCAAATAATTTTAAGGCACCCTTAAAATTATTTCAAAATGGTTTATTTGAAAGAAAAGAAAAGTAAAGAATCTTTCTTGAGAGTACCTGTTTATGGCCATGACTGTGTTGGGACTGGGGACCCAGCAGTGACACAGATGTGTTCCCTCAGCTGGAATCTACAATGAGTTGAGGATCTAGGAACAAGTAAGGAAAATATGATCTATAAAAAGAAATATTGGGGGTGCCTGGGTGGCTCAGTGGGTTAAACCCTCTGCCTTCGGCTCAGGTCCTGATCTCAGGGTCCTGGGATCGAGGCCCGCATCGGGCTCCCTGCTCAGCGGGGAGCCTGCTTCCTCCTCTCTCTCTGCCTGCCTCTCTGCCTACTTGTGATCTGATCTCTCTCTGTGTCAAATAAATAAATAAAATCTTTTTAAAAAATTAAAAAGAAATATTGGGGCCCTGGGTGGCTCAGTCGGTTAAGTGTCTGCCTTTGGCTCAGGTCATGATCCCAGGGTCCTGGAAATCAAGCCCCACATTGGGCTCCCTGCTCAGTGGAGAGTCTGCTTCACCCTCTCCCTCTCCCTCTGCCCACCCCCTGCCTGCTTGTGCGCTCGCTCTCTCTAGCTGTCTCTCTCTCTCTCTCTCTCTCTCTCTCTCTCTCTCTCTCTCTCTCTCTCTTCCTCTCTTTCAAATAAGTAAAATCATTTTAAAAAATTAAGGGACGAGAAAAAAGGTGTACCATGAAAACAAAAAAAAAAGGACATAAAAAATAACTAAGGAATACTCAGATTCTCTAAGAGAAGAGAGCGTGAACAAAAGAATGAAAGTCAAGAAGGCGTATGCCCTGAAAACCTGGTTTACACCCATCATCAGGTGTGTACAGAGGTGGTTCTGGTACTGACCGACTCAGTACCATCATGGCTAGTCTGCTGTCTTTGGTGTAGCTAAATCATACTAAACTAAAAATGTTCCCCGGCCATCTGTCCTACTGAGAAGGCTATGCACCAGTCATCACTGCTCAGTGGGGGGAAAGAACCTGGATGAGAAGGTTCTGCCCTCAGGAAAATGTTTCAAACACTCGCTTTTACATCTGAGCCATTTTTTGGCAAGAGCTAGACTTGGGTGGCAGAAAGACAGAGGGGGGGAGTCACCCCTGTACTTCATGTTATTTTAACACAGGCAACAAAGATGTAAATAACCATCAGAGAAACCCACTGACCTCAAGATCTTTCCAATTAACTTCAATAACCCTTCATTTCAGCAAATAATCCAAAACGCACCTGAGACCAAGCTGTGAGCAAGGGAATCTTGGTTTGCCTTCCAAAGGAACCTCTCTCTCACATTCTGCCTTTTATGGAAGGTGCCTTTCAGACAATAAGTTCAAGTTCAGGTCCAGTTCCCTGTGCACTGGGGGTGGGGCGGGTAGGGTGCAAGAGTAGAAAGCTCATCACAAGAAGATCTGAAGGCTGGAAAGTTTGGGGAAGTGGCAACGGAGATGAAAACATAGGAAGAGTACAGAGAGATGAGGCAGGCTGAAATCAGAATCACCTTGATTCAAAACCACATGAAGAAGCCTGAAGTTTAACCACAGACAGAGGTGGGAGGCCAGCAGAGGGTTTCAAAAGGAGAATGAGTTGTCTGTGATGAACTTTTTTTTAAGGTATCATTTCCAAATAATCTCTATATCCAATGTGGGGCTCAAACTCGCAACCCCAAGGTCAAGAGTCTCATGCTGTACTGACTGAGCCAGCCAGGTTCCCGCTGATGTACTTTTTCTGATCTAGAACTAATTTAAATATTTTCCTAAGCCTTTCACAGTTGGCTTTTAGTTTATAGGACCAAAATATTGAGGAGAATGTGACTTAAGGTCTAAATAATGTTTAACTAGTAAGACTCCATTGTGCATAAATTGGACATTAACAAAATTAAAAACTTTTGTGATTCAAAGGACATGATTTAAAAAGTGAAAAGACAACCCACAGTAGAGAAAAATTTGAAAAACGTGTATCCGACAAGAAACCTGCATCTAGAATAGATAAAGAACTACTACAACTCAATTATAAAGACTTCAATAAAACACACACACACACACACACACACACACACACACACACACACACACACACACAATCCAAGCTAGTAAAGGGTTATGATAACAAAGTGACCTGTAAATAAGAAAGACATTTCAGGTTCAGACCCGGAATGATAAAACACGCAATGTACAAGAGTGGGTAAGAGGATTGAAGAGGAGAAAGGAGGGAAGTGGGAGGAGCTCCGTATAAAAGGCATCATTGTAAAAACAAAACCCCATTTTTCTCCATGGGCAAACGATTTGAACAATAGAGATACAAAAAAAAAAAATACAGATACAGACATCAAGCTCACGAAAAGACGTCCAACGTGGTTAGCCATTAGGAAAAGACCAATGAGAACCACAAGGAGGTACCACTTCACAACCACAAGGGAGTAATAACTTAAAATGGAAAAGACCGATGATGACAAGCTTTGGTGAAGACAGGGGGCAATCAGAGCCTTCAGCCACCGCAGTGTGATCCTCAAGTAAATGGTACAGCCCCTTTGGAAAACAGTCGGGCAGGGAGGTGGGCAAATAGTGAAACAGTGTTACCGCGTGACCCAGTAATCCCACTGCCGGTATACGCTCAAGAGAAATGAAAACCTATATCCAAACATGCACAGCTTCAGCAAGGCGTCCAACCAGCGCCCGCCAGCCTCCAGGAGGAACGGAGGGGAGGCAGATGTTGCAAAAGGAAGACTGCTTCCCAGTGGGAACCCTGCACCCTTTTCTGCAGAGAGACTATGCCTAGCTTCATTTAAAAGAATTAAAGAAGCTGCATCGCTTAGCGCAGTACCAGGCATAGGGGGATGGGCTAACCCTGTTCACTATGTGATTGTTTCTCATCTCTAATTAAACATGGGCATTGATGGCAGTGGGTTCTAAGTGGTTGGGGGGGAAAGTAGGGTACATGAAAGTGCTTTGAGACTGACCTGGGCGCCCAGCGGGCTTACTCTTCCAAATCAAATGATTATATTAATGTATGGCTTTTGTATGCCAGGAACTACACTGAGTGCTTTCTATGCATCCTCACCTGAAATTCTCTCAACCACACTGGAACCTGGAAACTCAGTGAATGAGTCCTTTGGAAGTATTAGATAATAAAACCAGTAGTGATGTAAAGACCGGCGTGGAAGCCCTTAACAGTCACCTGAGTAGGCAGAGCGGGTAGTAACAGAAAAGCACAGAGCTCGGGGAAGAGTAAATTGAATCCCACGTTTAGAAATGTTGATTCTCACTGCATTACATTGCTTCTTTCTGGAAAACGGGAGGCCGGTAAAGCAGTTAATGACGGATCCTGCTACAGATGAGATGCCTTATTTTTTTTAATTAAACTAAAATTTGTACGAATGAAAAAATGCTTTCCTTGAACAAGATGGAATAAGAATGGCAAAGCAAACAAACAAAACCAAAAAGAAACCCACATTATCCTTGACGCATCAGACCCTATGTATTGTTTTTGCGTTTGTTTTAAAGATTTTATTAATTTGAGGGAGAGCACAAAAGAGAGTGCGAGCAGGTGGAGGATAGAGGGAGAAGCAGACTCCCCGCTGAGCAATCCCAGGACCTGGGATCATGACCTGAGCCGAAGGCAGGTGCTTAACGGACTGAGCCACCCAGGCGCCCCACATCAGCCCATATGTTGCAGACTCTGGACTTGGCAGTTTATGCGAATCTTCCGATTTTATCCCTCCCACCAAACCTGGATTGGCCCGTGCAGCCAGCCATCAGGGCCTCCTGCCCCCTCAGCAAGCCTTTCATGTCCACATCTCCAAAACCCAGTCTCCTCCCCATAGTCACGGCTTCCCCACCCGTGCTCCATCCCTTTGATTGCACGGAGCGGCAAAATCTTATTTTTGTCATTAACAAAACAGAAGAAAAATCTTTGTGGCATTTTGTTGAGGGAGTTGGGATGAAGGCAGCTTTGAATTCCTAACCTGCTCTGCTACTTTTTGTACATCCTGGGGATCCGGGGAACTTCATCTGGATCCAAGGAACCAAGCAGCCAATCAATCGACGGTGTGTTTCCCTTTGCTCTTAGAAAAGAAAGAGCTCAGTTGGTTCTGGGCCCGGCTCCAGGACTTCTCAGGCTCCGCCCGAGCCCCCACCTTCCCGCCCAGGCATCGGCACCTCCTCACCCCGAGGGATCCACACAAGCCCGCTCCTGCAGGGGATGGGGCTCTCCTGTCNGGGGGGGGCGGGGGGGGGAGACATGCTCACCCCGAGAGTCTGCAGTGACCTGCAGGGGGCGCTTGGCTCCACACTCAGCCCTTTTCCCCCGGGGCAGCCTGGAGCGAAAAGAAAATCACAGTTCCCGAATTCACTTTCGGTTTCCCCAAGACCCGGAGGAGGAAGGGCTGGTCTTCAGTTTCGGTTTCCCAAAGACGTGCGCAAGGGGGCCTCGGCAGGAGCAGCTTTAAGGGCGGCCGAACGCCTGAGCCCTGCAGCGTCTGGGGGCGGCCTGGGCTGGTAGAGATGGCCTTGGGTCCGACCCCGAGCTACCCCCCTGCGGACGTGGGGTCCGCCTTCGTGGAGCAGAGCCTTCAGCCCGACCCGGACTGGAAGGAGGAAGTGAAGGATGCCTGGCAGAGAATTGAGCGTTTCTTCCGGGAACGGTGCTTCCGCGATGAGCTGGTTCTAGACCAGGAAGTCAGGGTGCTGAAGGTGGTGAAGGTGAGCACCTGGGGTCTTGAGATGGACTTTGAGTCGCAGCCCATGTTACTTGGACACCGTATGACCTTGGGGAGAGGTCGTTTCGTCTCTGGACTACGCCCCCCCCCTTAATCCAGATTTGTTATAAGGAAGAGAGGAGATAAACTGTGGGAAGGTGCTTTTGAACTGTAAATTAGCCTACAGATCTGAGGGATGACGATTTGGGATCCAGGTGATGGTCAGGGTGGTAGGTGGAATGCGAGTAACAGGTGTCGGATAGAATGTACGCTCTTGTTTCTTGTTTAAGGGGCACCTGGTGGCTCCGTTGGTTAAGCGTGGGACTCGTGGTTTCTGCTCAGGTCATGATCGCAGGGAGGGGAGATGGGGAGATAGAGCCCCAGTGGGGCTCCGCTCTGAGCATGGAGAACTCCCTCTCCCTACCTCCCTGCCCCTCCCCCCTGCTCGTGCTTTCTCACTCCTGCTCGAAAATAAAACCTTAAAAAACAAAAACAAAACCTACTGCACCCTCCAAGTCATAAATCTATATTTTCCTCCTAAAATGGCACTATGTCTACATACTTATGTTAGAATCTACCTAGAAATTATAAGTACTTCATGGGTTAAATGGATTTCAGGAGCTGACCATGTAATTCAACTTTTAACATATCGCCGTAAATCAGAAGTGTCTTGATCATCGGTCTAGGTTTTGCTAATTTTGCTAGATCAAAGCTATCTGTTAACCTAAAAAAAAAATTTTTTTTACAGCCTGTTATTTTATAACAAAAGTGGCAACTCAGTACCAGCCTGCTACAGCAAGACCACAGGCAAGTCCAATAAACAAAGGAGAAGAATTTAGGGAGAAGGGAGAGGAAAGGTGCAGGGGTTGTTTTGAAGGGAAGTCCATTCAGAGTGATGACACATTCCCATTGGCCAAGTTGCTGGGGTAAATTTCTTGTAGAAAATGCAACATACGTGGTTTCCTGTTGGGGCCCACAACTGATGTTTCTTTCCTGTTTACAATTCTGCTGGGGTCTGTAAGGACAATTCCTGTAATTGACATTGGTACCACTCCCCCTGGTGGCCTCCCCCTCTGCTTCTCAGACTCCCATTTTGTGAGGCTTCCCTTAATTTTCATGTGTCTAATTACTTAATTAAATCAAGCCTTACCTGGGGGTGGTATTGTTGGGAGCTAATTGGACACTTGGCAGTCAGGGCCCGGGTCCCCAACAAGAAAACAGAGAGCGGGGACAGCTAAGACAAAACCGCACCAGCATCCTGTTTGACAGTTTAGACAAGACCACAGTGGCATGGCATCCTGTCTAGTAGCCTCTGTAGAAGTGACTCTTACAGAATATCCTGAAATAGAACAGTTAGCCAGAAAACATGGGTCACCATCCCTAGTTGAGACAGTTGTCTCCAAATGGCAGCCCAAACGACTCATCAACACAGGAACAATAACCGGATAGGTAGATGATCAAAGCCTTGATTGGTACACCTCCATAGCCAAAGGGGGGGCCCACAATTCCAGATGTTCCAGATAGCCCTGCAAAAGAGTTTATAAAAAAACCCTGGACTGGAACGGCAACCCTCTTGGGTCCCCTACCTCGTCAGGAGCTTTACTTCATTGCTCAAAAAACTTTGCTTCCCTGCCCACCACTCTTAGTCTGCTCTACTTCTTCACTGTTCCAAGTGCCAGGACCAAGAACTGCGAGCACTAAGGGGACAAAAATTCTGTAACACTGTGGCTCCCAAAAGAAGGATGTGCAGCCTTAAAGAATCTTTAGAGTTTTCTGGGGGTTTTTTGTTGTTTGTTTTTTAGAGAGAGCAGCAGGGCTGGATTCCGTGACCCTGAGATCATGACCTGAGCCAAAATCAACAGTCGGTTGCCCAACTGACTAAGCCACCCAGGCACCTCCAAAGAATCTTTAAATAAAGAGTTGAAACCAAAGATCCAGGAGTGTCATCAGCGAAGCATGAGTTTCCAAATGGAATTTCAAGAATTAGAGGCTACTGTAGTTGCTTTAAAAAAAAATACAAACTTTGCACTTCCGGGCTCTGACTTTTCCACATATCTGAACTTCTTGGAGTGATTGAGATATGATTTCTGCTCTAGGGTTCCCTGAGCATCTTTGCTTTCAGGACCAACAACAAAAAAGGAACATATGTTAAATTTATTCTATGAATTTAAAAGTGCTGTGTTTCCATTGGAGACCTGCCATTTATGTTACTTCAAATACCCATGTCTTGAAGTTCCCATTCTCTCCTTTATGAGTAATAACTACCCATGTCAAGTGGAGACTATATGGAGAAGAAGAAAAAATCACTTTCCCTTTTCTCTTGTTCTCTCGGTGATCTAGAAGCTTAAATACTCCTGTAATAGCTCTGTCCAACTATTATGAGCAAGATAAAAAATGCCTAGAGCCAAATATTTATGGAGTTAAACACTGTATTTGGATAAACATTGGTTTAAACCAGCAATAGCAAAAAAGACACACATTTGTAATGAATGTTCCTGTTTCTATATGAGGAGGAAGGAAGCAAGTACATTGTGTGTTGTACATAATTCAACAGTTCTTTCTCTCTACCTTTCCGGAACTTGTTAAGGGTGAGGTTTTGTAAGTTGCATCTGGTTTTCCTGGTTTCATTTATCTCTATTATGGTGAGAGTGCTGTAATTGTCTTGAGTTCGATGTACTGATGTCATTGGATTTTCCACCGTGAGTGGCCTGGAGAGTCTTCTAGGACCAGAATTAACTTTTGCAAAGACCTCTCTGGCCTTGCCTGCTGGCTGCCACCCACTGACATCCATATGCTTCCTTTTTCTTTTCTTTTTTTTTTTAAATAGAAATCATGGCTTTCTTTTTTTTTTTTTTAAGATTTTATTTATTTATTTGACAGGGAGAGAGATCACAATAGGCTGAGAGGCAGGGAAAGAGAGAGGAGGAAGCAGGCTCCCCGCTGAGCGCGGAGCCTGATGCGGGCCTCGATCCCAGGACCCCGAGATCATGACCTGAGCTGAAGGCAGAGGCTTTAATCCACTGAGCCACCCAGGCACCCTGCTTCCTTTTTCTACTATTCTTTTTCCTCAGGTCAAGGAACCTGGTACCAAAAGTAAGGTTTCATAGGAATCTGGATTGCCTCGTGATTTTTAAAAATTACACTAGTAATTTCTGGCACCAGCCAAGAGGAAGTAAGGTTCTTACGAACTCTCTCACAAATTATAGCTGAAACGCTGGACAGACCTCAAAAAGCAAGTATTTGAGAACTCTGAACAGTAAACAGTAATCAGATTGGGGACTGAAGTCAAAACTCGAACAACCTTTAAGAACCGTGATGATAGTGGAGCAAACTAGTAATATATGGAACATGGATGGATGTCAAAAGCACTGTGCCTCCATAAGCCAGCTACTAGAAAGTGATAGATCAGCGGAGCACAAAATCTTTTAGAAGTCGGCTCCAATGAGGGGCATTGTTAGGTGCCTAAGCAGGGGGCAGAACCCTTGCTGTGGTCTCAGGATCCTGAGGGTCGCAGGAAGACCGGGGTGCCTGAGTGGGGCCTAGCTCCCAGACATCAGAGCCCGGAAGCTGGCTGCAATCAGTGAGCCTGGGAGTGAGCTTTCAGCTCGGGGTTGCTGTAAACCATGAACCACACCCCAAGTCAGGGCCCAGCAAGTGGCAGAACAGGTGAGACCCCCTCCCCTTCTTCCCTTGGGCAGGAGTGGTGCAGAAGCATGCTGCAGGAGTCTGCAGGGTTTGGAGACTTGAAATGGAGTCGTGTGCCTGAGACAGAAACCCTTGGTTACAGGCCAGGTGAGCACAGAGTGCGGCCAGAGACCAGGGAGACAGGAGTGACTGACTGCTTTTCTCTGAGGGTGCACTGAGGAGTGGGGCCCCAAGCTTTAGGCTCTGGCGCCAGAGACTGGAAGGCCACCATTTTCATTCTCATCTTCTAAAGCTGCACAGAAGCCTTCAGGGAACAAAAGTCACATAGAGCAAACCGGAGCAGATTACTTAGCCTGACCCCCTGGCAAGGGCAGTACAATTCTGCCTTCCTCCTGGGGCGAAGACACTTGAGAATCAATGCAACAGGACCCTCCCCCAGAAGACCAGCAAGAACATCCTGCCAAGACCAAGTTTACTGATCATGGAGAACTGCAAAACTCCAGCACTAGGGGAATATAGCACATAGAATTCACGCCTTTTCCCCCTATGATTCTTTAGTCTTTCAATTTTAATTTTTTTAAATTTTCTTCACTTTCCTTTTTCAACTAGTTTCTTATTTTATCAACCCTTTTTAAAAAATCTTTAATTTTCATTTTTACAGTTACATTCTATCCTTTCATTCTATTTAATTTTATTTTTGTATATAAAAGTTTTTCTTTCTTTACAGTTTAGGGGTGCAGTTTCTTCTAAAAGACCAAAATACACCCAGAATCTAGGGTATGGCTCTGTTCTATCCACCTGCCTGATCATACTTTCTCTCTTTTTTTATTTCTTTTTGTTTTCTTTTGTTAAAAGTCTTTTTTAATTTTCATTTTTCCAGTTACATTCTATCCTTTCAATGTATTTAATATTATTTTTGTATGTATATAAGTTTTTCTTTCTTTACAATTTTGAGATGTGGTTTCTTCTAACAAACTGACCAAAATGCATTGAGGATATAGTGCATTGCTCTGTTCTGTCCACCTCTCTGTTTATATTCCTTCTTTTTTGTTTATGTTCTTTTTTCTTTCTTTTTTTTTGTCTTTTAGTTTTCATTTTTACAGGTACATTCTGTTCTTTCATTGTATTTAGTTTTATTTATGTGCATATATGTTTTTCCTTCTTTACAAGTTTGGGATCTAGTTTTCTAACCAAAAAACACACAGGATCCAATGTATTGCTCTGTTCTGTTCACCTGTCTGATTATATTATCTTTTTTCCCCCCAGTTTTGGGACTCTTCTAATTTGATTAATGTATATTTCTCTGGGGTCATTGTTGCCATTTTAGTATTTGATTCTCTCATTCATCTCTTCTTCTCTGGACAGAATGACAAGATGGAAAAACTCACCTCAAAAAAGAGAGCAAGAGACAGTACTGACTGCCAGGGACCTAATCAGTATGGACATAAGTAATATGTCAGAACTAGAATTCAGAATAACAATTATAAAGATACTAACTGGGCTTGAAAAAAGCATAGAAGACACTAGAGAATCCCCTTCTGGAGAAATAAAAGAACTAAAATCTAATCAAGTCAAAATCAAAAAGACTATTAACGAGTTGTAATAAAAAATGGAGGCTTTAACTGCTAGGATAAATGAAACAGAAGAGAAAATTAGTGATACAGAAGACCAAATGATGGCGAATAAAGAAGCTGAGAAGAAGGGAGATAAACAACTACTGGACCATGAGGGGAGAGTTCGAGAGATAACTGATACCATAAAGCGAAACAATATTAGAATAATTGGGATCCCAGAAGAAGAAGAAAGATAAAAGAGGGACAGAAGGTATATGGAGCAAATTATAGTGGAGAACTTCCCTAATCTGGGGAAGGAACCAGGCATCCACATCCAGGAGGCACAGAGAGCCCCCTCAAAATCAATAAAAATAGGTCAATACCCCAACATATAATAGTGAAGCTTGCAAATCTCAGAGAAAATCCTGAAAGTAGCTCAGGACAAGAAGCCCTACAGGGGTAGAAACGTTAGATTGGCAGCAGACCTATCCACAGAGACCTGGCAGGCTAGAAAAGACCAGCATGATACATTCAGAATGCTAATTGAAAAAAACATGCAGCCAGGAATACTTTTTCCAGCTAGGATGTCATTCAGAATGGAAGGAGAAAGAAAAAGCTTCCAGGATAAACAGAAACGAAAAGAATTTGCGATCACCAAACCAGCCCTACAAGAAATATTAAAAGGGATTCTTTTAGTGAAGACAGAGCCCAAAAGTAACATAGGCCAGAAAGAAACAGAGATAATATACAGAAACAGTGACTTTACAGGTAATACAATGGCACTAAATTTATATCTTTCAGTAGTTACTCTGAATGTGAATAGGTCACATGACCCAATAGAAAACATAGGGTATCAGATTGAATAAAAAAGTAAGACCGGTGACATGCTGTCTGCAAGAGAGTCATTTTATTTTTTTTAAAGGTTTTATTTATTTATTTGACAGCACAAGAAGGGGGAGCAGCAGGCAGAAGTAGAGGGAGAAGCAGGCTCCCCACAGAGCAGGGAGCCCGACCCAGGGCTCAATCCCAGGACCCGAGAATCATGACCTGAACCAAAGGCAGACACTTAACTGACTGAGCCACCCACGTGCCCCAAGAGATTCATTTTAGACCCAAAGACACTTCCAGATACAAAGTGAGGAGGTGGAAAACCATTTACCATGCTAATGGACATCAAAAGAAAGCTGGGGTGGCAATCCTTACATCAGACAAATTAGATTTTAAACCAAAGACTACAATAAGAGATGAGGAAGGACCCTATAACATATTTAAAGATCTACCCTTCAAGAAGATCTAACGATTATAAATATTTATGCCCCTAACCTGGGAGAAGCCTAGTATATAAACCAACTCATAACAAAGTTAAAGAAACACATTGATTATACAATAATAGTAGGGGATTTTAACACCCCATTCACTACAATGGACAGATCATCTAAGCAGAAGGTCAACAAGGAAACAAGGGCTTTGAATGACACACCGGACCAGATGGACTTCACAGACATATTCAGAACATTCCACCCTAAAGCAACAGAATACACGTTCTTCTCAAGTGCATATGGAACATTCTACAGAATAGATCACATCCTGGGTCACAAATCAGGTCTCAGGACAATGGCTCCCTTTCTACACTTTGGAGAAGTGTACACTTTCTACACTTTGGTATATATATGTATATATATATATATATATATATATATATATATATGCTTTTCTTTATATATATATATGTGTGTGTGTGTGTGTGTGTATATATATATATATATATATATATAT
>LNAC01000016.1:5349060-5408179 GCA_002007465.1 Ailurus styani | reverse complement strand
GGCAAGATTTCGTTTCTTTTGATAGCTGCATAGTATTCCATTGTATATATATACCACATCTTCTTTATCCATTCATCTGTTGATGGACATCTAGGTTCTTTCCATAGTTTGGCTATTGTGGACATTGCTGCTATAAACATTCGGGTGCACGTGCCCCTGAGGATCACTACCTTTGTATCTTTAGGGTAAATACCCAGTAGTGCGATTGCCGGGTCGTAGGGTAGCTCCATCAGTTTCTGCTTTTCTTGTTGAGATTTCTTTTGACCAAATATCAGGAACATGTAGTTGTTGTGTGTGTGTTTTTTTAAGATTTTATTTATTTGACAGAAAGACAGCGAGGGAGGGAATACAAGCAGGGGGAGTGGGAGAGGGAGAAGAAGCAGACTTCCCACTGAGCAGGGACCCCGATGCAGGGCTCGATCCCAGGGCCCTGGGATCATGACCTGAGCCAAAGGCAGCCGCTTAACGACTGAGCCACCCAGGCACCCCCAAACATGTAGTTTTCTAGTTCATTCTTTGCAAGTCCGTCAGCAGTAAGTGGGGGGAAAGGACCAGGCAAGCAGATCATTTGCAAATGAACTAAAGGCAGGCAGGGCTTTCCATCACCCTCAGTCCCCCTCTCATGGGGGAACTCCATCATCACCTTGTCCATGAATTTGGATGCTTGTCCATGACCTCTAAATTCCTTTTCCAGCTTTTTCTCTTATCCAGGAGGAAAAATTTATGATGCAACTTTTAAGGCTACAGCTGGGCCCGGTTCTATGAACACATATGCTCCTGACACACTAGGGTTTCCAGCATCCTTTATATACACACGTGCACACACACAATGTCCAAAAAATATGTTTGTGCCTGCACACACAAAATGTATGTACAAAATATATATGCTAAAGTATGTCTGTTTAGGCCAGAGATGTCCAGTAGAACTTTCCTACTGATGGAAATGTTCTATGCATGTGCTGCCCGCCACTCTCTGTGGGTGGCTGTTGAGCACTTGGACTGAAGCCAGTATGGCTGAAAGACTATTGGTAAATTTCATTTCATTCAAATGTAAATAGCCATATGTGGCTCTTGGCTGCCATATTGGACAGCATGGGTTTAGGCATCAAGCATCTCTGGAATGATATAGAAAACGCTAGTAACTATGGGTGTCTCTGCAGAAGGAGCTTAGAGCCTGAGATGCCGTGGAGTTTTACCCTCCATTTATATCCTTTAAATAGTTAATTGTGCACTTAATTTAGCTAAATCAACGAAGAGATGTGGTCACCAAAGTCCACCGTGTGTGGAGGAGACCAAGGTCTGCTTTTGTCACCTATGTAAACAGCCTAACATGGGGGCCTCTGGCTTCACCCTGACCTCAAAGCTTCAGGCTCCAAGAAAGGTGAAGCTTCAACATTAATTTCCTCCCCAGGGTGGTTCCTCTGGGAAGGGGACGATGTTGAACTACAGCTCCGATGTGGACTTGGTCTTGTTCTTGAGCTGCTTCTCCAGCTTCCAAGACCAGGCAGACCACCGCGAATTGATCATCAGCTTCATCAAGAAGAGACTGACCAAGTACAGCAGGAGCCTAGCCTACAGCATCACCATAGTCCCACGGAAAGAGATGAAGAGGGTCCCCCGCTCCCTGTCCTTCCAGGTCCAGCTCAGGAAGAACAGTGAAGCCATCGGAGTGGATGTGCTCCCAGCCTATCATGCTCTGAGTAAAGACAATGATGGTTTGGGGCCAGAGAAACTAGTAGGGGCCCTTCACCAACCTGGCCTTAGGGGAGGTTTAGGAAAGTGGAAACCAGGGGAGAGAGAATAAAGTTTGCTTTTATCTGGGGGGCTGCAACTAGAGCTGTATCTTGAAGTTAGGTGGTTCCATAAACGTATGTGCTACCATGTCCCATGTTGGGGAAATAGGGGACTTCTGGATTCCCACCCAGCCCAAGGAGGAGACTCTTCTCTGACCCTTTGGGAAACACCAGGGCAAGCAAGCCCTTCAGGGTCTTTGGAGTTAGGATTAGATTGGAATCATTTTAAAAGCCGTGCTCTTAATGTCTTTTAATTTTAGCTTTAAGACTTAACTAACTGTGATCTTGCGCACGGTATCTAACACCTCTAAGACTCAATGTACCAACCTGTTTAAATGGGATAATATCAGGTTGAACCATAGGAAATTGACAATATTTGACCATGTTTGATCCACAAAAAGCACTCCTTATGGTTCCACTTAATTTTACCTCCTTCATGGAGCTGTTCTAAGGATTCCACAAGCTTAGCCCAGTGCCTGACACATGGTAAAGTCCTTGGCCAATACAAGTTATTTAAAATCTCTGTGACTTTTGAAGGGGCTACCAAACCCAGTAAACCTCCACCTGTTTTGATGTAAAATGGGGAAAAGAATACAGTAGTGAGAACTGTGTGAGATCATTGATGAGCCCTCTGTACCTAGCAGTTTTTTCCCATCTTCCTGTCCTCAAATGGGGGATTTTCTTAAACCAGGCCCTTTTCTCTCCCAGGAAATTTTTGCCGGGACTCTAAACCATCACCGGAAATCTACGAAGATTTAATAACCACTAAGGCGCCCCCTGGGGAGTTCTCGCCAAGCTTCACAGAGTTGCAGCGGCACTTTGTGAAAAGTCGCCCTGTTAAGCTAAAGAACCTGCTGAGGCTGGTGAAGCACTGGTACCTGCAGGTGCGGGGCTCGGAGCGGGGCTGGGCGCCCGGCGGGGCGGCACCGGGCGGGGAGATGCAGACACCAGAGGGAGGGCAGGCGTATGCTAACAATTTTGTTTTAAGGTTTGTTTATTTATTGGGGGGGTGGAGAGAGCACGAGCGAGCAGGGTGAGGGGCAGAGGGAGACGCAGACTCCCCGCTGAGCAGGGAGCCTGGCATGGGCTCCATCCTGGGACTCCAGGATCATGACCTGAACCGAAGGCAGAGGCTCAACGGACTGAGCCACCCAGGTGCCCTGCTAACACCTTTTTTTTTTTTTAAAGAGGAACATGATGGAAACGAGCCATCTCAGAATAGAGAGCAGATGAAACCCTGTGGGTGGAATAGTGTAATTGGAAGCTACCTCTGAGCTACAGGGCGCTGGAGAGCGTTTTGCATTTTTGTGGCTGTGGTTTGCTGTTGCTCTGTTAACTTCTTTTTTTTTTTTTTAAGATTTTATTTATTTATTTGACACAGAGAGAGAGAGACTACAAGTAGGCAGAGAGGCAGGCAGAGAGAGGAGGAAGCAGGCTCCCTGCGGAGCAGAGAGCCGGATGCGGGCCTCGATCCCAGGACCCTGAGATCATGACCTGAGCCGAAGGCAGAGGCTTTAACCCACTGAGCCACCCAGGCGCCCGCTCTGTTAACTTCTAAAGCATTGTGTCTTTGTCACAGCCTCCTGGTTCCCATGACATGTTCCTCAAGGACAGTTAAATCGTTCTTGATGTGCGTAAATGTGATTTTCTCTCTTATTTTCTTTATTTATTTTTAAATATTTTATTTAGTTATTTGAGGGAGAGAGCCTGAGCGGGAGAGAGGCAGAGGGAGAGGTAGAAGCAGACTCCCCACCGAGCAGGGAGCCCGATGCGGGACTCCATCCCAGGACCTGAGCCGAAGGCAAACGCTTAACTGAGCCACCCAGGTGCCCCTCCTTTTTCTATATATAGAGAGAAAGCGCCTGCTTGGGGTGGGGGAGTGAAAGAACCTTAGGCAACCTCCTGGCTGAGTGGAGAGCCCAAGGCAAGACTCCATCTCACAACCCTGAGATCATGACCTGAACTAAGATCAAGAGTCAGATGCTTAACCGACTGAGCCACCCAGGCGCCCCACTAATGTGATTTTCCACAGACTTCAGACCTCAAGCATTTCATAGAACGGCAATGGGAAGAAAGAGACTCTCTATTGAGCATTAACTGTCTTCTGAGTGCTCTGCATATTTTTTCTCAGTTAGTCTTTCCAACAGCCCTGTAATGTAGGTATTATACATTAGCCCCATTTCAGGGATGAGAAAACTGAGGCTCAGGGCTAAAGTTGGGCTGAGATTTGAACACAAAGGTGCCCGACTGTGTGTTCTTAATCAACAAGACTAGTTTTTATAGTAACAATTTATTTCATAATAATAATAGTTTTCATAATAATAATCACTTTTTCTGATTATTTGAATATTACATTGGGCTTGTGAAAAATTCACGTAATGCAAAAAAAAAAGTTTAAAAAGGAAGGTAAAATTCACATGAAATGTCCAAAATGACACTAAAAACATTTTTGGAGACTATGACTTCATTCCTCTCTTTTTGTTCACCCTGCTCATGCCCAGAGCTTATGTAAGTAGAATCCCATGATGCCTACTCTTTCTGTAGGCCACCTTTGCAAAAGTGCATTTGCTTACTGACATTTGGAGTTGAACTTTGGGGAGTTAATCTGTTAATGTATTTTGCATTTTTTTCCATTGGGTGTTTTGGTTTTTTCTTATCGGTTGTAAGAGCTTTCCCTAAATTATGTAGATATTTACTGCTATTTCTCATGCATTGCAATGTTTTCACCAATAGATCACTCCTTTATGGATCTTAATTATAGTATCTCTGACATAATTTTTCTAATGTTTAAAATACACAAAGCTGGGGGGGTTGCCTGGGTGACTCAGTCAGTGAGGGGCAGACTCCTGATTTCAGCTCAGGTCATGGTCTTGGGTCCTGAGATCCAGCCTGCAGTCGGACTCTGGGCTCAGCGGGGAGTCTGCTGGAGGATTCTCTCCCTCCTTCCGTCCCTCCCTCTCTCTCTCTCCCTCTCCCCCTCTCCCTCTGCTGCTCCCCATGTTCACGCAATCTCTCTGTCCAAAACGAAGAAATAAATCTTTAAATAAAATAAAATACACAAAGAGGGGTGCCTGTGTGGATCAGTTGGAGGAGTGTGTAACTCTTGATCTTGGGGTCATGTGATCAAGTCCCACTTTGGTTGTAGAGATTACTTAAAAATACACACACAAATAGGTCTGACTTTTCTAGATTGTAGGTTTTCTATCTTACCCATAGTGTGTAGGTGGTCTTTAAATTTTCTTCTATGTTTCACGTATGCTTTCACTCCATTTGCAAACTATTTTGGTATTTGGTGTGACAGTGGGATCATCTTTATTTTCTTCTAGATGGTGGACAAATTGTGCCAGCATCACTCATTGGATTATGCATTTTTTTCCATTTTCCATCACCCTTGTCAGTCTTCGTTAAGTTTTTGTATCTACTGGGGACTAGATCTGGGCTATCCATTCTGTTACATTTGTCTATTGTTTATTCTGACACCAAAAACATACTGTTTATAAGACATACCCAAGAAAACCAATCCCAACCTCTCTATTTTTCTTTCTCACAATTTTCTTGGATTTCCTAAGCATTTATTCCTGTATTTGAATCTTAAGATCATTTTTCTCCCACTAAAAAACTGGTGGGATTCAAATTGTAACTGCAATAAATTTCTAAATGAATTTTTGAAAAACTGAAAGTTTCATACTTACTCTTTTTCCATCTTTCCATTTGTTCTGATTTTTGTGTTATATTTTCAGTGTGTCTGTGTGCTTTTTTTTTTACTTTAATTAGATCCTATATTCACTACACTGCATTGCCTCCCCCATTCCAACTCAAATATAGACTGATGAGGCCGAAAATGTCCATGAGAGGCTTCAATTTCCCCTTTCATTGAAATTTTGCTGGCCACAGCATGTAATCCATCTAGAGACTGAGCTGCTAGACCCATTTCAAATTTCATGGATGTGCTACATAATCCAGATGTAAAATGGAGCTGACAAAGTAGTTCTTTTATTATTTTTATTTATTTACTTTTAAGCAAGCTCTACACCTGCCAGGGGGCTTGAACTCACAACCCTGAGATCAAGAGTCCCATGTTCTATTGATTGAGCCAGCCAGGCATTCCCAAAGTTGACTAAGTATTACTGGGATCTAGAAACAGAGAGAACTGGAAATTCTCAGTTCCCAGGAGAGAATCTCATATTTATTTTCTCTCTCTCTCTCTCTCTCTCTCTCTCTCTCTCTCTCTCTCTATCTCTCTCTCTGTCTCTCCCTTTCCCCCCCAACCCCATAGGATTTGAAACCTAAATATCGAAATGAAGCATTGCCCCCAAAATATGCCCTGGAGCTACTGACCATCTACACCTGGGAAATAGGTACAGACCAAAGCGAGAACTTCAACCTGGATGATGGGTTTAGAGCTGTGATGCAACTCCTCACCAATTATGAAGACATCTGTATATATTGGACCAAATACTATGATTTCCAAAATGAGACTGTCAGACTCTATATCAAACAACGGTTGAAGGAATGCAGGTGAGTGTGTTGGCGGCATTATTTTCAGCTGCGAGGAACAGAAAACCCAACTCACACACTTTTTTAAATGAGGGGAATTTATTGGCTTTTGTAACTGAGAAGTCCAAGGATAAATGAAGCTTCAGGTATGGTGTGATCCAGGTGTTCGCTATTTCATCAGGGTCACAGTCTGTGAAATCACTCAGCCCTGCCCTTTCCTGTGTTTTACCTTTGAATTCAGGCTAACATGATTACATCAGTTCCAGTCTTCTCATCTGCACTCATCCCTTCCACTGCAAGAGGGAGAATGTGTTTGCCCCAGCATTCTAAGCAGAATCCCCAAGATTGACTTTGACCAGGCCAACTTAGGTTACACCTCTAATCATGAACCAAGAGGTTTAGCTTGCAGGAAGATCTCCCTACACAGAGGCATGCACAGTCCTATAGACTTTAGTGACAAAGGCCAAAGTCCTAAGTGTGATGGAGATCTACTTCCCTTTCCTTCTCCCAGGCCAGTTATCCTGGACCCAGCTGATCCTACCAACAACCTGGGAAGCAAAAAGAGATGGGACCTGGTGGCCAGAGAGGCTGTTTGCCAGCTGTGGCAGGCTGGCTTCAGGACTGAAGACTCCAGCCAGGGCTGGTACATACAGGTATGATTTCCCCCATCCCTCAGTCATGACCCAGTGCTGACCTCACTTCAGCACCTTCCCCCCGGTGAATCCCCTCAACTTCTGGCCACAGCACCTCTAAGACCCCAGGACAGGTAACACCCCACCCAAGGAGATGTCCCAGCCAACCAGGTGTGCAAGTCTTCCCCTTCTGCTCTAAGTATCTGGGCCTCAGTTCTTTCATCTGTAAAATGGGCAGGGTAACATTTTCCCTATTATGAGTTGTTGAAAGCTCAATTCCTTGCTCTCAAAAAAAGAGATTTAAGGGGCACCTTGCTGGCTCAGTCCAAAAGCATGCAACTCTTGATCTTGGGTTGTGGGTTCGAGCCCCATGTTGGGTGTAGAGATTACTAAAAAAATTTAAAAATAAGCTTTATTTTTAAAAAGAGAGAGAGATTTAAGAGATGTACCCAGAATTATCAGTAAAGAGCACCAGATTCCACTGCAGACACCAACACCCCTGGTGTGCCCCCACCCACCCACACACGGCTTTCCCCCAAACGACCACGGCAGTCCTGGGTCTGAACACTACCTGGGAATCTAGGGTTCAAAGACCAGGATGCGGCTATCGGCTCAACTGAGAGAGATCTCATTTCCCTAACCCGCTACTCCCCAAGAGATCTTGTTGCCAGTCCCACGTATCATAGCCTGCAGGGAAATCCTACAGCTGGCCTCAAAGGCAGGTTTGCAACATTTCCAGCAACATGAAGGACTCACGCATGAGTAGGCCCCGCCACCCAGCCCTGCCCCATTGACTGGCATGTCCAGCGGACCGGGAGGCTCCTGCGAGGCAAGATTCACAGACTTAGAGCTGTCCTCCAACTCTTGCTAAGAACCCTCCCCATCACCTTTTTTAGTATTACTGTTCTGTGAAAAAGTAACACGCATGTTTAGCGAAGAATTTAAAAAATCACGCTGTTGAACGTGCAACTAAATTAAGTTGCCCTCCCATCCCGATCCGCGGGCTCCTGGGACCACCTTCTCCCCAACATCCACTTAGCGATGCCGTGCATCTCCTTCCGTGGATAGATACGCCACCCGCATGCTAGCACATTCCTGTCTGACTGTGCTCTAACTTTTTTTTTTACCTTTTTACTTTTATTTACTTAGACGATCGATCTATTTAGGTTGCTCAATTAAATTATCAGAAAGACAATTTTTTTTAAAGATTTTATTTATTTATTTCACAGAGGGAGAGAGATCACAAGGAGGCAGAGAGGCAGGCAGAGAGAGGGGTGGGGGAAGCAGGCTCCCGCTGAGCAGGGAGCCCGATGCGGGCCTCGATCCCAGGACCCTGAGATCATGACCTGAGCCGAAAGCAGAGGCTTTAACCCACTGAGCCACCCAGGCGCCCTCAGAAAGACAATTTGATATCCACACCTAGAGACCTAAAAGGGCTTGATCATGTAACATAAAGTCCAAACCGGGATATTTTTGAGCATGAAACGGGGTGATGCTAATTATGCCAGGACAGGGGACACAGTTGGACTGCCCTAGACTTCGAGTCCCCCTGGATTAACAGCTATATCGCGGTCCAGTGGAGGAAAGTACCTTCTCTTGTATGACCACTGCCCCATTGAAAGACTTTTAGGCTGCTTCCAGACTTTTGCTATTACGGTGAATATCCTTGACCACATGTCCCTGTGCCTCCACCTGTTAAGTGATTTAACCTAGAACAGCCCTATGATGTGCCTGTGTATGTGCTAATGTTATCCCCATGGGACAGATAGGGACTCTGGATAGTTCCACATAGGAGGAATGGTTCCTTTAAGAACTGTTGCCGATTGTTACTCTGATCAGGGTGAGTCAGAAGATGAGTCAGGTGATTCAGGTGACTTAGCGGTCCAGTAAGCCTAGGATGACCGAATGTTCTGCTCTGCCTGGGACAGTTCCAGTTTATACCCGTTGGCTGAGATCATTACCGATAGCACCTTTTCCTACCGTAAGTATCTTCATAGGTAATCAATTGTATCGTCGGTCAGCAGGAAGAGGAGGATTTGGAGACAACAGCCATGACCATGAGATATCCTTATCTGGTCCTCCTTCCCTTCCAGCCAGCAAGGGACATCCAGGTGACGGTGAAAAAGGCAGGAGAGGATCCCTGGACACTCTCAGTGAACCCCTACAGTCCCATCTGGGAGATGAAAGCGAAGATCAGGAGGACGTGGGACTTCGATGGGCAGCAGCGTCTGTCCTTCCAGGAGCCGGGAGGGGAGAGACAACTGCTCAGCGGCCAGAAGACACTAGCGTATTATGGGATCTTCTCTAAGGTGAACGTCCGCGTACTAGAGACCTTCCCTCCCGAGATCCAGGTCTTCGTGAAGGATTCTAGCGGCCAGAGCAAACCTTATGCCGTCCAACCTGAGGACTCCATCCGTGACTTAAAAGAGAAGATCGAGGAAGCTGAGAAACTTTCTGTGGCGGATCAGATACTAAAGTTCCAGAATCGGACACTACGGAATCACCGCAGCCTCTCAGACCTGCAGATCAAAGACTGTGACACCATCATACTCGTGAGGAGAACCTGAGTGAGGAAAGGGTTAAGGTACAGGCAGGGAGAGATAGGGGGTCCCTTGCAAGGCTCTGAGACTATTCCTAGCAGGCAGAAGCTCTAAGACAGAGTGAACAAGAGATAAGGGAACAGCCCCCTGGCCTCTGATGGCCAATGGTCAGCAATATTTTTCTTTGGCAACTACAATGTGTCGTAGAAAATGACCAAACCTCGAAGAAGTAAGTCATTAAGGGTGTTATCAATAGTCCATGCTCAAGCCAAGATGGCACCAGAAACTCAAGGCTGTAAGTTTCCCGGTCAGCTCTCAATAAAAGGACAGCCTACAAGCCCTCAGTGGCAACCACGTCGGGAGCCCTCACTCCTGGGAGCTTTTCCTGTACTAATAATAAAAATTATTACTTGCTAATAAAATTCTACTGCTTGTCTCACCCTCCTTTGTTGGCGAGATTCATTCTGCGACTCGGTAATACAAGAAGCTAGCTCCCCGATTCAAAGCCACAGGTCCCCAGCAGTGCCCACGGCCAGGCTGCACACGATGGAGACTTCTGTGGCTCTGTTCCCTCACCCACCCCTGTCCATCCAGCCCACTGTGATTTCCCTCACCCACCCCTTTCCATCCAGCCCACTGTGATTTTCAGAAGCATAAATATGAATGTACCCTTCCCTGCATGAAGTCTTCCAATGGCTCCTATTACCTATAGAATAAAGTTTAAGTTCTTTGGCTCGGCATTCAAGGTCTTTGACAATTGAGCCCTTGCATACTTCTCAATCTCTCCTCATCACTCTCAAAACACACCAGATGTGCCCAAACTCTTGCGGCTCCAGAGCACCGAATTCCAGATCATGACACTGTGACAGAATCAACTATCCCTTTCCCTCGTGTTTCCATCTGTCAACACTCAGAACTCTAAATCATCATTCTCCAAGTGTGGACCCCAGACCAGCAGAATCAGCACATCACCCGGGAACTTCTTAGAAATGAAAATTCTCAGCAACTATCCCAGATTTACTTCAGTCAGGTTCTCTGGTGGTGGGGCTCAGCAATCTGTGTCTTAACAAGCCTTCCAAGTAATTCTGGTGCAAGCTCACGTTTGAGAACCATTGCTAGACGCCCCATACAGCCAACCAGGTCATTTCCTGCCCCTGCACCCAATTCAGAATTCCATGAAAACACCTGGGACCCTCGTTATGTTCCTTTGTTGGATCATCGGTCTCCCTGGTCTAATGAGGCTTGACAAGTGCTTTATTCCTGTGTCCCCATGGTCTAGAATGCTGTCTACCTGGTACATGTGTTCAGCATGTGCTTGCTGAGTAAACGTATGAACCAAAGGATGACTCTGAATTCTTCGCTCTTATCTTCCTGAGGGTCTCAGTCCAGTGCTATTTTGGAGACCACGTGGTTTGGGATGACCCCCTCATTCTTTGAAACTGCCCACTCACCCATGTGCGCCCCATGCTGTAGTGTAGACCATGCCAAGCTCGGACCCAATAGCTTCGCTGTCCAAACCTAATTGGACCGAGAGCAATCAGCTGACCCAGTGTAGACTCCATCTATTGGTTTTACTTTATTTTGAGCCCTGGGTGGTGGGACCAAGTACAGCAGTTCCTGGTGTTAAATGAGGGTGAATGTCTAAGCAGAAATTCAGTCGGAATAGAACAGCCTAAACTGAAGTCTGTGTATGAATAAATAAAAAGACCTCCCTCTGCAAAGAGAATGGAGCCACACATAGCAAGAGAGAATCAAAAGGGCTCCTACAGCCCCAGGGAGAGACTGTGCAGGATGCTGTTAGAGCAGCCTGTTTTTTAAAAAATGGGGCAGGTGGGTGGCTCAGTGGGTTAAGCCTCTGCCTTCAGCTCAGGTCATGATCTCAGGATCCTGGGATCGAGGCCCGCATCGAGCTCTCTGCTCAGCGGAGAGCCTGCTTCCTCCACAACATCTGTCGTTTCCTGACTTGTTGATTTGAGCCATTCTGACTGCTGTGAGGTGGTATCTCACTGTGGTTTTGATTTGTATTTCCCTGATGCTGAGTGATGTTGAGCACTTTCTCATGTGTCTGTTGGCCATTTGGATGTCTTCTTTGGAGAAATGTCTGCTCATGTCTTCTGCCCATTTTTTGACTGGATTATTTGTTTTATGGGTGTTGAGTTTGAGAAGCTCTTTATAGATTTTGGATACAAGCCCTTTATCTGATATGTCATTTGCAGATATCTTCCCCCATTCTGTCAGTTTTCTTTTGGTTTTATTGACTGTTTCCTTTGCTGTGCAAAAGCTTTTAATCTTGATGAAGTCCCAAGAGTTCATTTTTGCCCTTGCTTCCCTCGCCTTTGGTGATGCTCCTAGGAAGAAGTTGCTGCAGTTGAGGTCGAAGAGGTTGCTGCCTGTGTTCTCCTCAAGGATTTTGATGGATTCCTTTCTCACATTGAGGTCTTTTATCCATTTTGAGTCTATTTTTGTGTGTGGTGTAAGGAAATGATCCAGTTCCATTCTTCTGCATGTGGTCATGGTGAATAATCCTTTTAATGTGCTGTTGGATCCTATTGGCTAGTATTTTGTTGAGGATTTTTGCATCCGTGTTCCTCAACAGTAGCTTCTTAACTGAGCTCCTGCTTCCCCTCCCACCTCCCAAAGCCACCCTCTGCTTTTAATCTAAACTTGCCCCCAGCAGCCAGTGTGATCTCATTAAAATGAAAGTCAGACCATTTCACTCCTCTCACTGAAACTCTCCAATGGCTCCCATTTCATTCAGAGTAAAAGTCAGACTTAATGAATGGTCTTCAAAATCCTACACTATTTGCCCCCCAACCTTTTACCACTTAAACCTCGTCTCCTCACAATCTCTCCCTTTGGTCATCCCATTCCAGTCATGCTGTTATTCCTCAAACCCACCAGGCACACTGACACCACAGGACCTTTGCACTTGCTGCTCCTTCTGCCATGAATTATCCTCTTCCCTCTGGCATACACATGGCTCACTTTGCCTCCTTCATGTCTTTGCTCAAATATCTCCTTTTCAGGCCTTTCCAACCACCTTACTTGAGACTGAGCATCTAAACAATCCCATACACCCACACACGGGGACACACACATCGTGTATCTTAACCTCTTGCCTTGCTTTAATTTTTCTGCTTAGCACTTCTCACCATCTTATTTGCTACCGTTTGACTTATTTATCATTTTTGTGGTCTGTCTCCACCATCAGAATGTAAGCTCTCTGCAGGCAGGGATTTTTGTCTAGTCACTGCTGTGTCTCCAGCACCTGCCTGGCATCTAGTAGCTACTCAATAAATACTTGTTGAATGAATGAATGATGGCACTCCAATATTCAACCCCTGCCCACCTGGACAGGCACATCTCTCACCTCTCCTCCTTACCTTCTGTGCCAGTGCATTTTTGACAACTGAATACCTGGCACATACCAGGATCGTTCAGACTTCTACTTTGCCTGTAGTCTGCCCTTCTCTTCCTCCTGGCCAGATCCCTAGTCTTTTAAGGCTCACACTGGACTCTCAGAACCTCTTGTCCCTCTCCCCTACTGCTCTGAGAGCCCCTGGGGACAAGAACCATGTCTTATTTTGCCTTTTTAACACATTGGTACCTAGCAGGTGCTCAACAGGTATTTAATGAATGAATAATAATATTTGCATTTACTAAGTGCTTTCTGTGATCAGTGTTCTCATCCTTAATCTGGACAACAACCTATGGGGTAGGGTATCATTACTAACCCCATTTTTATGGGTAAACTATGGGAGGGTCAGAGAAGTTAAGAGTGTGGCAGAGGGCAGACGGAAATTGAAAGTCTGTCCTGCCAGACTCTGGACCCTTCGGCTCCCCACCCCCCCCACCCCCCATCCCTGCCCCAACTCACCCTGACCAGCCGTGAGCGAGTCCCTGTCTTTCTGAGCCTTAGTTTCATGACAAAGCGGGGTGGCTGGATTGACAGATAACCATCCCACTCTGACCTACTGGGAATGTTGCCTTCTCTAGGGTCGAATTGGAGCCAGATTCAGTTTCCAAACGTCATCAAAGGGAAACTAAAGCAGCTGAAAATCGAAACTGATAGCAAAAAGATTAGGCCGGGAGCCAAGCTTGTTAAGGTGGCTCCAGAACTCCCAGCTGGACTCAGTGTCCCTCCACAACCCTGCCGCGGCAAAGGGTCTCCAAGAAGAGGAACCCAGGTCAGCGCAGTCACTTCCTGGTTCCTTCTCCACTCTGGCCCCTTTCCCGCCCAGGGTGCTGGCGGTCAGCTGAGGAGGAGCCCCCTTAAAGAAGTGGCCGTGCAGGGGGGCCGGGTAGGTGGGTGGCTATCTATGTGAGCAGCAGTGGTCCCCTGGCTCAGAGATGGCACTTCCCACGGAGCTGTATGCCACCCCTGCCTTTAGGCTGGACTCTTTCGTGGCTCGCTGGCTGCCGCCCCACCGGGAGCAGAAAGAAGAGGTTCTGGAGGCTGTGCGGACTGTGCAACAATTCCTGAGGGAAGAGCACTTTGAGGGGGACTGTGGACTGGACCAGGAGGTGCACGTGCTCAAGGTGCTCAAGGTGAGATTGGTCCCCTCCATCCACAGAGCAGGGCTGGGCAAAAGGCAGCATGAGAGTCCTCGTCCCCGAGGATGCTGGGAACCTCTTGCCTCATTATCCTTAGCCCCCGGTGCTGACATGTCAGGGCACCCCACCTATCTGCCTGCACCCTACCCTCTTCTGCCTGGAGCGGAACAACTCTGGTAAGGAAACTCATCGCAATATTTCACTTTCTGGGATCCACTAACCTAACCCCTTAACATACACGGGCTCTAATTCATGCACCCTGTGAGGTATGCACGATTCTTTTCCCATTTTACAGATGAGCAAAATGGAGATTCGGAGCCCTAAGATTCATAAATGCAGTGCAAGGTTTCTGATTGGATTCTGGTGTGAATAGCCCATCCATAAAATACAGTTTGGGGACAAGTGAGGAAATTTTAATATGGCCTGGATATTAGATAATAGAAGGCAGTCATTGTTGATTTTTTTTTAAAGATTTTTATTTATTCATTTGACACAGAGAGAGAGATTACAAGTAGGCAGAGAGGCAGGCAGAGAGAAAGGAGAGAGGAGGAAGCAGGCTCCCTGCTGAGCAGAGAGCCCGATGCGGGCCTCGATCCCAGGACCCTGGGATCATGACCTGAGCCGAAGGCAGCGGCTTTAACCCATTGAGCCACCCAGGCGCCCTCATTGTTGATTTTTTAGGTATAATCCTTCTGTGGTTATGGGCCAGGGGGAAGTGCTCTCTTTGGTTGGATACAATGCTAAAGTAGGAGCACCTGGGTGGCTCAGACGATTAAGCCTCTGCCTTTAGCTCGGGTCATGATCTCGGGGTCCTGGGATCGAGGCTTGCATCAGGCTCGCTGCTCAGCAGAGTCTGCTCCCTCTTCCTCTGCCTCTCCTCCTGCTTGTGCTCTCTCTCTCTCTCAAATGAATAAATAAAATCTTATTTATTTATTTTTTAAAGACTTTATTTATTTATTTGACAGAGAGAGAGAGAGAGAGAGAGAGATCACAAGTAGGCAGAGAGGCAGGCAGAGAGAGAGGAGGAAGCAGGCTCCCTGCCTAGCAGAGAGCCCTATGCAGGGCTCAACCCCAGGACCCCGAGATCATGACCTGAGCCGAAGGCAGAGGCTTAACCCACTGAGCCACCCAGGTGCCCTAAAATCTTTTTTAAAAATGCTAAAGTATTCAGAGACAAAGTTCCTTGGTATCTGATTACCCTAACGTGGTTTTGATGACGCAAATGTGGTAAGGAGTTTAAACTTGTTGAAACTAACTGTCTGGGTATGTGAGTATTCATTGGATTCTCTTCCTATTTTTCTGTTTTAAGTTTTGATTAGAAGAACTTTTCTTTAGTGGAAGCTCAGAGAGGTAAGCTGACTTGCCCAAGGTCACACAGCTAGTGGTGGACCTGGGATTTGAACCAGGATCTATCTATTCCACAGCCCATGCTCTAGGCCACCCCCACTGATTTTTTGCCCCACGCCTTTCCTTCAGCTGCTTCTTGTCCTAGCTAGAATCAAAATTCAGTGGGGTCAAAGCTAGAAAGGCCCTGGAGAATCAGACAGTCTTGGGCAACCCTTTGTTTAAAACTTAAGGAAACTGAAGGACAGAGAAGGTGAGAGATGTCCCAAGTTCACACAGCAAGCTAGTGGCAAAGGCAGGACTAGAATTAGGGTGACTGACTCCCAGCCCAGTGCTCTAGTTTTCTCTCCAGGGGCAGCCACATCAGAGAAGGATTTAGAAATCTCAGGTCCCCAGCCCTTCCTTACACCCACCCCCAGCACCTAGAGCCTGAGGCCACAGGATTTAGACAGACCAGGGTTTGACTCTTGGCTTCTTTCCTTCCCAGCTGTGTGATCTTAGACTCCCTCTTATCTCTCAAACCCTCTGTCTCATCATCATCATCATTTCCTCCTCGTCCAGCCAAAGCCTGGTCAATGTAAGCTAAAAGATTAGCACATGGTAAATATGCCAAGACAAAAGCATTGTTATAATTCTTGCTCTGAGTCCAGCAGACCCTCCCAGCCCACCCCACCCCTGACAATCCTGAGGCTGAAGTGGATGAAAAGGGGCAAGTCTGTAAACCAGAGGATGCTACCAACAGAATGAATTTCGATGACACGAAGTGGTATTTACCCAGCCCTCAAATTCTGCCTGCAGACCAGAGCCACTTCCCCCTCTCACCGAAACCATAAAATAAAAACGATACCCCCAAAGCACCAGTAGAGGAGAAATAATGCTTTATTCAGGTTCTAAACCCTCTTCCCACCCCCCACAAAAACCCAGTGAGCTGGGCTGGTTCACATGAACGAATGCTTGCATGAGTTGGGTTTGAGTAGATTTGGACTGGACCAAGTCATGAAGCTTATTCTAGAATGTTCTTTCTTCTCCATCTGGTCTTCACTGAAAAAGGCAGGAAGTCTAGGCACAGCTTTCAGGGGGATGTGCCCTTCATCCACACACAGGGTTCCATCCCCAGCCCTGCCAAATGGGGCAGAAATGTTGGGTCTCAGTGAAGGTGCAGAAAGAGAAGGCAAAAGGAAGGAGGAAGAAAAGATGGCAGACTTCTCCTCCTCAGAACTAGGGCCTGGCTCAGAGACTTGAGGCATGGGAAAGAAAGAGGTAGAAGGCCCACACCTTGTCTTCTGACCCTTGATCTGACTATGACTATGACTCCTGGCCACAAATCCACTGTCTCAGCTTTCTCATCTGTACACTGGGGACAATTACACTAGCCCCCCCCCTTACTCAGTGGGGGTTAGGATTAAAAGATACGGTGTGCATAAAGGGCCTTCTATAGTGCCAGACACCATGTGGGTTATAATTAATATGTCGTGATTCCACCTTCCAGGAGAGGCAGCCACTCTGAGGTCAGAGGCATCTCCGAACCCGGGGTGAGAAAAGAGAGGAGGCCAGAGAGTTGTAGGGCTTTGTGTACCAGAGGCAGGAGGGGCTGGAGAGCTGGTCTAGATTCTCTGAACATCAAATAGACTGTTTCCAAATCATCCAGCTCAGGCTCCTTCCATCCAGATGGAGAAACTGAAATCCAGTCAGAGAAGGGATGATCTAAGTCAGCGAGACAAAGAAGAGGACGAGAGGTATACAGCTGACTTCCCACGTGCCAAGCCTATAGCAAGCCCCCCAAACACCTTCTCTTATCTAATCCTCCCAAGAACCCATTGTCTCGTATTTCCATGATTACTCTCATTTTGCAGACGAGGAATTAGGGTTCACAATTAGGGACCACAGCCGAGAAATAAGGGCAGGAATCAAGGTCGAAGTCAGGCTGCCCCGTGGCTCTTACCCACCAGGCAATCCTGCTCACCATTTTTTAACGTCATGAAATGACTCATGCCCGGAATGGTCAGAACACCCTGGGGAGTAGGCAGCAGTGGTCTCTTGGAGGAGGCCTCACTGCGCAGCTGAGAACACCCCATCTCAGAAGCAAAACAATATCTGGGGTCTGGAGTCAGACTGCCTAGGTTTGGAGTCAGGCCGCCTGGGCTCAAACCCAGGCTCTACTGTGTACTGTGCTGTGACCCTGGGTGAGTGACTTCTTCTCTTGAAATCTCAGTTTTCTCACCTGTAAAGAGGGGATGTTGGTACCGGCCACCCACCCTTCTGGGCTGTGGGGAGCATCGGATGGGACAATTCATGTAAGGAGCATCAGGGACTGCCTGGCACAGGCAATGGCAGGTGATGGGCTCTGTGTTCCACAGGTAGGCTCCTTCGGGAACGGCACGGCACTCAGGAGCACCTTGGAGGTGGAACTGGTGGTGTTCCTGAGCTGTTTCCACAGCTTCCAGCAAGAGGCCAAGCACCACCAAGCCATTCTGAGTCTGATAAGGAAAAAGCTGTGGTGTTGCCAGGATCTGCTGGGCCTTGGGCTCAAGGACGTGGAAATCGTCCAGGGAGTCCCCGATGCTCTCGTCTTCATCATCCAGACCAGGGGGACCGCGGAGCCTGTCACTGTCATCATCATGCCTGCCTACAGGGCCCTGGGTAAGGGGAAGGGAAGCCCATCGGACTCACATATCCGCCATCTCAGGGAGACCTGAACTCCCTCACCTCTCCGTTCACGGCCACATGCAGACACCTGCATTCATCCATTCAACCTACGTCCTGAGCTGGGGGCTTGGCGACCCCAGAACACGGGGCTGGCCCAACTCAGGCCATTGTGTTTCTCAACCTGGGAAACACTTACCAAAGAAGCAAGTGGATAAATATATGATTGCAAGAGGAGATGAGAGCGGCAGAGGGGAAGCTGTTAGAAGCAGAAACTGGGGTCCTCCTGTAGCATTTATCAGGGGTGCCAGAGCTGGTCCTTGTTTGGGCTTTTCTAGAAGCAGACCCTGAGGCAAGGGTGTGAGGATAAGCAGTCCTGGGAAATGGTGAGAGGGACAGGGAAGGGAGGAAGCATCACAAGGTCACCATCGCGAGCCCCTGGGCTTCGTGCCCCTGGAGAACTCTAGGGGGCAGCGCAGAGTACCCCTCGACCGAACCCCGTGTGGGAGGCTTTTTCCCCAACTTTCCAATGCCCTTGGCTGAGTTTGTCCTCAGGCAAAGAGTCCTCGGGGTTTGGAGTAAACAGTATCAGCTACAACCCCAGATGGATCAGATTCCATCCTTATGGATGGCTACCAGGATCGGTCTTGTAGAGAAGGTGTCCGAAACAGGATCCCACCTGGGCAAGAACAAGAGGGCCGGGATGCATTAGTGATGCCTGCCATGGAAGCGCCCTCCAGCAAATGCCCTTGAGGGGGCCAGCTCTCTTATCTGGACCCGGTTCTGGCTTCCGGTGTCAGGAGGTTGGAATCAATCGCTGAGAAAGAAATCCCAAACAGACATTAAGGGGAACTGGGGTGTTGGGGACCTCGAGAGAGGACAACAGTCCTTGAGTGGCCTGAAGAATGGCAAGCCCACTTTCAGTTCTCAAGCAAGGCAAACCTTGATTCTCTTAGGCTGCGAGGTGTCCAGTTTCCCTGGGGAGACACGCCAGTGAAATTAACAGGCTCCGCCCCCCCCCGCCCCCCACTTATCAACCTGCGGCTTCCTAAATCCCCACTCTCTACCTTCGCTCCCTCCCACCCCAGGGCCTTCTGTTTCCAACTCTCAACCACATCCTGAGGTCTATGTGAGTCTGATTGAGGCCCAAGGTTACCCTGGATATTTCTCCCCATCCTTCTGCGAGCTGCAGAGAAACTTCGTGAAACATCGGCCAACCAAGCTGAAGAGCCTCCTACGGCTAGTAAAGCACTGGTACCTGCAGGTGAGGGGCCTGCCAGGATGGGGGCAAGAGGGGACCCTGGCAGAAGGAAGGGAAGAGGAGGTGGGGGCCCGACTGCCATTCTGGGGACCTGCATCAAAGCAGGGGACGGTAGTGGGGGAGGGACAGAAAATGCTAATTTTTTAAATTGTAAAGTGAAATGGTGGAGATGGTGGAGGAAGAGGAGGAGGAGGAGGAACAGAGAAGGAAGGAGAAAAGAAAGGAATATACAATATTTTCCCGGACACACGTGTTTGTAACACCCCAGTTTTGGTCTATACTGGCTAGCATCGACTTCATTGAGTTCTCCAGATGTTAGTTAATTTCAGCTGGTTAAGGACTAACAAGAGGGAGGGTCCCATTATTTGCACCCACACCAGTTTCCCCCCACAAATAGCGTATTCTTGTCATAATCATTACTGAGTGAATATATCCTCAACAGCTAATTTTTAGATTTCATGTGATGGCTTGCATGGTACCAAGTATATTTCAAAATATCTTCATGAACAAAGTCATCTAAATTTATGAAAGGAAGACTCAGAAACAAACCCAAAGTTAGAAGGGGGGTGGGGAAAATGCTTTCTTATATATATTTAAAACAAAACAAAACGAGTACCTGAGTAGCTCAATCATGATCTCAGGGTCCCACAGTCGAGACCTACGTGGAGCCCCACACTCAGTGGGGAGTCTGCTTGAGGATTTTCTCTCATGCTCTCCCTCTGCTCCTACCCCCAGTCACTCACTCTCTGTCTCTCTCTCTCAAATAAATAAATAAATCTCTAAAAAGCAGAATCAGAAAATTTCCAAGGTTAGTAAGTTACAGTTACTCTGTTTATGGTGAAGGAAACAGGCATTTTCTTCTTACATGATTATCATGTCAACCAAAGTTGTGATATATCTTCTGACATCAGTATCGCCAAAGCCAAGAATAAAACTGGTTTTGTTCATAAGTCAATCACTTACAGGAAATGCATGGTTTTGTGGCTTTGGAGAACTAGAACTCCACAGAATGATTCATTTGCTTGCTTGCTTGTCTGTGTAAGAGGGCAAAGGGTTTTCTTCCTACATATGATACGCCCTTTTTTTTGTAACGTCCACAGGACAACATATCAGCTTTGCTCCTAGAATCCTCCCTTCTGTTTTTGTCCAAGCCTCCTCCTTAAAACAAGGATTTGATCACATATGGTTTCTCTCTCTCTCTCTTTTTAAAAAAGATTTATTTATTTGAGAGAGAGAGAGAGAGAGTGCGTGCATGTGGAGGGGGAGGTGGGAAGAGGGAAAGAATCTCAAACAGACTCCCCGCTGAGTGCAGAGCCTGCTGTGGAGCTCAGCCTCACCACCCTGAGATCACGACCTGAGGCAAAATCAAGAGTCAGCCACTGAACCGACTGACCTACACAAACACCCCTAGAAAGATTCTTTAGACAAGAAGTGACCGGTATCAGTTAAGATGCTTTCTTTTGCAAGTAAGAGAAAAAAAACAACTCAAACTGACTTAAACAGTAAGAACAATTGTCAGCTCATGTGTGGAAACCTGTGACAGTGGAAAGGGGGTTTCAGGCGCCATTTGGTGGGGGTTCTCCAGGCCTGTTTCTCTATAATACCCTCAGGTTCTCTCTCTCTCTCTCTCTCTGTCACCTTGGACTTCAGGTGGTTTAACCTCATGGTGGCAAAATGGCCACAGCCATTCCTGCTCTCACATCCTCACACAGGAGATCTCTCTTTCAGCCACCAAACCAAAGAAGTGGGCTTCACTCAAATTGAGCCTGCTTACACCACGAGCTTCTCTTGAACCAATCACTTAGCAAGGAGAATAGGTTTATGCCGAGGACCCTGTTGGGTCAGGATCCACCCTGGCGTTGAGGGGAATGGTAATCCCATCCGAACAGCACAGCTACTGTACAATGGAGAATACAGAAGTGCTTTCTAGAGCCTTCTCTGTTCCCCCCAGAATCTCAGCTATTGCCAAATTCTGTAGAAACCTTCCACCCCTCTTTTTCTATCAGCTAAAAAGACTTGTCTTTAAAGGAAATCTTTCAGAAGCCTAGCACAGTAAAATAGATAGAAATGGAGTTTCTTAGGCTTGGATCTAGTGGCAGAGCCCAGCCAGCTCTCTCCTTGGGACACCTCTTTCTAAGTCCATTCCAAGAGTCATGTCATGCATACTTTGCAGGGCACCTGGCTGGCTTAGTCAGTGGAGTGTGCAACTGCTGATCTCAGAGTTGGGGGTTGGAGCCCCACACTGGGTGCAGAGATTGGTTAAAAATAAAATCTTAAAAAAAAGGAAAGAAATAGTTTGAAACCCATTGGACCAACTGAGCCCCTTAATTCTAAAACAGGGAAATCATTTAGGGCCAGAGAGGAAGAGAGACTGGCCAAGATTACACTGGCGGAGCTGAGATAAGAAGTTGGATTTTCCAGTTTCTGGTCCATCCAGAGTGATCCTGACACAGGATCTTGGGGTCCCTCCTGTCTCTTTCAACAGTACGTGAAAGCCAAGTGCACTAAGGCCGCACTGCCCCCTGACTATGCCCTCGAGCTCCTGACCATCTACGCCTGGGAGATGGGTACTCAGGAAGATGAGAATTTCAGGCTGGATGAAGGCTTCGCCACAGTGATGGAGCTTCTCCAGGAGTTCAAGTTCCTCTGCATCTACTGGACCAAGTACTACACATTCCAGAACCCAGTCATCAAGGATTTTGTCAGAAAACAGCTCAAAAGAGACAGGTACTGGGCGCCTGCATGTCTGCCACATCTCACAGACAACAGAAAGAACGGAGGCAAAGGCGGTGTCGCATTGAACGGGTGGGCCTTACCAAGTAGTAAAATCGCACTGGCATCTCAAACCAACAGGGGGGCGCCTGGGTGGCTCAGTGGGTTAAAGCCTCTGCTTTCGGCTCAGGTCATGATCTCAGCGTCCTGGGATCGAGGCCCGCATCGGGCTCTCTGCTCAGCAGGGAGCCTGCTTCCTCCTCTCCCTGTCTCTCTGCCTGCCTCTCTGCCTACTTGTAATCTCTCTCTCTGTGTCAAATAAATAAATAAAATCTTTAAAAAAAAATCAAACCAACAGGGAACCCATCCCAAGTTGGCCGCCTTTCAAAATTGCCAGGCGGGCAGAGGGGCTGTGAGCCTTCTCCTTGTGCTTCAAGGAACCCCACCCTACTTAGCTCTCTTGCTTCCAAAAGGCCATTTCAGTGCATTCTAGCAATGGCATGGAAACATGGAAAGAAACACAGAGAGCCGGGTTTCATCCCAGCTCTGGCTTCTTCTCACTTCTGTGAGCCTCAGCTCCTCCTCTGTAAAGCAGGCCTCTACAACGCAGGCTGTTGTAAGGGACAGGGAAGTATGTAAAGGGGCCACGGTGTCTGGTCTACGGTAGATGCCAGAGAAGTGTTTGCTGTCGTAGCGCATGTAGCTCTAGGAAGCACCAGCACCCATCCCTAACCCCTGGATCGTCACCATTTGTGTGAAGGCTGGCTCAGCCTCCAGCAGTCAGCACTTGCGTGCCTTTGCCTGAGGGCTTTCAGCCTCCCCCAGTGGCCAGCGGAGGCGGTGGATAAATACCCCAGCTCCCTCCCATCTCAGATGGAAGGATGCTCTCTGGGTCCCGTGTGCTACCTTGTTTCCCAGAGTCCCTGCGGTGGGAGTGACCTCCAGCTGGCCACAGTGGTAATCACCTCAGTACAAACTCTTCATCGGTGGCCTTCCCTTCCTGTCTCACTCTCCCACTTCCTTACTGAGGCTTCCTGGCCCATTCTTCCGAAGCGACCATGGGCACTCGCATCCTTCTCTTGGGATCTGCTTCTGGGGAAACCCAGCCCGAGACAACTCTTTATATTACACGCTCTGGGTCAGTGCGAGCAATATCCCAAGAATGTTTATTATTCCCTTATATGAATGTTGGGCTTTAAAACAAAAAACAAAAAACAAGGAAGAAAAACCCAGTCTCCTGATGAAAAGAGGATTTATTACAAGGATGCCCAGAAATTTGAGGTTAGGAAACCATCAGGCCCTGAGGCAAACCTACAGACACCCCTTTCTCTGCCACTCCCTCTCATGGTTCACATGCCCATTTGATGAGGGACTTCCATCATCCTTGGTCCAGTCCCCAGAAGGAACCAGTCTACTCATTGGGCCCAGGCCCTACATGTCAGGTCATCTGGTGGGTCACTTTAGGTCAGATGATCTTCCCCCATAGGACAGCCTGGCACTGCTCCCTATTTCAGGCAGGGCTATTTCGGGGTTGCAGGGATGTTGGGGGTAGCAAGCATAGAACCTGCAGTGTCCAGCATACTCCCATAGCATACTGTCACCTTCTGTCATAGATAAGGTCACAGCTCCCTAAGCCAGAAGCTCTTGGAGGGTAAGAGCCAGATCTTAATCACGGGCTTGGTCTCAGACACATGCGGTCACCCCAAGTAACCTAAGGAGGCTCTTAGACCCCCTTTGAGCCAATATGCTTTAAGTATTCATTCACCATTTATATGGAAGAGAGACACTTGGGGGCAGCCCAACCTCTTCTCTGTTGAAGCAGAGCAGAGGGATAAGAACACACATTTGCTGGCTGTAAGAACTTAGAGAAGTCTATGCCTCAGTTTCCTCATCTGTGAAATGGGGACAACCACAACAGCAATAACAATAGTCTCTTCCAGGGCACCTGGGGGGCTCAGTCAGTTACACAGCCGACTCTTGATTTCAGCTCCGGTCATGATCTCAGGGTCCTGGGATCCATCCCCACATCAGGCTCCCGCTCAGCAGGAGTCTGCTTATCTCCCTCTCCCTCTGCCCCTCCCTCTGCTCATGCATTCTCTCTCTCTCTCTCAAATAAATAAATCTTAAGGGAAAAAAAAAAGAAACCAATAGTCTCTCCTTCCTAGAATTGTTATAGGGATTAAAATAGGTTAATTCACATAGGGCTTGACCCAGAGCCTCAGTAACTCTCAGTAGTTGTTGGTGGTGGTGTTTCTATCATCCAAAGCAATTCAGCAGCCCTAGCCTCAAACTGACTTATGTAGTAAGTTTGCTCAGCAAAACAAAAGCTCTGAACTCAAGAGGCTCACCTGCCTGAGCGGGCCTCCGTTATTACTACAGCCTGCCTCTGGGGATCTCAACACTCCACACCCCAAAAAGGAATTCTTGGAGACACAATCATCCCCGTTCTGTTCCTCTCCAGCAATGTTCTTGGGCCTTCCTGGACCGACGGCCTTGGGGCTCTGGACCCGACACATGCTCAGTGGTTTGATTAGATGACTGCTTGACCAGGCTTCTTTCTGGCTTGCTGGTCTCCAGACCGGAAAGAGCCTGGGAACCCTCCCCGTTTGCTGCAGGCCCATCATCCTGGATCCAGCCGACCCCACCCACAATGTGGCCGAAGGGTACAGATGGGACATAGTCGCGGAGAGGGCGTCCCAGTGCCTGAAACAGAACTGTTGCTATGACAAAAAGGAGAACCCAGTCCCCAGCTGGACTGTGAAGGTAATGGCTCCCCTGGGGGGCTGGCAGGGGCTTGAAACTCAGAAGAAAGTAACTGCAGAGAATTTACTTATTTACGTTCTGTGTCGATGGAGCCAACAAGGCTTTAGAATTAGACAGGCCCGGCTGCCGCACCCAGCAGATCTGTGAACTTGGGGGCATTTGTCAACCCTCTGAGACTCAGATTGCTTCCTTTCAAATTCATGTTCTCCTTTTTCTTTCTCTTCCCCATAACCGGGAGAGAGAACGGGTCATGCTCCCGATCACTGTGGACAGGAACTGAGGCCAGGCAAGTGAATTCAGCAGCTGTTTCATGCCAGCATTTGGGGCTGGTGTGGACAACAGTGGGGCAGAAATAAAACATGGCTCGTACTCTCAAAGAACTAACTGGATTTTGGTGGGAAGCAAGCCCATGAAACAAACTTACACAAAACTACTGGAAAGAAAAGAACTGCCAGGGAAGTTACTCAGGGAACAAAAAATGCTAAATAATATTAGTTTATAATGGCAAACCTCCTGTACAGGCAAAGATCATAATAATCAGTTTGATTCTATTCCTCTCATACTTAATAACGCCAAGCACTTGTCTCGGGACAAGCCTGTCAAATAGAGAGGTCAGGTATTATTATTATCATCACTATCTTGAACATTATCGTCCCCATTTTACAGATGAAGTAAATGAGGCTCAGAGAGGTTAAGTGAATTAACCAAGATCACACTGCTAAGAGCAGAACCAGGATTTACACCCAGGTCTTTGTGGGGCCCAACAGCCAAGTGAGGCCCACAGACAGACTGAAAAATACATGCCTCTGGATTTTTCCTGAGTATAAAAACCATTGTGCAAAGATGTTTATCTGGAAAAATCAGAGGATGTGGGAATTCTGGGCCTATATTCCTTCTTGAAAAGATCAGCTAGGTGTCCAGCCCTCCCCAGCACCTTCCTGGTGCTGTTCTTCAACCACCGGGGACTCCCAGACCCTTGAATGTGACCTCTGGTGGTGGTGAAGAACAGACTTTGGAGTCTGACTGACCTTGGTTCAAATACCTGCTATGCTCCTCGCTGCCTCTGCGATGGACAGTAAGTCACGTAATCCTGCTCAACCATAGCTTCCTCATCGGTACAAGGGGATGTCAGGAACCAGCAGCACTCGGAGGATGCACCTTGGAGGATGAGAGGTTTCTTTAACGCAAGCAGGCTCAGAGGAGCGTAATCTCCCAAGGTCTGAGCCCCAGGCACAGAGGGGGTAGTTTACACACTTTTGCTTCCTTATCTGGGCCACTCTTGTGGCTGAGGCTGGTGGGGCAGGGGAAAAACCCAGAATGGCTCTGGGACCAGGACTGGGATCCCCTGCTGAATTGGCCTGGCACATTAGAACACAGATTTCCCTTATCACTGTGAGAATAAAATGCATTCAGAAGGCTGTAACTGGTGCCCAACACAGGGCCTGGAAGGTGGTTGGCACAGCCCAAATGTGTTGCTCCTGCTGCTGCGGTTGGAAACATGGGGACAGGTAAGGGGAACTTCTGCACATCGGGCAGAGGAGTGTGAAATTAACCCCCTCCCCCTCTTCTCTCCCTTCCAGAAGGCACGAGACATCCAAGTGACAGTGGAACAGTGCGGTTACTCAGATTTGGTTCTTAGGGTGAACCCTTATGAGCCCATAAAGAAGATTCAAAAGAAGATCTGGGAGAGCCGGGACTCCTTGGGCCTGCCGTGTCTGTCCTTCCAGGAGCCCGGTGACAAGCCACAGCTCCTCAGTAGCCAGTACTCCTTGGCCTATTACGGCATCTTCTCCAACATTCGCCTCTGTCTGGTGGAGACCACCTCCCACGAGATCCAGGTCTTTGTGAAGAATCCCGATGGGGGGAGCCATACCTATGGCATTGACCCCAAAAGCTTCATCCTGGGTCTGAAGCAGCAGATTGAAGACAAGCTGGGGCTGCCCAAAAAGCAGCAGCAGCTGGAGTTCCAAGGTCAAGTCCTGCAGGATTGGTTGTCTTTGTGCAGCTACGGGATCCAGGACAGTGACACCCTTATCCTCTCCAAGAAGAAAGCTGAAAGCTTTCCATTTCCACCCCACTAATCCGAGACTCGGCATATCGACCACTTCTGCCAGCTCTCGCCTGGGGAGGTGCCATGTCTTCACCAGCTTTGTAAACAGTTAGCCTAGCCCTGCCAATGGGGGAATGAGGAGGGAAGTGAGACACTTGGTATGCAATGGGCAATGGCCAGACCACATATGACAACAGGATTCTGACCCCCACAACCTCTGCAGTCCCCAGCCCGGAAAGCCAAACGACCACTTCTGCAGCAACCCACCCCGGATCGTCAGGACTTGGTCACTAACTGCAAGCTTCCCTAATTCCACCTCACTTCCAACTTAGAACCAACCAGAAAAAGGCAGATAAGCTCCCTAACCAGTCACAGAGGACAGCCTTCTAGTTAGCCACCTACTGCTTCCCCATGCCAACAGCTTCAATCAGCAAAAGAGAAGCCTTCTCTTTTTTCCACTATAAAGCTTTTGCTGTCTTGGAGTCCCTGCCAATTTGCAGGGACAGTGGCTGGCTCCCTTGTAATAGGAAGCTGGGAATAAATAACCTTTGTTTATTCTCTTTTGGGTGTTCTTCATCTCTTTCCACATGTGCTAATGCTGTCCTGGTGATTCTTGCTGAATCATTGGAGCTTCCTAACTCTGGGAGGTGAGGATTGCTGGGAAACTGAGGAAGAGGGAGGCAAAGTCCAGGACAACGAGGATGATGAAGTGTAAAACAAGTCTCTCAATTCCTGATGCTCACATACAAACAGTACGTGATAGTCCAAGGACTTTAGGAAAAGAACGGTATCTCTATCATCAAAGGACTTCACGTAATCAGGTTTATTCCAATCACCCAATAAAAAGTTTTATTCCCCCCTTCCTTTGCCCTGGTTCCTTTTTTTAAAAATATATTTTTTAAAGATTTTATTTATTTGAGAGAGAGAAAGAGTGCACGAGCATGGGTAGGAGCAGAGGAAGAGGGAGAAGCCGGTTGGAGGGGGGGAGGGGGCAGAGAACCAGATGCCCACCATCCCAGGACCCTGGAATCATGACCTGAGCCAAAGGCAGATGCTTAACCGAATGAGCCACCCAGGCGCTCTCCTTTGGCTAATTTTTGTTGGACACAACAATCAGAGTTTTAACAACTTCGCTATGGTGTTTCCGATGCCTAGAAGAATTTGGGAATTACTGGAATAAACTACACTGGATCGAAGCCCAGAAACCAGTGCTGGTTCTATCATTAACTCCCCGCATAACCTTAGGCAAGTCCTTGTCCTCCGTGGGTCTCCTTTAACTCATCGAGTAAAGGATGGAGAAATTCACCTCTTAGGCCCTTCTAGCTCTCACGTTTGAGGAAACCCTCAGGGTAGTTCGTGGCCCAAGGCGGCCGCAGTCGGAGAACTACAATCCCCACAATACCTTGCGTTCCCCCGCCCTCCTGAGGTTACGGAGAAGATTCGCTAGTAGAAGCGCTCCCCACAATCCTTTGGGGTAGCTCAAGATGGCGGCGCCCTGTGGCTCCCTGAGCGATTTGGAAAGCAGCGGCGGCAGCAGCAGCAGCAGCAGCGATGCGGAGGAGCTGGCACGGTGCCGGGAGGCGGCGATCCCGGCCTGGGGCTTGGAGCAGCGCCAGAGAGGGCCGGAGAAGCCAAGAGCCGGTAGGACACTGTGTTCTGGGAGTCTGGCGGAAAGGCATGGGACCTTCCCCTGGCGTCTCAGAGGATGGATGGTGAGGACGGTTGATCCGGACTCGATTCTCTCCTTGAGAAAGCTCCAGGGACTGGGTGGAACTCCTATTCAAAGAGCGGGCAGGTGCAAGAGGGACGGTTGTTCCAGTATCCCAGTAAGGGAAACTGAGGCACCAGACTGTCTCTTGACTCTTTACTTTCTTTGGTCCATCGTCACTGCCGCGCCCTGGCAGCCCGCCACCTCTCCAAGATGACTGCGGCAGCCCCCTTACTGGATACCGGTCTCCAGTCTTAATCCCGCGTCCAGCTCGTTCTCAGACCTTGGGGCTGCCAGCGAGCTTAGTCCTCCACGTGTCTGACTTCCTGACTCTACTACCCTGAGAATAAATCCAAAGCCCTTCAACATAGGGATTCCTACTCATGGGTAGAATCCAGAGGATCCGTGAATTTGGAATTGGAAAAATATTTCACCTTTACTTTGATTAACCTGCATTTGAAATTTAGCATCCCTTTCTGTCATGCGTGTGAGCCAAAAACTACAGTCGTTTGGGCAACACCGGTTACTTTGTTCTAACAAAATCCCAGATTTTCATATCCCATTACAGTCTCTGCATATGTATCAAAAGTGTCATTTTATTCACAATAAAATATTGGGAAAAAATAATTTACACTCATCCCTGCTTTAAAATTGTAGTCATTTTTAGGGCCATCGGTAGATCTTAATGCATTAATAAAGATAATGCACTAATAGAGAAGCACATATAGTAATGTTGCAGGGTTCTTTTCTCACAGTCAAAGAATGAATCTGGCAGACAAAGGGTGAAATGAAGTGAACGTTTAGTAAGGGAAGGTGAGAACAGAGAGGAAAGCTTTCTAGAGTGAGAGGGATCTGGAATGGGTTGCCACTGAGGGCTTTTATTGGTAAATATCTCGCCTATAACATTTAAGCTGAACAAGATGGATTTGTAAATATTATGAAAATATCTTGTCTATATTTAGAACAAACAAGGTGGATTTGTTTTGTTCCCTGCTCTCTGGTTAATATCCTATCTATAACATTTCTCCACCTCTGGGATTTCTGTGAGCCTGGTTCTGTGAGCCTGCATGAGCCTGGTCACATAGCCCCCTAGCTGTCTCTCCCTACCTAGTCTCACCTGTCCCTTACTCATAATGTGCCATTTTTTTAAAACTAGTAATGATAACTGGATTTCTGTATCATTGGTTTCCTTTGTAATCGTATGTGTTGTTTTATGCATTTCAAACATTATTCTGAGGAGGATCCAGGCTTTACCAGACTATCAAAGCAGGCCATAGCAAAGCAAGGTTAAGAACCCCCACTTTTGTTTAAAAGGACTTAACAAGACCCTTCATAATCCATTCCCTGCCTGCTTCTCCCTTCCTCCTGTCCTGCTGCATTGCATTTCCCATAGGTAGACGCCAAACCATATTATATCCTCTCATCTCTGGACACCATAACTCAGAACTTTTCAGTTCTACATACAGGTCTGCCTTTCCAACTCCATCATTCACTAACATTGAGGATTTGGGCAGGGCACTTGTAAAGTAAGGACAATGGTGGTCTCCCCCATCCTCTCCCCAGGGTTGAGAAATAACTGAGATGATACATCTACAATGCTTGGCACATATTAAAGTCCCAATAAGTAGTAGTAGTTTTGGGATTGCTTTCTCTACATGGACACTTCCTCTCTCCTGCTTAACTCCTGCTTACCCTTTGATACACCTGAGGTAACCACCTCTCCAGAAAAGCTGGTTACATGTCTTCCCAGTGTCAGCATCGTACCTCATGCGATTCCCTTCATAAATGGTGCTTCCTTTTCCCCTACCCTTGCCGCTTGTCTCTTTTTCCTTTCATCCCTGCATCCCTAGCACCTGAGGGCGAGTTAACCCTGGCCTGACTTGCTCCACAAATGTTTTAATGAGAGCTTATGTGACGTGAACTTAACAAAGTCTGGGATCTGGCCTGTCCCTTCATCATGGTATCCCCAGGGCCTAGCACGGCGCTCAGGAAAATAGTTCTTTCATGAATGAACTTGCCAGAAAGGCACTTCTCGGATGAGTGAGGGACTGAGACTCCAACCAGACTTCCAGTTCAGTTGTTTCTGCCTTGACAGAATGGATTTCTCTGGAGCTCTGGAGCTCTGAAGCTGGCCCCAGACAAGTAAAATACTTTCTGAGGGCCACAGTTTTCTCATGTGTAAAATGCCTAAGAGTCCTAGGATCATTGTGTCTCAAACATGAACAGCTTTTTTTTTTTTTAAACATGAACAGCTTTGACCAACAAATGAAGAGATGCACATGGGGAAAGTGGCATCTAAGATACCGCTTTACGACTCACTGTTTTTGTGAAATCATAAACTTCCTGCTGACCAAATAGATGTAGTTGCTGATAATAATTGAGCTCAATAATACTTGTTGAGCACCTTCTGTGTGCCAGGAAGAATACTGAATACTTACCATACATTCTTGGGCCATTCTAATAATAATAGCCACCACGAGTTGAGAGTTTACTGTGTGTCCGGTTCTTTTTTTTTTTTTTTTTAAAGATTCTATTTACTTGAGAGAGAGAGGGAAGGAGGGAGCGTGTGTGAGGGTGGGGGAGGGAAGGCGCAGAGAGAGAGAGAGAAACTCAAGCAGACTCCTCGCTGAGCCAACATGGGGTTCCATCTCACAACCCTGAGATTATGATCTGAGCCAAAATCAAGAGTTGGACGCTTAACCGACTGAGCCACCCCGGAGCCCCCAGTACTCTGTTCTAAACACTTCGTGTTTGTTATCTAGTTTAATTTTTCCAGCAATCCATTCCAGCAATTATTAGCCCCATTTTACAGTTGAGAAAGTGAATGCTCAGAAAGGTCATCCAGCTTGTAGGTAGCAGAGCCAGACATAAATCCAGGTCTTTCTGACTCTAAGCCCATGCTATTAACCACTGTTCTTGCCACTCCTTGCCACAGACAAGTGCCTATTGTGGGCAAAACTCCCACCCTTTGGTCCATGACTGTGGGGAAATGTAGGTCACTATATTATTAAGATTTTTTTTTTTTAAAAAAAGAGAACAAGTGAGAGTGTGCGCACGCGAGTTGGGGGGGGGGGGGGTAGAGGGAGAGAGAATCTTAAGCAGGCTCTACGCCCAGTCCAGAGCCTGACACAGGGCTCAATTCCACAACATTGAGATTGTGACGAGCAGAAATTGAGTTGGACACTTAACTGACTGAGCCATCCAGGTGCCCCAAAGTGACTATATTATTAATGTAACCCCCGATACAGCTCTTTAATCCAGTAATGATCGCCCATATCTCAAACCACTTACATTTTGGGCAACGTACACTTTGATTACTTTATGCAGCATTTCTTTCACACCAAGGCACTACGCCAAGAGCTAGAGGTGTAAAGATAACGTGAGGGGGACCATGTGCTCCAGCAGCTTACAAATCCAGGGAGGAGAGAGACGTGCAAACAAAGTGTCCAAAACTGTGTAAAAACTTCACTAGGTCCTCACGCTAACTCTGGGAAATTGGTGTTCTTCTCCTTATTTTATAGATGACAAAAACAAAGGCTCGGGGTGGTAAAGCGACATGCCCAGAGTCACAGTGGAAGAGCCAGAACTGAACTGGACCCTGTCTCCTGGGGTCCGGGGCCTCGTACTGTTGCTGTTCCAGGACATTACCCCTCACTGCCTTGGCTCTGTGGTCATGCCGGAGGGGACACTCCTCCTCCTCGTGAGTGTGTGCCCAGAAGGAAGGACTGGGTCCATTCCAGGCTTCCAGGTTCCCCAGCTCCCAGAGCATCAGGCACTCTGCACTCTGGGCTGCACTCCAGAGCGCATTTGACACAGACCACAACGTGAACCGTGTGCCCTGGAGTGGTTCAAGACCACGAGGCCCTGCTTGGGGCCCAGAGTTACCAAGTGATCATTTTGTCCAGTTGGCTCCCTAAAGCCACAAGCACGTTTTGTCCCATTACTCAAGTCCAAGACCTGAGAACCAACTTTCATTCATCTCTCACACCATCTGTCTAGTCCATCAGCAAAACCCCGCTGACTTCTTCAAAATACATGCATACAGAGCCCTGGCGCTTCTCCCTGATTGCCGCGACCCCCTCCTGCCCTCGCCCCACTATGGCCTGTGTCCACACCACCAGAGGCACGCTGGAAAATCCCAAGTCCATTTGTGTCCCTCCTCTGTATAGAATCCCAGGGGCTCCTTACCTCCCTCAAGGCCCAGGTCCTCACATTGGCCCACCAGGCCCTTCCTGCTCTGACCCCCACGAGGTCCCCATTTCTGCTGCTCCCCCAACTCACTGGGCTGCAGCCACACCAGCCTCTTGGCCGGTTCTGAACTTCTGCCTCAGGGTCTTTGCAGGTGCTCTTCCCTCTACCTGGAAGACTCTTCCCCAGGTATGCACTTGACTCACTCCCTTGCCTCTCTGAAATCTGTTTGTATGTCACCTATCAGTGAAGTCCTCCCTGACCACCTTTATAAAGTGATCCCCCACCTAGTCCACCCCCCATATCCTTCCCCTGCTTTGTTTTTCCCCCGTATTTATCATTATCTAATTTTATATTTTAATTGGGTGGTTTTTTGTCACCTGTATCCACCAACTAGAATGGAAGTTCCATGAGGTCTGGGATCTATGTCTAAATTGTTCATCAGCTGGAACACCACCTGGGTAATATTAGAGCTTCAGGATTTGGTTGAGTGAATGACCACCAGGCCAGGCATCCCCAGTGTCTTGGCTTGAAAAACGCAACCTATGTAATTGAGCCACCTTCTCTCTCCACAGCACTTAGCACACAGCCAGGCACACAGTAGGTGTGTAACAAACCCTGGAATCAAGTACACCTAGACTTTCTTGTTCAGCATGGTGATTAAGAGGGGGCTCTGGAGCCAGATGATCTGGGGCTTGCCCAACTCTGTCGCTTACTAGCTGCGTGACTCTGGCCAAGTTAGTTTACATCTCCTTGCCTCAGCTTCCCCTTCTGCAGAATGGTAATAACTCCTTTAACAGGGTTGTTGGGAGCATTCAGTGCATTACATGTGTAAATCACACCCAACGCTCAACGGATACTGTTGTCATTTCCTCTGTAAATGCCTCGATTTTCCTTATTTCTACAGATGCCAGAAATAATCAGGGGCCAGCCACCCAACCGAGCCTCAGGTACTGTGCATGTTGGGTTCGAATGTAATCCACCTTTTAACAAGTAGTGCTCCCCTGCCATGTGCCAGATGCGAGGTCAGACCCCGGGGTGTCGGGAAACAAGACCCATGGGATCCCTGCCCTCGTGGGGGGGGGCAGCTGCTGAGCTGGGGGGAAGTGAGGACCTTTTGTGTGTGTTGTAGGCGTAAAGTGGACGAACACGAACAAGACGGCAATGAACTTCAGACCACCCCAGAATTCCGAGCCCATGTAGCCAAGAAACTGGGAGCCCTGCTGGACAGGTAACCAAAGGTGTCCCTTCTCTTTTCTTGCCTCCTTTAATACAAACAGGGATGGCTCACGTTGGCTGGGAGCCCAGGGTGGGCAAGCAGGCGCTGGGCAGGCACGTGGCACGTGTCCCCTCATGGCATTCATAACCAGCCCGTCATATAGGTCCTGTCGTTGTCCTTATTCTGTAGATGAGGAAACAGGCTCTCTGGGAGAAGGAGCGTTTGCTTGAAGCCATAGGGTGTAAGGACCAGGGCTGGGACTCAAACCCAAGTGTGTTTGGCCCTAAAGGCCACACTCTTAACCACTGCATTATCCTGCTCCCATGAAAGTAAGAGGAGCCCAAGAAGCAAGAGCTCTTTCTCACCACAAGAGAGTAGAGACAGCCAAAACTACTGTTTTGGAGGTACTTTCCTGATGCCCTGTGCTGTGCTGGTTCTCTTTCTTGCATTTGAGAATATAATCTGGACAGATCCCAGTCAGCATTCCTCAAGTAGGTGCCAAGTCCAAAGTGTGGCTCTCAAAAGAAGGGGTCCAACAGCGAAGAAGTTGGGAAGCACTGCAATCTGTGTACCCCCGTGTGCCTTTGGAGACTTAGATTCATAATAGTGTATTCCAGGCTTTGAGAATCCTGCAGTCAAGAGACCTGTGTGGTTTTGCTTGGCCTGGCAGTTTCCAAACTCATCTGGCCACAGTGGCTTTGTTTCAGGGAAGACTGATAAGTGTAGCATGGAAAACATTTCTGGGTACGCTGGTCTACCTCCGTTCCTGATTGGCAGAGCCCCACCAGATTTTGAAAGGGCTATGAAGATGTTCAGGCCGTAGACCTTCAATTTATCAAAAAGACAAACGTGTCCTCCCAAAGGATAAACCAGCCGTTCATCTGAGACAGACAGAATGCTGGGCCAGACCTTCCGCAGCCTGAGCCACCACAGCGCCAGTACCAGTCCCCCAACTCGAGGATGTGGTGAACATGCGTAGGGAGGTCTAGTGGCATTTCGACACGCGGGAGCAGTTTTTCTTCATGACCCTTTGGCTTCGGGGCGAACAAGGCCTGGCTGGCATCACGGTGATCCACATCGGACGTTTTCCCAGGTGGAAATCCTGCAGGATACAGGTCAGCCACAGTCAGCAGACTCCCTGTGTTGTTTCTGCGTTTCTTTAAAAAGAGACTGAAATGGTACTCTAGTTGGTTCCTTGTGTTAGATCGAGGTTTCTCAGCCCTGGCACTCCTGACATTTTGGACTGGATCTTTCTTGCTTGGGGGGAGCCACAAGCTGTGCATTGTAGAGCAGTGAGCAGCATCCCTGACCTACTACGTCCTGATAGCATTCCTCCGCCCCCCGCCACCACCACCACCACCACCACCACCACAAATGTCTCCAGACATTGCCTCATGTCCCTTGCAGACCGACATTGAACCACTGTGTCAGATACTCGGGTCGGATTAGGCATCTGGGCAGCGGTGGCCCTGTGCCCTCTCCCTGCTTTCCTGCACGGTGCTCCAGGGGGTGACTTCAGCTTATAGGGAAGAAACAGGAGAATGTACCCAGCGTGTTGCTGTGTTTGCCACCAGGACATTGTGCGAGCATCATTCTCTGCCATAGATGGTGACTTTGTCAGCATTCGCTAGAGAGCTGCTTCCTGGTCCCAGTACTTCTTCCTGCTCATCTTGATGCCAGTAACCGTCTTCATCATCATCATAGCTACCATTTACTGAGCACCTGCTTGTGGCCAAGCTCTATGCTAAGTGCTTGATATCCACTGTGTCATTTCATCCCGTGACAACTCTAAGACATAGGGTTACTATTCTCAGTGTGCAGGTGAATAACAGAGGCTCAGAGAGATGAAGTCAGTTGCCGGAGGGGACACCACAAGGAAGTGACAAAGCCAGGATTCAAAGCCAGGTCTCTGAAGTATAAATAGAGTCAGTGGGTTGTATCATTGTCTGTTTCCTGGTTGTGATTCTGGAGTCTAGTTACCATAGGGAGGAAAGGGAAGGGTATATGGAATCTCTGTTTTATTGCTTACAGCTGCATGTCAATGCATGATTATCTCAAGTTTTTTTTAAAAAATTAAAAATTAAGAAAAGAAACAAAAACAGGTCTGCCCTGCTCTAGAGGCTGAACTCTGAACCAGTTCTCCAGATTGATCTTATTTCCCTTTTCCTGCTTGCTGCCAGGAAACTCAAAGCAAACCATGCCCCCTCTCTCCAGCAATTTCTATTCCTCCTGGCCTCTTTTTCCTTTGTTCTATTTGAAATTGCACTCATTTTGTTGTACCGTGGGTATCTTTAAAACTTCTTCCACACTTTTTGGAATAAAATGGGGTTCAAACAAAGAAAGTGCTGCCATTTGCCCCGACAGGGGCTGTTCAGCATGTTATGGCTATAGGTGTTACCAACCTTAATCAGGCCGGCATGCTTGCTGCTATAGCATTTAACATCACATGCCCCTGTCCCCTCCACTTTAAAAAAAGTCGCTTTAAATTTTTTTGTATTTTTTTCTTGTTAACCTCAAACCTCATCCTAACTCATCCATTTCCTCCTTCCGTAGTTCGATTACCATCTCAGAAGTAGTGAAGGAACCAGCAAAAGCTGTGGTGCAGAAAGTCCCCACAGAGGATGATGGTGAGTAGTCATACTGTTAATGCCAGGTGTTGTTTCCTTACACACCCGATGTGTGTCCAGGCCGGCAAAGCGTTTCCGTGCACTCTCTGATCCATGCAGCCCTCTCTGAGGCAGGCATGTTGACGATACCCCCATTTACAGGGGGAGCCATAGGGAAGCCGAGGCTCTGAGAGATGAAGGCACTCGCCTGAAGTACCTTTGTGTGTCGGAGCCCGAGCGGGGCGTCTTACCGCCGCACTCCCTGCCTGCCCCCAGGCTGAGTCTGTCTGTCCTGAGCCCAGCCCACTTGCCACTGTGGAAGCTCCCTGAGGCAGAAGGTTCACCTGCCAGCTTCCGGTTCCTCTTAGGGCTCGCTGACCTGATGGGGCAGCTGGCGTCCCCTGAGGTACCCCGTCCCCTGGCTCCGGCAGGCGTCACACGTGCCTCTTGACACACAAGGCCTCTTTTTTGTAGTCAGCCGACGCTGATTCCTGGGTCCTTGCCTCTGGACGCAGAGCTCCTTGAGGGCAGGGGCAGGGCAGCCTTGGCCCCGGGGAGCAGGGGCCGCCCCGGGCAGGGCTGACTCCACCCCTGTGGATTCCAGGCTTCCGCCTCTTCTTCACATCCATCCCTGGAGGCTCCGAGAACAAAGCTGCTCCCCAGCCCGGCCGAAAGCGATTACCTTCCGGCTCCAGGTGAGGTCTCACACCTTCTCCTCACATTTCCTCCTTCTCACCGTTGTCTGTGTTTGCCAGTCCCCCGGACTAGCCGAGCAGAACCTGATCGGATCCAGGCCAAGAAGGAGCCCTGTCACGTAGTTTGAGAAGCGGTGCCCTCAGTGGGAGGGGGAAGAGGTCCTTTTGGGCATTGGCTTTGGATTTTTTTTTTTCTTTTTTTTTTTTTTTTTTTAAAGATTTTATTTATTTATTTCACAGCGGGAGAGAGATCACAAGGAGGCAGAGAGGCAGGCAGAGAGAGAGGGGGAAGCAGGCTCCCTGCTGAGCAGAGAGCCCGATGCGGGCCTCGATCCCAGGACGCTGAGATCATGACCTGAGCCGAAAGCAGAGGCTTTAACCCACTGAGCCACCCAGGCGCCCTGGCTTTGGATTTTTACTGCCTCTTGGGCACCATCTACCGCCAGACACCCCACTCCTGGGGCATCCCTGTGAGGCCTGGGCTCTGGTAAGAGCCCCATTTTGTAGATGAAGACACTGAAGGTCAGAGAGGCGAGGTCACTTATTGAGGTCACACAGCTGGGAAGCAGAGAAGCCAGGGTTGGAAGCCAGGCCAGCCTCGCTCCCAAGCCGGAGCTCTCTAGCCACCTCCTGCTGTGACCTCTTCCCTGTGGCTGAGACCGAGGGCGGTAAGAGGCGGCTCGGGGCCCCGTGCCCACTCCATGCCCTCCCCTTGCAGCAGCGAGTATAGTGAGGAGGAGTGGCAGCGGTGCCGGGAGGCAGCTGTGTCGGCCTCTGACATCCTCCAGGAATCTGCCATCCATGGCCCTCTCGGAGTGGATGGAGAGGCAAAGAAGAAGAAAAAGAAGTTAAAAAAGAAAGCCAAGAAGGAGGCCAGTGCCGACTCGGACACCACCGCCACAAGCAGGACTGCAGTTGAGAAGCAGGAAAACCAGTCAGCCAAGCTCAATGGAGACCATGCATCACTCGGGACCAAAAAGAAGAGAAGGAAGAAAAAAGCCAAGACCAGTGAGGCTTCCCCATTGCCACCAACAAAGAGTGCAGTGGCCACGCCTGCAAACTGATCCCCACCCATCGGTCCACGGCTCAACTAGACCTGAGGACAAGGTGCCCTTTGGGGACAAGGCATTTCCAAGTCCCACCCCCCTCTCCAAGTTCAAGGACTTGGCTGGCAAGTCCATACTTGGCCCATGATTGGGGCTTTCCCAAGGGTCAGGACAAAGACGGCTGTAGGGTGAGAACCCTAATCAAGACCTGCCCATCGATTCTCCCACTGAGGGCTGGGGCAGACCTGTGGTACCAGAACATTCCATGGCCTCAGGAGAAAAGAGCCATCCACTTATTCAAGACGGTTGATCAGATGATAAAGCTTCTCTCTTCCCAGTACTGTCCGAGGAGAGTGAGTGAAGGCAGAGCTACACCTTCTCAACCTGGTGTAGGAGATCTTAAGAAATTGAGGGAAGGGCTCAGCCCAGAAGGAGTTTTGTACTTCTGCCTCCAGGCCACACAGACTTGACACAACATTGTCTGAAAAAGGAGAGAGGTTTTTATCTGCTCCCGCCCCCCCGCCCAGGTTTCTAGAATTCTTTTTCTCCACGTTTGTGAATATACCATGCACGATCATGTCTCTGAACCAACCAGATAATTGAAAATAAATTGTCAAGAGACCCCAAACTTAACAAAGTGATTGAGGTTCTGCCTCTGTATCAATGCTGCATCTTGATGAGACAGTTTAAATAAACATCACATAGGTGGAGACCTCCTGCCTACACTCCAAGGTGTGTCCCCACACCCCAGCCGCAAGACTTCGGGAAGTATCACAGCATTCGCAAACCGGGTTTCACACACCCGGAGTGTTCCGCAGGGAAGAGGAGAAGCTCAGGGTTAAGGTGAAATTCTGGCTTCCTGGCCTTGCCTTCCAGGTTCAGCAGAGCAAGAAAGAGGCAGGACCTGAGTGTGCTGACCCATCTCCCCTCAGGCCCCTGGCCTACTTCTGCCTCCCTCTGCCCGCCCAACCCCATCTGAGCAATGCGTGGACAAGTAAGAAGTTGCCAATACTCATTTCCTCTACTCCTCATTGCCTTTACTAAAAGTTAAATAAATGTACAGGTTCGCCCTTAGCTAGCTGCAAACTGCAGGGGGCGCTGGTTCTTCCCGGCCCGTCCTCAGTCCTGCCAGGGTGGGAGCAGTCTGTAAGTCCCGGTGATCTGCCGCAGCCCCAGGGAGAGGTCATGGGGCCCTGCGATTACACAGCTGCCTCGTCTCTCCTGGTGGCACTCGGGACCTCAGGCTCCTGGGTGTGGCTGTGAACTGCCTGGACCTTTCCCTCCTCCCTCTGGGCACCTCTGCTCAGGCCTTGGTGCCCCTCTGAGCTTAGCAGCTTCTCCCCCAAACCAGGGAGGGGCTGCAGGGCCCCACAGGCCAGAGGCGCTGTTGCCCAGAATCCTGACAGCACCAGGCACAGTCGCAAGGCTCCCATGGGACAGGGATGACTTCCTAGCCCTGCGAGGGCAGTGTGGGGGGGAGCTTTCCCATAGAGGCAAGATGCCAGGCTGGCATTAGAAGGCTTGATACCCAAAGGAATGAATAACTGAGAAAGCTGGCCATCTCGGAGGCCAGGGAGAGGGATGGCCCCGGACGAGAGAAGCTGGAGAGCCGTGCATGCTGTCGCTGCTAACTCGAGCCCTCCCGGGGTGGGCCTCGGAGCCCCAGGCCCCGGCACAGAGCAGCCACTTGGGGAAGCTCATGTGATCGGGGGACAGCAGTTGGTACAAATGGGCGTGTGGGTTTACAGGGGGAGGGGCCTGATCGGGACACAGGGGACAGAATGGGGTCATGTTGACCCTGGGCTTCTCGGAGCTCAGCGAGTCACAGCTACACAGCCATGTGTCCTGAGAAGTGCGGTTCTTTGGGGGTTCCGGGGCTTTTCACAGGCACAGGCTGGGGGCACCAGAGCCCAAAGGCTGCCCCCTTCTGTTCCAAGTGACAAATCTGACCCTGAGCATCAGGAACAGTCCTTCCTGTGTCTTGCTCTGCTTCCCAGCTCGCCAGAGTCCCCTCTTGTGCACTGAATCAGCTTTCCTGAGGTCAGGGAGCCTTGGAACCCCTCAGACGCTGACAGAGCAGGGTAGCGACCAAGGCACAGTTTTCCAGGGAACGATGCTGTCCTGTGGCGGTGAAAGTTTCACACGCACAGATGTCCCAGTCACCCCCCAAGCAGGCCATGCAGGCTCCAGGCAGGGCCCAGCCCCGGGAGGCGATTGCCGTGGTTACTGGGAGGATGAAGCCATCTGCGTGGAAATGAAGGTCTCGATGACACTGTGGTTGGATGGCAGCAGGTGGCTGTGGCCATTGTTGGAGTCGGAGCTCTGGTACAACACCAGGCTGCTGGAGGACACTGCAGGGGCAAGCGAGACAACTGGCTGCCAGCCACGCCCTTCCTGACCCCACCTCACCCACCCATCCCAAGGCGGGGGGGTATGGGGGACAGGGAGCCTCAGCACCTCCTGAACTGCCACAGATAACCAGACCCCAAAACCAAATCTATATGCTTGGGTCTCATCAATCCCCCCGCCCCCAGCCAGGCTCCAGGACCATCCAGGGAGTGGCCACCTCAGGACATTTTAGTAGAACATTCGAGAAGCCCTGGTGAGATGGTGTGGTTAGTTTTATGCGTCAGCGTTGCTAGGCTACAGCACGGTCACTGAGCCAAACATTGCAGTGTTGCAGCGGTGACGATTTGTAGATGTGGTTAACACATGCAAGTAATGGGGATTTCTCTTGATGACATGAGTGGGTCTCATCTAATAAGCTGAAGGCTGTAGGAGCCAAAGCTGTGGTTTCCTAGAGAAAAAGGAATCCTGCCCCTGTTGTGGCCTGCCCTACAGCTTTCAGACTTACCAGCCCCACAGGCATGCGAGCCAGTTCCTTAAATATACACGTAGATATGTCGTCGCCCCTTGAACAGCACGGGGGGCCAGGGCCACTGACCCCCTGCACCGTCACAAATGTGCACCTAACTTTTGACTCCCCAAAAACTGAACTACTGACAGCCTAGTGTTGACCCAAAGCTGTACCAAAAGCCTAAACAGTCAGCACATATATTGTCTGCTCTAAGTATTATACACTGTATTCTTACAACAAAGTAAACTAGAGAAAAGAAAAATTATTGAGAACATCATAAGGAAGAGAAAGTACATTTACAGTCCTGTGCTATACCAAAAAAAATCAGTGTATAAGTGGACCCATGCTGTTCAAACCCCGTGTTGTTCAGGGGCCAGCTGTGTTCTCGTTGGTTCTGTGTCCCACCAGAACCCTAACTGACTCCGATGGCTAAGAGAATGGGCTTTGATTTTGGACCTGGATTCGAATCCTGGCCCTGCCACCTAGGCAGTGTCAGAGGCAAGGCCAAGTCCCTCACCTCCTGAGCGTCTGCTTTCTCATTTGTAAAATGGGGTTGATGACATGTGCCTGGTGGATAAAGCATGGAGGCTGGCCCATAGAGCCCTCAGTAACTGTCAGTGCAGCCACAAGGGCTGGATGGAGGAACCTGAGCCCCCCCAGAGGGGGAGCAGCCGCCCGCAGTCCCACACTTAGCAAGTGATCACCCGTGGCCCCAGAGCCCAGCAGCCCAGCAGCCGGACTCCCAAGTGCCCACTCTTCCTCATTGCAGACATAAGGCATCGGGGGATGGAAGCGAATGGGTCAAGGGGGACGTGGCGACCTGGAGAGCCCACACTCTGTTGTTGCTACGTTGGGAACATGAGTCTCCCAATTTTCCAAGAAAAGCCAGAAACCACGATTTCTTTGTGAAAGCTAATTTTTAAAGTGGGCAACATACTCGAACAGTGCCAAGCCCTGAGCCAAACCAGCACACCTGTGGGCTGCTTCTGGTCCACGGCACGCCCAGCATACTCCTCCTCAGTACCCTCTACTATCTCTTGCATTACTTAATCTCTTTCCTCAGCTGAGTCCCTGAGATAGTCACATAAGATACGCCCATTTTCCTGTGGTTTCGTAGCCTGCTTGGCTGACTTCGAGGGAGCACAGGGCGCCCTCCCGTTTGCTGCACACACCTTCCCCCCCAGCTGAGGGGGCAGGGAAAGGCTGCTCACCGCTGGGGCTGGCGCTGAGCCGGTGGGCCGGCTGCAGGTGCTGGATGCCAGCAGGGTCCTGGCTGGGGATGTGGATGGTGGTGGTCTGAGATGCCGGCGTGTGCAGCGCAGACTCACTGGAGGCCTCGGTGTCCGAGGCGAAGACCTGGGGGAACACAGCAGCCTCCTGAGCCCAGCAGGGGTGCACTCTGGGCAGGGGCCTGAGCAAGCGGCCGGGAGGGCCTGGGCCTTACCTGCTTGGTGGGCGTGAGGCTGGCCAGGGCGCTCAGGTTGGTGGTGTCCGTGATGAGCATGGTCTGTGGAAGCAGGCCCGTGTGTGTGTACTGGGCCACCTCGGGCTTGTGGCTGTAGAGTGCTGGCCAGGAGGGAGGAGAGAGACGAGTATAAAGACCCGGCACCCTGGGCCACGCCAGTCCCCTCCAAAGGGGGCCTCAAAGCTGGGAGCTCTGGGGAAAGTGGGGCATGGGACCTGCTAAATGGCCCGATGGAGCAGTGGTTGAGGACTCGGGACAGATCTCCAAAACTGGGAGCTCAGAGAGAAGGGCTAGAGCCTTTCCCCAATTACATGACCCTGCTCAGGCTGGCTTGGTGGAGGGAGGGCTGGGGAGGCCTGGAACCCACCCCCAGCCCCCCGGGACAAGTGTGAAGGGCAGTGGGAGGCACAGTGCAGCTGGACTAAGTACAGGCTGTGGAGGGAAAGGCTGGCAGCCCCCTCGGGGCCAGCAGAGCGGGGGGACAGCATCGCTCCACCCCCAGGACGCTCTCCGAGATGGAACCAAGAGTTCCACCTACAGCCCGGCCCCACAACAACGCACACAGACACCAGCAGAAAAGCACGTGAACCACATATTCTCACATCGACTCAGATAAAACCATAAACGCACAAGTATGGTTCCTCAGCCAAACCCACACGGATACACAGGCCCACAGGCCCTTAATAACCCAATGCCAAATTCCAGAAAGATCTGAAGACCAACAGATTTTCGTGAAGTCAGCACTCGAGCTCATTTGGTGGCAAATTCTGACCCAAACCTGATGGGAGGTTCTGTAAGTATTAACCCACACCAAGGCCTTCTCCCTTCTGCAGAAGTCACAGGGCCGAGAGGACAGGCTGCAGGCCGAGCCCTTCCGGGAGTGTGATGCACTACCCCGTGGACACCCCACTCTCCTTTCGAAAGTTGGAGAAGTAGTGAATTCTGAGATGCACGTGGCCCCGCGCATTTCAGAGAGAGGACTCTGACCTTCCTCCCACACGCGGGTGTGCAACTGCAAACACCGATGGACACCCACAAGCACACCGGCTCACACAAACTCGTGTGCACACATGACCACACGCATTCACACACCGACACGTATTCCAGCCCCCGGACACGCGTCTGAGCCCCTGCAGACCGCCCCGTCACTGTGGCACACACACGTGTGCCGTGGCACACACACGTGTGCCCCAACACACACACACACACACACACACACACACAAGAGCTGCTAAGCCGCCCTGTTACCTCATCTGCTCGTGGACACCCGGCCTCTCCCACCCCCTTCCCCCAGCTGGGGCTAGGGTGCTCACCGTGGGGGCTCTGCAGCTGGGCCATGGTGGCCATGAAGGGGCTCTGGGCCACGTGGCTCTGCATGGGGGGCATGAGCGGCTGCTGGTAGGACGGGTGCAGCGGCTGGGAGAACTGGACCGGCTGCAGGGTGGTAAGGCTGCTGCCCATGCTGTTGATGACTGGCACGCTCTGTGCCTGAGTGGAGGCCAGGCCTGGAGCGGGAGGGACAGGAGTCAGCCCGGCCTCCTACCGCCTCCACTGCCTCCCCTGGCCTGGCACTGACCCCGGGGCACTGTCCTTCCCTCCCAGAGCCAGTGGGGCAGGAGGAAGAAGGGGAGAGGCGACCAGGAGACACCTTTGCACTAGGACCTGGCACTAACTTACATGGTCTTGGCAAGTCACTCCCCCTCTCTGAGCCTCTAATTCATTATATGGGCAGACAGTGTGTCCGCTTAGGTTCCCTGGAGCCCTGGGGTCCCACAGCAGTGCATAGGCCGTGCGGCTTAACTCTGTTCCCCTCTCCCAGTAGCTCCCTATCTGTCGTATATATTCAGCCTCTGCCCAAATAAAGTCTTTCCGGCCTTAAAAAAACCAAAAAAAACCCCAAAACCTACAAGATTTTGATCTCCTTTTCCCTGTTCAGCTTTCCCATAGACATTTTGCCTTCCAAGACACTATATAATGTCTGTACTGTATTTGCTGTCTGCCTCCCCGCTGGAGTCATAGAGATTTTGGCCTGTTTGGCTCCCTTGTGTATCACTGAGGTAGCATAGTGCCTAGAACAGTGCACACACTCAGTAAGTCAATGAATGAATGAATGAATGAATGAGTCCCTGTGGCTCCTCCCACTTCTGGATTCTGTGGGGTCCCTGTGAACCCTCCCACCCAGGTGCCCCCACCACGCCCACCAACTTACCAATAACCAGGGTGGAGGCCCCTGTGTTGGTGAACGTGGGGCCCAGGGAGGCAGGCTCACCAGGCCCAATGGCCATGACCCCAGGAAGCGACGCCATGATGAGATTCTGGGGCTGTTGGTTGAGGCCTGGGGAGGTCTGCTCCAAGCTGTGCAGGGCTGTCAGGGTGCTGACAGGGGGCAGGGGGCCCCCAGTTGCTGAGACCTTGGAGGGGAAACCAAGCTGAGCCTGGGTGAGGCCCCGCACTGTCTCCCTGGGGACCACTCCCGAATCTCCCAGCCAAAGGAGGGTGGAAGATGGGGTTGGACGGGTCTTCCTCCCCTGTGGGGTGTGGAGACACTCACCAGCTTGGCTTCGGTGCTCAGCAGGCTGTGGCTGGGCTCCAGGCCCGTGGGGGACACTTGGTGCAGGGGAGCAGACACTGTCACCAAGGGACCACCGCTGCTTGAGGGCACTTCCGCCCCCTCGCTGGTTGCTGGCTGTCCATAGCGCACCCCTGGAACGGGAGCCGCGGCCGGCCTCAGCACCCCACCTACCTGCCCTCCGTGGCCCTCATCGCTCCAAACTGCCTCAGTTTGCTCACTTGCCCCATCTTTCTGTGTGCGGCCAGCAAACCTCACTTGAGCGTCCCCCTGGGACGCATCCTGGCCCGGCTGCTTCCAACTCTCGGAAGGCAAGACCTAGGTTTTATTAGCTCTGTGGCCCCTGCTGGCCGGAGCTATGCGTGATAGGCAGGAGGTGTGCAATGAAAGACATCTGGGTCAAAACAAAGCGCAGCTGATGAACTGAAACGGCATTGAACTTAGCTGAACAGAAGGAACCAGAATTAGTTAAATGAACTGGAATCTGGTTGAATTGAACCTGAAATGAATTGAAGGAGACTGAGCATGATGGAGTTGAACCAAATCGGATCACATTGAGTTGGACTGGACTGAACGTCTCAGCCGTACAAAATTAACTTAATTTCCTTGGATTATATTTAGCTGGACCCAGTGGAATGGAAAGGAACTCAAATGGATTATAGTGAGTTGAACAGAATGGAATTGAATCGAATTGAACTGAACTGAAAGGAATTGAGTTGTTGATCTTAAATGAATGAACTGAGTGGAAGTGACCCGAGGCAAGTTCGGCCGGATCGAGTGGCACGGCGTGGTCACTGGGGTGCGGAGGAGGGGACTGGATAGAGGAGGGTAACGAGTAGAGGGGAGTGATAAGGAACCAAGCTGAAGTGCGAAGGGGTTTGGGTGGTTACTGCCTCCCCAGCCCACCAGCCTACCCTCTGTCCCCTCTACCCACTATTCGAATCCCCGCGCGCACAAAGTACTCACCGTGGGCCTTACTAGGGGAGAGGGCAGGAGGGGGCAAGCCCGGGGAGCTGTGGGCAGGCAGTGTGGGGCCTGGGCCTGGCCCCGGAGGCGGCCCGCTGTATGTGTCCATGGCCAGCTTGTGACGAAAAGCTTCTTCCTTGCGCCGATTGGCAAACCAGTTGTAGACACGCACCTCCGTGACGAGGTTGGAGCCCAGCCCCTGGGCCTGCGACGGGGACACTCCCCTCTGGATGCACTCCGCCCTGCAGAAATGGCCACTCATGAGCCTCCAGGCCAGGCTCGGAGGAACCCCCTCCTGGGGTGGAGGTAGGGGAGAGAGTTCAGAGAGGTAGGCCTCTCCCTTAGTACTGAAAGCTGGGAGATCCGGGTTCTAGCCCCACTGCTGCTGTGTGCCCCCGAGCAAGCGTCTTAACCTCTCTTAGTCTCTCCATTCATAAAGTGAACAAAACAGCCAATGGGTCATAATGAGGGCGAACGAGATGAGCAGCCCCTCAAGGACTCCTGGGGTGGGTGGGAAGTGGGTGCTGGGAATGGAGCTCGGTTCCAGACACCGAGCGTTTGAGTGCTCCTGGGCCAACAGCTGGAGCACTGGAGGACTGCGGAGCCTCCCTCAGAACCCAGAGCCACCTCCCCCAGCCTCGCCCCAGCCCTGCCCCAGCCCAGGCCCACCCAGCCTGGCCCACCGCCAGCCACCCCACCTGTTGCACTCTTCTACCAGTGCCTCTCGCTCCTCCTTGCTGGGGTTCTTCTGCCTCTCGTAGGCCTGGAACAGGATCTGCTGGGAGGCCGGGCCCCACTTGAAACGGTTCCTCCGCCCCTTCTTGGTTGGCAGCTCATCCCCTGTGGGCTCTTCGATCAGCCCACCCTGCCCTGCATGGGTGAACTCTGTAGGCACACACCGAGAGCCGTGAGCAGGGCGCTGGCCACTCCCGCCTGCCCACTCCAGGTCACCCGACCACGCTCCTGATTCTTTCTCATTCCCCGTGTGTTGAGCCAAAGGGGCTTACAGCTAGAATCTAGAAGTCATCTAATCCGGTGATGACAAACACACAGCACGTGGGCCACCTGGGCCACCTGTCTCACCCCGTGCCCCAGGCAGACATCGCTCATCAACCCCTGCACAGGTTTTCTACTGCGCCCGGATGGAAGCTCATGATCCTTCTCAGTACAAGGCTCCAGGAAAGCGTTAGTGTTTGTTTGGATTGAACACATTTGCTCTCTTATTTTACAGATGAAGAAGCTGAGGCTCAGGGCTGAGAGGCTGAATTTCTTTCCAGGGCTGCACAGTAGAACAGAAACTTGAGCCACATCTCTTGAGTAGATTCAGAGCTATTTTAAACTTTTTAGACCTGGAAGTCACACTTAACATGGCACGTGTTAGCCAGGAGAGGAGAGACCCAGCCAGCCCTCATCAGCTAGTTCCACTTTAACGGAAACTCTTAGATTCTTCCTGAGCAAGCAACCGAGAGACTAGAACAGATAAATGCAAAGCCATCTTTGTGGGAGGGGCGGCAGGGAGAGTGAGTCAGAGAGAGTGCAGACGCTGTGCCTTCACCGTCCGAGTGCCAAGAGGCAGAAGCCAACACCAGTGCTCTGGGGAGAGCCGGGCTTACACCCACCGAAAGCCAACCCTAGAAGCCACTAGAACCCCCCTTGACTCAGATTCCAAGGTTCTCAGCAGCTGAGGCTCGGGTGGCCACTCCCACAGACTCAGTTGGCTATCTGGAGTACCAGGCACTATGACTTGGCCCAGAAAACTAAAACATTTAATCTTTAAAAAAAAAAAAAAAGTATCCTGCCAAGGCTATCAAAAACAAGGAAAATCTGAGAAACTGTCACAAGCCAGAGGAACCTAAGGAGACATGGCAAGGAAATGCAGTATGTCCGCACCTGGATGGGATCCTGGACCAGAAAAAGGACATTAGGGGAAAACTGAGGCACTTTGAGTAATAAAGTAAGTACAGACTTAATAATAGTGTGACATTGTTGGTTTGCTAATCGTGACAAATGTCCCATACTAGTGTTAACAGTAGGGAAAACTGGGTCTGGGGTAAACTGGATTTCTCTGTACTACCTGCCCAGAAGGTCTACACTTACTCTAAAATTAAAGAGTTTGTTATGTGTGGGGCGCCTGGGTGGCTCAGTTGTTAAGCGTCTGCCTTTGGCTTGGGTCATGATCCCAGGGTCCTGGGATCGAGCCCCGCATTGGGCTCCCTGCTCAGTGGGGAGCCTGCTTCTCCCTCTCCCACTCCCCTGCTGTGTTCCCTCTCTCGCTGTGTCTCTGTCAAATAAATAAAATCTTTAAAAAATTTAAAGTTTAACAGTTTGTTATGTGTTATTTAAGTTTTACCTGCTAAGAAGGGTAAATTAAAGCCATGCTAGTTTTCTAAAAAACACTTAGTGATAGTGCCTTCAAAGTATGTCATATGCAGTCCCAGCCACCTGAGACCCAAAGGATGCCCCTGTCGGGTACAGGTGAAGGGGACACTGTCTCCTAGGGCATCGGTATGTGTTAATATTTCTGCACGAATAAGCAATCAGTGATCATCTTTGTAAGAAAATATTAACATTTACCATAGTGGTTGCTCAGTCAATGTTAATTAACCTAATGTAAAGTAGCCTAACCTAATGTTACTTAACCTAATTAACATAACTTTTTGGTATTTTTTTAAGATTTTATTCATTTATTTATTTTAGAGAGAGGGAGAGAGTGCGTGCGAGCAGGGAGAGGGGCAGAGGGAATCTCAAGCAGACCCCCCACTGGGGCTCGACCCCCCAGGACCCTGAGATCAGGACCTGAGCTGAAAACATGAGTCTGACACTTAACCGATTGAGCCACCCTGGCACCCCAATGAACTTAATGTTTTAATTAGCCCCTTGATAAAACCAATATTATAGTGGGGAGGGGGCCAGAGGGAGAGAGAAAGAGAGACAATGTTAAGGAGGTTCCATGCCCAGTGTGGGGCCTGACGAGGGGCTTGATCTCATGACCTCTAGGACATGACCTGAGCCAAAGTGAAGAGTCAGATGCTTAACCGCCTGAACCACCCAGGTGCCTCTAGCAATACCATAGTTTTAAATAATAAGTTATATAAGTGATCATCACAGCCTTAAAGAGTTGTTTTTTTGTGTTCAACAGAAAGTGGCAAACAGTAGATGCTCAATTAATATAAACTGACGTGGGGCACCTGGCTGGCTCAGTGGAACTCCTGATCTCAGGGTTGTGAGTTCGAGCCCCATGGAGATGACTTAAAAATAACATATTTTAAAAAGGATAAATAAATATTAAATGAGGAAGAGCTTGCTCTCTCTCTCAAGCTCACCTGCTCTCCTATCTCAAGAGCATACTTTTCACTTTAATAAACTTTCCAGCTTGAAAAAACAACTTTTCAGCTTGTAAAAATAGATAAGTAAGTAAATAAGTGAATATTAAATGAGTGAGCAAATCAGTCCGTGAATTTGAGGACTTTAACTTTTTTTAAAAGATCTTTTTATTTATTTATTTTAGAGAGACCATGAGAGGGGAGAAGGTCAGAGAGAGACGCAGATTCCCCCATGGAGCTGGGAGCCCAATGCGGGACTCGATCCCGGGACTCCAGGATCATGATCTGAGCCAAAGGCAGTCGCCCAAACAACTGAGCCACCCAGGCTCCCAGACTTTAACATTTTAATAAATGTTTAGGAAGCAAGGCGGGGGAAGGTTATTTTTTTAATTACAAGATATGCAAATTGTCACCATGTCTTCATAAGGAGCCACAGGAATAGCTATCAAAGATTTTAAAGTACCTACTCCCTGACCCAGAATTCCACTCTTAGGAATTACTTTACAGACATAGTCTCGAGGGGGCACATACACAAAGAAGGATGGTTTGTTTTTTGTTTTTTTTTTTACGGGGAGAGAGAGATCACAAGTAGGCAGAGAGGCAGGCAGAGAGAGAGAGGAGAAAGCAGGCTCCCCGCTGAGCAGGGAGCCCGAAGCGGGACTCGATCCCAGGACCCTGAGATCATGACCTGAACCGAAGGCAGAGGCTTTAACCCACTGAGCCACCCAGGTGCCTAAGAAGTTCTTTGAAGCAGTTGGTTATAGCAGCACATTGGAAAAACCCTAAAAGTCTTTGGTAGGGAGACAGTTAAACAAATAATGGTACCTCCAAATAACAGAATAGCCAGCAGCCCTTCAAAGAGCAGAGAAATATATATATATATATGTATGTATGTATATATATATACATACATATATATGTATATATGTATGTACATATATATACAAAAAATATAGAGATATTTATACTACTATACTATATATGTGTGTGTGTGTATATATGTACACACACACACATATATAGTAATAGATACATAAAATATCTCTGGAAGGATGCGTGAGACTAGGAATGTCCATTAGGAGGACATCTAGTTTTTATTGTAAACTCTTTATTTTCCCCTATTTTTTTAAACTAGTATTTAATAGTTAAAAAAAAACGTGGATAATTAATAAAAGATATTTTTAAGCATCTGCCTCAGCCCAGGTCATGATCCCAGGGTCCTGGGATTGAGCCTCAGGTCGGGCTCCCTGCTCTGTGGGGAGCCTGCTTCTCCCTCTCCCTCTCCCTCTGCCTGCCGCTCCCCCTGCTTGTGCACTCACACTCTCTCTCTCTCTCTGACAAATAAACAGATAAAATCTTTAAAATAAAATTTTTTTACACCTAGGCTCCAAAGTGTGAGAGTGCCCTTGGGATTTTGTGGGGTATGCGGTTTGAGTAAGGAAGCCCACCATTCCCTGAACAGTAGTGTGGCAGGTCTCCCGGGTTTGCAGTGAAGGATTCCCCGAGGATACACCTTGCCTCTGAGCCTTTGCTCAGGCCACTCCTTCTGCCCCAAACACCCTTCCCTGTGTCTCCGTGGGCCAAAATTCCACTCAGATTTAGTCTGAAAGTTCTGCTTCTGGTGTGGTCCTTCCTGATGCCCTGGCCTCCCTGGGGAAGAACAGACTACTCTCTGCTCCTCTGCCAACTTGGTATTGTGAAATACTTTATGTAGTCCTATGCCGCCCTGAGCCTGGCATATGGTGATCCCTCCATAACCCCCCGACGTTACTGCTGTTTTTATCGTATTGTAGTATGTGTCCCGCTGCATCGTAATGATCTGTTCTCGCACACAGAGCTCCTAGAAGGCAGGGACCCAATTCATCCGTCTTCAGATGCCCGGGACCAGCCCAGCCCCTCCCCCAGAGTGCCTTGAGCAGAACAGGTCATAGGTGCGCACTGAATCCTGCTGACTTCCTCTCAGCCCCCCTGTCCCGGGACCGCGGGGGAGAAGCTCCCGGCCCCCGCCCCCGGGCTGCAGAGAGAGGACGGGGCTGTGCTCAGTACTTACGCTGGGCCACCTCTCGCTGCTTGCGGACGTACCAGGTGTACAGGGCGGCCCGCTTCTGTGTCTTCATGGGGGTGCCCTTGTTGAGGTGCTGGGACAGGTGTGACTGGTTGAGGCCGGTGGTGTCGACCACCTCCCTCTGCGGGATGTTGTGCTGCTGCAGGTAGGACTTGACCATCTTGGCCACGCGCCACGGGTCCTCCCTAGGGGGAGGGCAAGGACAGAGCCTGCTCAGTACGGGGGTGCGGGAGGGGTGCAGGCAGGGCTGGGGGTTCTGGCAGCCCTGAGAGTGAGGACTGTGCGTGGAAGCAGGTGTGGACCCACACTCAGACTCTGGGACAGCAAGGTAAGGGCACTGATGCCAGGACATAGGGACAGGGGTGAAGAGATGAACAGATTCCCGCTGGAAGCTGTATAAGCCAGAGACGGAAGGTCCTCGCCTTTGTGCCTCCTTTAAAGATCCTCCCCCCATCCTACCTGGAAATGTTATTTGTGGCTCTGTCTTATCCACTGGGAGAGAACTGTAAACACTGTGAGGGCAGAAACTGTCTAGCTCTCAGCCCCCAAAATAGGCCTGACGTAATGTATGCCCATGGTGAATGCATGAGTGAATGAGCGGATGGATGGATGGGTGGATGGGATGGTGGGTGGATGGATGGGTGGATGGGAGCGTAGGTGGGTAGGTGCACAGGGGAATGTATAGATGGGCGAATGGGCGGAGGGGTGGGTGGATAGATGGATAAATAGATGGTAAATGGTGGATGGGTGGGTAGATGGATGGATGGGAGGGTAGATGGATAGGTGAATAGGGGGATGGATGGATGGATGAAGGAGACGTACTGGGGAAAAAATGGATCTGAAAACAAGAGAAACATGATTCTCTCGATTTACAGCCAGGGCCACAAGGCTAAGAGTGCTTACATTCTATATTTTGCCCAAGGTCACAGAGCCAGCCCAGCAGAGTCCTGTCCCCCCTGAAGGGATTCCATTCTAAGGCAACCTATCAGGTAAAAATCTCAAGTCAAAACACCTCCTGATAATCTGGACTAAACCCTGGGCTGTGGCCTGGCCAGTTTCCCTACAGCACGGGGAGCAGGCAGATCCAGGTGAAGGAGTTACGGACTGGTATTCAGAGGCTCCCTACAAAAAACACATATATTGTGTGTGTTTGAGCCCCCTGAATCTCACTCCGTGGGCTGAGACTCTCTCCCCAGAGAGACTCAGACCTGCAGCCATCTATGATTCATGTTCCCGTCCTCTGCCCACCGTGGGGAACGGGGGTGGGCGGTCTGATTCTCTCTCTCTCTGTCCTGTTCGGTCTCAACCCTCCTCTCCTCGGCTTGTGTTACAAGGACGGTGGCAAATAAAAGCAGCTCGGGACAAGAGAGCTGGAAACAGGCAGTGCTGGGGTTTGAACCCAGCTCTGTGTGGTTCCAAAGCCTGAGGTCCTCACCCCTTTGAGCAATTTGCTTCTAAGAACATGAGTTTTCCCACATCTGCACGTGTGACAAGCGGCATGTGTAGGGGGCAGCTCGCCGCCGTGTTGCTTGCCACAGTGAAATATCGGAAACGGTGCCTCGAGCAGATGGGCCCGTAAACGCGCCCTGAGGAAGCCCTGCCTGTGCCCCCAGACGGAAAGAGTCGGGTGGGTCTGCTGTGCTGTTGGTGCGAAATCTGCAATGGCTCAAAGGAGTCCGGCGTATTTGCCTGGGTCTGTGTGAGGTCCCAGAACACAGAAGAGACTAGCGACATCGATTGTCTCAAGACAGGAATGGGGTGCTGGGGACAGGAGAAGAGGGGCTGCTTTTCTGTGCTTTCAAATAACGTAATATAATGTTAGATAGCAGGGCTATATGTGCATGTAGAACATTTAAAACTCAACTGCGGAAAAGAACAGCAAAAAAAACCCCAGCACTTTGAAGCCCAGCCCGGACGGCCTTCTCCCGTTCTTTCCTTCCCCAGCCGCCAGCCTGACCTTGCCCCTTGAGTGTCCTTCTCAGGGGTGAGGCCACAGAGCCTTTCAGCAGCTTGGGCCCCGTGACTCCCTCTTTTTTTTATCACCAGTTTCCATACACGTAGGGAGGAAAGGGAGGCAGGGAGAGTTCGATCTGAATTGGTCAGCAGTCAGTACAGCAAAATCCCAGTTCTGTAAAGATGATAGATGTGAGAATTCATGTTTCTTGAGTATTTACTGTGAACCAGGCACTGTGCTAAGGGCTGGTCATGTAAATCTCACCAAAACCCTGGGAAGTAGGTGCTACTCGTATGCCCATTTCAGAGATGGGAAAACTGAGCCTCAGAAAGGCGAGCCCTTGTCCAAAGTGACCTAGCTGGGACTCCAGAGTATTTTGCTTTGCCCAGGTCCTCCAGAGCTCCCCCCGAGCTCTTCTTCCTCCCTGCATTGAGGGGCTCCTAGGCTCCTCCTCCTCCACCCCTCCCCTGCTCCCGGGGTGCCAGTCAGAGCCTGGAGGGAAGGGCAGTACAAAGTCCAGCCTTGTGCTTCGAGGCAAACATGTTTATCTGATTCTGGAGCAAGGCTGCCGGGCTGCCCGATGGCTTCCCTCCTCCCCCCAGCCTCAGGCTTCACCCTCCTGAACTACCCTCCCTCCCTCCCGTCTCCCTTCCCCGGAGAGAGAGAACGAGCTCAGTCTTCCTCTTCTCAGCTGGGCCTCCCTGGCTCAAGCTGAAGACTTACTGCCCCGTCACTGTCCCTTTGACTCCATGTGTGTGTCTCTGTCTGTGTCCGAGTTTCTTTCTGCCTGGCTCTCCCCCTCTCTGTCTCTCCTGTGTGTGTGTGTCTCTGTTGTTCTCTCTGGCTCTTCCTCCCACCCACTACCCACCACACACACTCACTCACCCTCAGTCTCCAGGGACCTGACTCTTTCCGGGACGGTTTCCCCAACCCAGAACCAACAGGCCATGTCCCCAGGCAGCTCCTGCTTTCCCTCCGATGGGTCCAAGCGTCAAGCCAGCCTGCACTCCCATCGCACCATGGCGCCCCAGCACATCCTGTGCGCATGCCCCACGCCCTTCCATGCGACAGCAGTAAGCCCACACCGGCCTCAGAGTGCCCTTTCGAGGACCGACTGAGTTTCACATAGGAGTGAGCCACATAGAGCAGGGCCTGGGACATAGTAAGTGCTCAGTAAGCACAACAATTTGTCACCATCACTGTCATCATGGATGATGCGGCCATGGGACCCCCGCCCAGCCCGGCAGCAGAGGGAAGAGGGCCCAGAAGAGGTAAAGATCTGCCCACATCTCCTCCCCCCACTTCCTATGGGTTCTGGGAGGGGTCAGGCAGAGGTTCAAGACTTTGGGCCTTTGGCTTGCTGGCCCCTGGGGTTTCAGGGGGTCCAAGGCTATGGAGCTTGGAGACCAGCCAGAAGGGCCACACGTCTGGAGGGATGGTGGAGTTCTCACTGCTGGATGGGGGACGGGGTGCAGAGAAGCTTCCCAGCTCCGGTTGAATCCCAGCTCTGCCACTCACTCTCCATGCAGCCTCGGGAAATCGCTTAACCTCCGCATGCCTCAGTTTCCCCAACTGTGATACAGGGCTAAAAACAATTCATAGGTTGCCTGGAGGAGAAAACAAGTTTAGCACATTTGTAAGCAGCCCCGTGAGCTCCAGAGCACCACGGAAGGGAGTGGATGTGAGGTTAATAGCAAGAATGACTCAGGAGGATAAGAAGGGAGATAAACATATCAAGTCGTGGGGCAGGCGGGCAGCCTCAAGGACGCTGTGTAGAGTGTGGGATCAGGAGGACCTGGGTCCACATCCCCGCCTTACCACTTTGTAAATTACCTGTAAATTACCTCAGGCAAGTCACTTTGCCTCTCTGAGCCTTAGTTTGCTTCTCTGCAAAATGGGACTATTACTCATAGCAACCATTTACTGCACTTACAAGCTATTTAACCCTGCGGGTAAGTGTTCTGTCATCTCTGCCTTGCAGACAAAACAAGGGCTCAAAGACGTGAAATCACCTGCTGAAATTAGAGGGGGCTGAGTCGGGATTTGAAACCAGGGAGGTTGGCCTCAGTCAGGGGTGTTAGACTGTCCCACTTTGCCCACTGTCTTCCCGGGTCTCGGTGCCCTGGTCCTGCCTGACGGAGAGGATCAGAGACTCTCAGGTTGAGGTTTGAGCTGCTCAGGGACAGGGAGGACCCAGGAGGAGGACCCTGGGTCCTGCTGGGTACGGGTTCCTCCCTGGGCCATAACAGCAGATGTCCCTAGGGCTTCAGGGAATCCTAGCCACTCATTCATTCACGCTGTGTATTAGTCACTGGGCTGGCCGCGCCAGCCTTTCCTTTGGAAAACTGTTTTCATGGCAGAAGATAGAAAACAGGCAAAAACAGATGATCTTAAGTACAGTTAAGGGACAAAAGAAAGTAACAAAGTAGTGGAAGAGAGAGTGTGGTGGGAACTACATTGAGATGGGGGCCAGTGAGGGAGGGCCTCCCTTAGTAGGTGACATTTGAGCAAAAGGAGGAGAATCGGTCCTGGGAAGATCTAGAAAGAAGTGTCCAGGCAGAAGGAGTAGCACATGCAAAGGCCCTGTGGTGGGAATCAGCAAATTCCGTGTAACTGGAGGAAAGTGACTGAGGGACAGAGTTCCCTCAAGAAACAGTCAGGGAACCAGGGCAGGGGATTTTTAGTCACTGGCCAGCTAGGGAAACTGAGGCAGGAGAAGAGACTTGCCCAAGGTCACACAGTGAACCAAGGGTGGAGGTCTGAGGGAAGAGCTCAGGTTCCGGCTGTGACCTCAAGCACAAGGCACCCCAGCGGGGAGGCCCCAAGGACCCACCCTGCCTCTTCCCCGCACACTGCCTTCTCCAAAGAAATGGCGCCCATGGGAAACCCTTGCCCCTGCACCATCCTTTCCAGCCTTCATCTCCCCCAGCCCGGGCTGTCCAGGCCTCCATCAGGGGTGCCCACCCCACTCCCTCCTGTGCCCCGAGGGTAGAGGGCCCACTTCTTTTCCCTTGGGGCGTTTTCAGATCCCTTTTGTTACCTGAACAATAAGTAACCCAGGTAGTTAGTTATAAACTCCGCAGGAACAAGGAGCTGGTTGATAATTTATAGCAACATCTCAAATTTAAATGGAAAGTAAATAGCATGCTGTTAGCATTAAAGAAAACCCAATCGGGCAGGCGGGAAGCACTCCAGCCTTCCTGCAGCTTGGGGTGCCTCACTCTCTCCGCAGCCCCTTCTCCCCGCTGGGAGGGAGCCCCTCTGCCCTCGCGGATCTCCTGCTCCCCTGGGCTTCTCCGGGCCTCCCATCTACCCCCCCTGCCCCCTCTCTCTCTTCCTCCATGGCTCCTTGCTCTCCCTCAGCTTCCAGGTCTCTGCTGGTCCCCAGGGAGCACTTTGACCTCTGCTCCCTCCTCAAGTGCTGTGGACGAAGCCTCCCCCCCAACCCACCATTCCACCAAAGGGGCTGCTGATCCAGAGGCCCCACCCAGCCAGGTAAGAAAGGCCCTTGGCACCCCTGCCCCCCTCCCGCCCGAGAGCCCCCAGCCCCATCTGGGGCCCCAAGCAGGTCTGGCTCAGCCCCACCCTGTCCCTGTCGCCCTGGGTCTGGCAAGACCTGACTCTTTGCCCCTCCCCTGCAGCCCAGTAGGGCCCTTTGCCCTCTTCCTCCTGCCAAGTCAGGGGGCCCTGGCTGCTCCCGTACCCAGGCCCTCACAAGGCCGGGCAGACCCTGAGGGCTCCCCCCACCCCAAGCTGGGATCAGGACCTTGGACAGAAAAGAGATGGTCCCCGGAGAGAGCCTCTTTGGGGCTCTTCCTCCCACGCGGCCCAGTCACAGCAATTGAGAGCACCAAACAGAGTGGCTGTGGAGTCCCAGTTGGGTGGCCTTAGTCAAGCTGCTTCCCCTCTCTGGGCCTCAGTTTCCTCATCTGTGAAGCAGAATTACCCCTAGCTTTTTTCCAGCATTCATCTTGACATTATCGGACCCTATGCCTGTGAAACCTCAGCACGGGGCCTGTTAGAATTGGAGCTTAGGAGCCTTTGGGGAGGGCGGTCCCTGCAGCCCCTAGACCCTTCCCCCCCACACACACCCCTGCTGGGTAGGAGGTTGGTTGGCCCAGGCCTCCCCAGGTCACCATCTTTACAAGTTAATGATCACAGGCCTTATCAGAGCCTTTCACCGTTTATAAATTTATAAAACAAAAGAGAAATAATAAAGCTCGTGGGTAATTAGTAACCAGGTCAGCTCTGCTGAGGAGAGGGGAGGCATCGGGCTCAGACCCACCCAGTTCTCCAGGAGGGGAGTTGGGGAGCCAGCGAGTGGATGGGGGTGCACAATGGGGAGACCTCTCATGGTGCCTGTCAGCGGGGTGGGGGGTGGGGGGACTAAGGCTGTGTAGGAAAGGGGAACAGGTCCTGCCCCGAGGCTCCATCTCCCTCAGGTAAGACCTGGGCTTTCCTGGCTTAATGCTCGAGTCCCTGGGTGGCTGAGGGAGCCCCTACAGCCAGAGCCTCGGCCCTCCCTCCCACCAGCCGCGCTTCTGGCCCGGGAGCCTGCACTCTGAATGCTTAGCGGGGCGGCTAGGGTTTGGGAGTAGAAAGGGCCGAGTAGGCTCACAGTTCCCACCCACCCTCCGGTTCTCCAGGCACATGAATTATGGACATGCCTCCTTTTCCCCCCATCCCAGAGCTCCCCTGGGGCATGCCCTTACTTCCCCAGCCCCGGGTGGAAAGCCTTGGCTCGTGGGGACTCGGGACTTTGCAGAGGGCTAGGTCAGGGGGCCAAGAGGCTCCGGGCTGGGAGCAAAGACACCCCGGAGCTCTGGCGGGCCCCGTCCCCCTTCCCGACGGCCAGGCTAAAAGCCCCAGCTCAGGGGGCTCTGGACTCGGAAGAAGGGCTAGTCAGGAGCTGGGGCAGGGTGTGGGGGGGGGGCTCCCTGGGCTCCTTAGATGCCGGGGACAGGGCAGGGGTCCTTACTGCAGCAAGGTCTCCACCACGGCTTTCTGGTGGGCCGCCTCCTCGGGGCTGAGGTTCTCCAGCTCTTTGAGGATGGGCGGCGTGAAGTCTTCCCCATCGTCGTCTGTCTCGTCCTCGGAGCCCCTCGCCTCCCCCAGCCCATTGGGCAGCTCGGCCAGCTCCCCCCGACCACCGCTGCAGGACTCCCCCTTGTCCAGGGAGCCATCTCCAGCCAGCAGGTAGGGCCCCGGCTCACCCAACGCCTGGATCAGTGCCTCTTTGCTCAGGCCCGACTCGAGCAGGGCCGCCAGGAGCTCCGTCTGTAGCTGGCTCAGTTTAGAAACCATGGCTCCGCTGCCACTGGGCCACGAGGCCTGGGGCCACCAAACCGGCCGCCTCCCCCACCGAGTGGGCTGTCTCCTTGCTGGCCGACCAGCAGCCAGGCACAAACCAGGCTCCTTGTACCTACTGCCCCCCCAAACCCCACAGACCAAGCCCTGTGGGCACCCCCAACCCCCAACCCTGGCCCCAGCGGCCAGTGAATCAGGGCCCCTGGTCGCTCTGTTTACATTGGAGCTGGGGAAATTCTCCAAGGTTCATATTTATCCGTGTGCTTAGCGAAGGGACTGAACTTTGGACTTCAGCCCTGCAAAGTGCAGGCCTCATGGCAGTGCAGAGGGACGGGGGAGCCGAGGCCTTCAACGGGAGTGGG